>JAGDYQ010000001.1:36268574-36373574 GCA_021962125.1 Bulinus truncatus | reverse complement strand
AACCCTTGTGTAACTCGTGGGTTCAGATCTCCCCCACGCCATCTACTTCTCTCTTTATTTTTCAATTTTTCATGGAAAACGTGAAGAATAGAATATTCTCTCTCTCATATGTAAATTGTACATCATGACATCCATTACAAAGCTAAACTACTTTTATCTTCGGCCAGAATTACAATATCAGCAGGGCCGGCGCCAAAAAAAAATCTGTAGCCTCTGACAAACTCGTAATTAAATGGGGGATCCCTCTTCTCCCCCGCAAAAAAAAAAATAAATAGGTCAATTAACCGTGGCCCCTGACCAGGGCTGGCCGATTTAATCTATTGCTCCAAATTGGGCCCCGCATCTGATAGGGGCCCCACAATTTATATTTAGAATTAATAGTAATAGTTGTTATTGTAAAAAAAAATTAGAAGAGGGGTTTCGTAAGGCTGGCCCTGCCCCTGACAAGTGTTCGGGTTGACCCCCCCCTCTCCCATTCCCCTCACCTGACACGACAAACCAGATCCATGAAAAGGTATTTTAATACCTACAATCATTTTTCCCTAAAGGACTTACCTAAAAATTTAGCGAATGTCTGCCTTCTGTCCGCCTCGCTTGGATTGACCATCAGGCTGAGAAACTTGGACTCGAAGTCTTCCGTCTTCACGGACTCGTTGTCCGTTGCGTAGCCTGTGCTTAGCATGACGGCCGAAGGGCGAGAACTGTTCTTTATACGGAGTCGAGATAAGAGAGACTCTAGTTGTCTCCCCTGTCCGTTACTGCTCGGCTGAACTGTACAAAACCAAAAAGACAAAATGTATCAAGTTAGAAATGAAAGTACGATAACTCGTTTTGTCGTTTGTAGCATTATATATTTAAATACAATTTTAATGTCAAAATAAATATATTTTATACATCTATATTCATACAAGCTTTGATAAAAAAAACTGTTCTTACTTTTCACTTGATAATTTTGTGTAATTCATTACGGGCTTTAAAATTAGATAAACAAGGGTATATATATATACAAGACTACAATATAGAGTTTTTGGTTTTTGAGGTAACCCTTGTGTTATGCACATTTCCATATCCAGATAGTTAGCTGTGTTGTTGTTGTTACTGTTGTTTTTTAACTGCATATTTCAGATATGTTAAAAATATGACGGTTTCTATGATAACTATGTTTTGTTAATTTTGGCTGGACGTTGGTCAGTATTAGAAAAAAATTGAAATGTATAAAATTAAATAAAAATGAAATAAAATATTTTAAAAAATCATGTTTGAAAGCAAAGAAATGACTATGTATCTACAGAAATGAAGAAATGACTATGTATCTATAGAAATAAAGAAATGACTTTGTATCTATAGAAATAAAGAAATGACTATATGTCTATAGAAATGAAGAAATGACTATGTATCTATAGAAATGAAGAAATGACTATGTATCTATAGAAATGAAGAAAAGACTATGTATCTACAGAAATGAAGAAATGACTATGTATCTATACAAATAAAGAAATGAATATGTATCTATAGAAATAAAGAAATGACTATATGCCTATAGAAATAAAGAAAAATGAAAGCAGCTAATATCGATATAAACAATGTTTATAAACAATAATATTAGAGTACCTGTATGACAGTACCGATAGCCTAATTGAGGAAACGGTTTACCTAATACAGTGAGGGATGAATGAATGGTAGATACAGATCGATCGAGAGACTGAATTATACTCATATAACAGTAGAGAAGTTGTACTTAATGAGATATACAGGGAGTGAGAGAAAGAGTTGGAAATTTGAGAAGCGAAATCTCAAGCTAAATAAAAACATAACAAAAATTAACCGCTAATAGTACAAAATGATCTCTTTTTTTATATAAAGTTTCCATCCTACAAAATCAACTTTTTTTTATTAACTGTATATTTTAAAATATTATGATCCGTTATCAATATAAAAACATTAATTGTAAAGATAAAACTGAGATTAAAATAGCTAATTGTTATTATAAACCAGTCTGGCAAAAGAAAAATGTTTCGCTACCACTACTATTAGTCTAATCTAGAAATTTGATATATCTAAAATTTGCAAGATTTAGAAACTAAAGTTTGATAACTCCTGCTTCACCCT
Source organism: Bulinus truncatus (assembly GCA_021962125.1). Lineage (NCBI taxonomy): Eukaryota > Metazoa > Mollusca > Gastropoda > Planorbidae > Bulinus > Bulinus truncatus. Next base: position 36,371,465 of record JAGDYQ010000001.1, on the reverse strand, counting down.
TTGAGTCCATGATTGTCACTCGTCTTCTAACGGGAGTTGTTGTTCTTTGACCGGGCTGCAGGCCGAGTTTGGACGAATCAGAACCCGAGTCTTGCCTATGATCTGAATTAACACACTTTCAATTAAATATGAATCAGTGACTCATGAATCGATCCGCAATTCATTAATCTTTATTAATTAGGTTGAGATAATTAGATTACCAATGCATATTTACTATTTAAGAAAGTAATCATTTAGGTAATTATTATCATGCCTAAATTATTATTTTTTGTATAAAATAAAGCCAAGAAGAGACCTTGACTGCCAATGCTTGGTTTTTTTTTGGGACTATCTTGGGTTTTCTTTAGAAAATTTCAGAAGATTTTGGGTTTTGTAAATTTTTGTTTTTCTATATAATTCACACAATACGAATTGATCTGTCCCTAGGTCCTCACAAACTTTGTTGACCATAGGATGTGTCAATAGTCATCACAATTGTTGTTTTTTATCTCATAGTTTCCAGTTTAGTCAATAGGTGTATTGAAAGAATAAAACTAGATGTCTCAAGTATTTTCCCTAAGCAAAGAAACATTAAGCAGGGGGTGGGGGTGTGTGGGGGGGGGAGGGGTCAAGAAAAAAGATACAATTAAAAAAAACAACGAAAAATCAAACTAAGTCAAACGTGACGTGTTGTTTTAAAACAAGGGCCCCTTTGATCACGCTATAGTCATTATAACCCAGGGACCCTGACCATTTCTTAAATTGCCCTTCTCGTGGACGGGGGGAGGGGTACCACAAATGTAAGCCCCAGGCAACAGCCTATTTTGTCTTTATGTCAGAAACTGCTCTGGCGGCGCGCATCTATAATTGTGATTGGATGGGGAGGAAAATCTACCCGAAAATTTAAGAATTTCGGATTTTTTGGGATTATTTCTTTCATTAGGTTGCAATATTTTTATCCGTCTGCTTGTAGATCGTCAGCATTAGACTTAATCTTTTGAATGATAATAAACATTTAACTTTACTAATGTTCAAGGCGAATGAGTCAGTTGTAACTGTGCATTTAAGATAAGTCACTTTAGTATTTCTGGGCTATATGAGGTACATACCATAAGTAAAACTTGGAGTCACAGACAAGACTGGCACTCATGTAAATAAATCATGGAGTCACAGACAAGACTGACGCTCATGTAAACAAAACATGGAGTCACAGACAAGACTGGCACTCATTAAATAAATCATGGAGTCACAGACAAGACTGATGCTCATGTAAACAAAACATGGAGTCACAGACAAGACTGGCACTCATTAAATAAATCATGGAGTCACAGACAAGACTGACGCTCATGTAAACAAAACATGGAGTCACAGACAAGACTGGCACTTATTAAATAAAACATGGAGTCACAGACAAGACTGGCACTCATGTAAACAAAACATGGAGTCACAGACAAGACTGGCACTCATTAAATAAATTATAGAGTCACAGACAAGACTGGCACTTATGTAAATAAAACATGGAGTCACAGACAAGACTGACGCTCATGTAAATAAAACATGGAGCCACAGACAAGACTGACGTTGTATTTTACCTTTCTTTTTGCTCATAATTTCTTTGAACCTGGCGTCAATCTCTTGAGCGGTCATTGGGTCAAGCTCTCTGGGTACAACTGGCCCAGTCCTGGGATCGAACATGTCTGGTGGAAGTAAAACGGCCAATAGAAACGTTACAGATGTTTTCAAAGAAACTCTTTCAGCTGAGCCGGTGGCGCATTTAGGGTTGAAATTGTGTTATAAATCTACTGAATTGTTTTAAAACACACACACACACACGCGCGCAACGGTGGATGCAATTCATGAGCATGCCCGTGTGCTATCCCATAAAGGGTATGAGAATACCCCCCCCCCCATGCTAAATGATTGTTTCGACTCTCAATTTTATTTGTAGTTGGTTGTTGCAGGGGATCTAACAAACGGTTACCCCCACCCCCCACACACACCCCAGGGGTCTATGTATGATCCTCTTGCATGGATGAATGGTTGAGTGGGTCTAGTGCACTCGACTGTCGTTCAAGAGAGTCCCGGGCTCGATGCACGGTGAGGATTAAGGGCAATTTTTTTGCAGGTCTTGGTGAAAGTAGGTAGATTGTCCCCCCTCCCCCCCATATTCCACCCAGTTTTAAATGGATGCCAGGGAGAAGTAAAGGCGGCCGGGCGTTGTGATAACCCTAAACTATCCTTTTATATGCCGTGGTTACAGAAACAGAATTCTACACTTCATCCTGCCATGATGGTTCTTAAGGAAACTTTACTATGGTGCTCTAAAAAAACGGATCTAACTACTACATAAACATAAGATACAGACAAATAAAAATGTAAGAACGTATATCATGATGTCACCCCCCCCCATACACACACACATACAACAAGTAATTAGAATCCAAACAGGAATCACGGGGCTCCTGGTTACAGTTAATAAGTGAAAGTGGGCGTGGCTCGGTCATGTTTTCACGCCACTTTTCCCAAAGCAAAAAATAGTATGTAGGGATTGGCAGGACAAAATAGATTGACTCTACTGGAACATTCCCCCGTGGTGCCTCTATGGACATGCACCACCATTGGCTATGGATGAAAGAAGGGCACCAAAAAAAAAAAAAACGTTCCATCAGTGGATCTAAGAGATTTCATCTCATCCGTATAGGGACTTCACACAGAGACACACGCGCACAAACAGACACACAATGGCGACAAAGAGAGGAATGTAGAGAACAAGCCACTGAAGTATCCCTGCGAGTCTGAGATGTATCTGCAACAGAGATGAGCGGACAGCGGCCGGGTCCGCTTGCGGACGCAGATCCGCAGACTTTTCCGAATCCGCGGACTGACAGCGGACGCTTCGTATGGTTAAGTTGCGGACTCGCGGACTGGCGCGGATCTTCTTTAGCATTACCATAAAAAATTTCAAGTCATTTAAACAGTTAAATTTCAGCAATGCGGACGCGCGGACTGACTGCAAACCAATGTTATAAGATTCTGCGACGCGGATCATTGATAGAAATCCATGGACGGACGCGGACGCTAAATTTCAAGATCCGCACACCTCTGATCTGCAACGACAAAACAGGTGGAGGCTATTGAACTAATGAAATCAGCGGAATGAGTTAACGCCCTTCTTATATTTTTTTTTTATTTTAACAATATGTGGACAAAAGAGAGAAAAAGAAAAACCCAACCTTTTCGATCTGCTTGCGGTAGAATTGAACCCAGGAGTTTCATGGATGTCTCGCCTGTCTCACGCGGTGGCCCAGTGTTTTTGTTGCTGAGGTCATTGTAAAGAGCATCGGATGATCTCGATCTGTTATGATCTGCACTTCTGGGAGTCTCTGGGGTTATTTTCGGCCAGGACGTCTAGGAAAATAAAAGACAAATTGGCATATTTAAAATGATTGTACTCACATGTAGACGTTGATAGATGAGTGAATCACTTCATTTATCTATAACTGTCTATCAGTCGATCCATCTATTCATAAATCTATTCAACCATCCATCTACGTATGGATCGACTGAACGTCTGTCTACAAAATGTGTCTATCTATCTATCTATCTATCTATCTATCTATCTATCTATCTATCTATCTATCTATCTATCTATCTATCTATCTATCTATCTATCTATCTATCTATCTATCTATCTATCTATCTATCTATCTATCTATCTATCTATCTATCTATCTATCTATCTATCTATTTATATCTATTTTATATCTATCTATCTATCTATCTATCTATATCTATTTATATCTATTTATATCTATCTATCTATCTATCTATCTATCTATCTATCTATCTATCTATATCTATTTATCTCTATCTATCTATCTAATCTATCTACTCTATCTATCTATTTAATATTTTTCTCCATCTATCTAATCTATCAATCCATCTATCTACTACATGTCTAACTATATGATTCATATGTGCCTTTGTCTAATATCTAAATATGAATTGAAAACAAAATGACATCGTTGTGACTAGCATCAGTGACGCCCTGTGGTATGTTCTCAAAATGCCGCCCTGTTCCTGTACCTAACAATACATACGTAGCGGGAAATACCGCCCCCCCCATTACAAGTGGCGTTGTAAGTGCTCCCCCCGGGGTGGGTCCTCCCCCCTCCGCCCCCCCCCCACTGATTGAGCCACTACCAATTGACACGCGGACATCTCTCAACCATTTGATGTAAACTAATGAGCCAAGCCAATGTTCATGATCTTACCGTAAACTCATACCCACAGTTTACCTTCAACTCTTCCATCTTACCGTACAACTCATACCCACAGTTTACCTTCAGCTCTTCCATCTTACCGTACATCGCACACCCACAGTTTACCTTCAACTCTTCCATCTTACCGTACAACTCATACCTACAGTTTACCTTCAGCTCTTCCATCTCACCGTACAACTCGTACCCACAGTTTACCTTCAGCTCTTCCATCTCACCGTACAACTCGTACCCACAGTTTACCTTCAGCTCTTCCATCTCACCGTACAACTCATACCCACAGTTTACCTTCAGCTCTTCCTGCGCAATGGCCTCAAGCTCCGCGTCTATTCTGTCCATCATCTGACTGACCGGGTCCTGGGCTCTGGTCGTGCCGAACTGAGACATCGGTGGGGACACTAAGCCGTTGGGCGGATGGCCTCGAAACGGTGGCCTCGGACGGGTGATATGGATCGTCTGACTCTTTTTGACGTCCTCCGCTTCTGTCTCAGACAACCCTGGCAACAACAACAGCAATAACAAAGAAGAAAGGGTCAAAGGGTAAAAATCAGTCGATATTGATGTCTAGTTAAAACCAGTTATGTTTAGTGAAATTTACAGATTATGTTGTTTAGATAGGCAAAAATAAGGAAACCATAGCTATTACAATAATCTATGGTGTTATAAAGCACAAGATCCATATGCACCCTAAGCGTATGTATGTATATGTCAGTAGAAGGACGTGTTTTAAGATCGCTGGCCCTTTCTATCTTTTTTTTAGAATCTATTACCCCATGAGTTCTCAAAGTGAGACACACGACCGACCGTTAATTTGAGCTTTTATTTCTGTAATACTTTTTTTTTCCTTTCTCAACTGGTGTGCCGCGAAGTCCGACCATGTTTGTAACTAGGCCGCAAAACTCAAAAATAATCCGAGAACCACTGTATTACTCCATTCAATCAGTTTGGGTAACTTGACTCCTATTATTCACCCCCCCCCCATTTCAATTCAATTATTGTTATATTTCAATTAGAATCACATTTCCGCTTTATTTTCAGTATTTCAAAGAGCCACACAATTATACTCTTCTGTCAGGCAACATTTTGCTATTAAAACTAGTCGATTGTTTTTTTAGGCTGATTGAGACTAACAGGTTATATCCCCTGAATTTCTTGTGTTTATAGTTTTTGTATTACGTCATTGTTTGGAATTGTAGACTTTATTTTTTTTTAATCTTTGGGAATCTGCCAGTTCATCGATATAGCCAGTTGGGATCTGTCAGTTCATCGATATAGCCAGTTGGGATTTGTCAGTTCATCGATATAGCCAGTTAGGGTTTGTCAGTTCATCGATATAGCCAGTTAGGATTTGTCAGTTCATCGATATAGCCAGTTGGGAATCTGCCAGTTCATCGATATAGCCAGTTGGGATCTGTCAGTTCATCGATATAGCCAGTTGGGATCTGTCAGTTCATCGATATAGCCAGTTAGGATTTGTCAGTTCATCGATATAGCCAGTCGTCTAGACGCATTATACAAATTTATAAAAAAAATAATAAATAATTATAAACAAAAAATAACTCTTTCAAATAATTAATTACGGTGAAAAATTTGATTGAATGCTTATGAATATTCCAGTATCGATTACCTGTCTGTGACCCCGACTGCAGGACTTCCTCGTCACTCCACTCCCCATCAGCATCGGTGCCGTCCATTCTACACCGTCATCTGGGGCATCGCTACGTCCAGGTGTGCGCTGGAATAGAGGCAGAGGGGGGGGGGCGCAGTTCTTGAATACTCGTCATAAAGTATCGATACAGAACCAAGGGAATAAACAGTTGTCAGATGGCGGAAAGTAAGGATGTAGTATCGACATTATCAGCAGAAATAAAACAGTAGCAGTCAGGTGGGTGGGACACGTAGCTGAGCCTTTATTATAAATCGACCGATTTGGCGGTTGCCGAGGGCCCCTATTGGCTTAACAAATAGGGGTCATAGAGGGCCCCATTTGTCAGATTATAAGGAGGCCTTGTCAGCATTTTTCCCTAGGGCCCCTTATCGTACATTTTTCCTGAAGCACCCAAACGCTAATTTACTTAGGGCCACAAAATTTACCTTTGTATATGCCCCCCCAAAAAAATGTAAAAAACGGCCCTAGAACGGAGAAATATTCTGATGATTACAATTATGATCATACAGAGTAATATCAGCATAATACAATAGCGGTGTAAAATAAAGTTATACAATACTGATAACAATGAGACAATGTTATAATAATAGCCTTGAGGTAAAACAAAGTAATGTCACAATGAGGTAAAATGGAAGTAACGCCAGAAAAGGTGAGTGGATTACTCATTACTCCTGCAGACGATCTCCTACTTTGCTACTGGTCGCACTTATTGTAGGGCACCCTTCTACTTTCACGCCTCGGCCCCGGGGGGGCGGGGTTGATGGTGCTGCAATGCCCCATGGACGCAGCGATGAAATCGAAATCTTTACTTACCACGCGAAAACTGCAAGGTAGCTACGCGTCAATGAAGGGTGGGTGGGGGGTAGATACGAGCCTGTTCATTATGTCTACGGTCTCACCAAACCGATCCCACCAGTATTATCTAGGTCACACTTCTGTCTTATATACAGTTGAATTTGTATATAAACTTCTGCCTCCAATCATTGTATGAAACTTTGAAAAAAAAAACGCGGCAAATGTCAGACACAAAATGAAACACGCACACGACATACATAAAACACGCTAAAAACACACTTAGAAATACTACATTAGCTTAATCGATAACAGGTCATTGATAGAAGCTGTTGTTCGGGCTGTTAACAAAACTATTATGAAACCAACAGCCATTTTAGGTGATAGTTGATCATAACAGGCCATTGTCAATCATAAAAAAAAGGTCATTATCAATCATATCAGGCAAATCGACAATCAAAATATTTCATTAGAAAGAGCTTAAGGTCCTCTGAATAATATAGGTCATTACCGTGATAAAAATAGACATTGTCAGGTGAAATAGGTTATTGGCAGACCTACAACAAATTAAAAAAAACTCCGAAACTAAACAAGTTGACTATAACTTGAGTTGCGAACGAGTTGACTATAACTTGAGTTGCGAACGAGTTGACTATAACTTGAGTTGCGAACGAGTTGCTTCAGTACTGGGCCAGGTTCTGGTTAAGACCTTTGTCACATACTTCAAACTGTCAAACGACTGACAGGAGATTATGCGATACTATTGGATCTGAAGATCAATCATCGTTTGTGCATAAACACAAAGGAAGTCGGGCATGGCGGGGGGGGGGGGGGAGGGGATATGCAGATTAATACCAGACAAACATGAATCATATAAAATAAAATGTTATTGTGGGGTGATCCAAGGCGGTAAGCCGATCTTTATCACAATGTCGTATCACACTGTCGTATCAAAAACTTTCTCACAGTGCCGGGTGAGGTGCCTGGTGATTGATGGTGATATGTCAAAATTTTCAGGGAAACATGAACAATGACAAGTGAACTGGACCGGTATGGCATTTCATGTAGCCAGAGACCAGGTTGTTATAAACACAGTAGCGTGATGGTGCCCGAAGCAGACTCGAAAAATAACGCTGCTTGCTAAAACAAAACAGCAACACATAAAGTATTCAGATTTCCTCCTCTGACTGGTGTCAACAGTTAGCGCCGCCCCCCCCCCCATCCGTCCCTCCCAGGTTACGCCACTGTTTAAAACATAATCTCAATGTTTGTGGGCAACTGCTTCGGAGTGTTTCCCGCCCCCCTTCCTTTCATAGAATCGCCAGTGTCCAGGTCAATGTGAGTGGTGAGATATCTTTCTTCATATGTCCATAGAGCTTCATATTTCCCTTAGAGCTTCATAGGTCCTTTAGAGCTTCATATGTCCATAGAGCTTCATATTTCCCTTAGAGCTTCATATGTCCATAGAGCTTCATATTTCCCTTAGAGCTTCATATGTCCATAGAGCTTCATATTTCCCTTAGAGCTTCATAGGTCCATAGAGCTTCATAGGCCCTTAGAGGTTAATGGGCCCCCAAAGGCTTCATGGGCCCACTTTAGCTTTATGGACCCCCTAAAAGCTTCACGGGCTCCCAAGAGCGTCATGGGCCAGGCATCAATGTATTGGCTTCAGCTTCTTTCCCTGGCCAGTGCTTATTGACAATGTACAGTTCATTGTTTTCGTAGGTGGACACAAACTAGTTTGTCAAGGAGCCCGTCATGCCCCTAGTCCGGCACTCATTTCCATCGTTGAGATTCAAATCCGTATTGAACACAATGACTCATTGGTCATACATCCCCCCCACACGACCACCGAGGTGCCTACTAGAACACCGAACCCCCCCCCCCCGTTCATTCAACATTTCATATGTAGTATTACATAAAGCATCATATTATAATGACATTTTAAACAACCAAAACTGATGACCACTGATGAAAAGGCAAAAATCTAGCCCTAACCTAACCCTTACCCTAACCTAACCCTAATCCTTACATACCCTTAGAAACTCGAAAAGCTTAGCATTCAAACAAAATTATTTCGATAGAAAATGATTTGAAATTCGAACGCTTATCTCGTAAGTTCTATGCAGGCCCGTAGCGTGCGGGGGGGGGGCATCATGAGGGCTGGGCCTCCCTGCGTTTTATCTGCCCCCCCCCTGCTTATTTGTTCTACTTAGTAAAATGTATTACCTGCCCCCCCTGCTATCGCCTGGCCCCTGCTGTAGAATGCCTGCCCCCCCCCCCCCAATAGAATTTTCACGCTACGGGGCTGGTTCTATGTTGAGTATTTTCTACTAGTGCTCGTGTGATGTTTGTGTCTATTTTATATTTCTCATTGTAGTGTGATTTTCAAAATCTTTTTTTTTTGTCTATGCAAATTTTAAATAGTTTGAAAAATCAAATTTTAGACGGAACAATTAATCCAATTTTATTTTTTCGTGGAAAATTTTTGTTTAAATAAAAACAAATAAATACGTTTTTCTATAATTTAAAAAAAAAACCTAAGATTCTGGAAGTAAAACACAAGCATTGGCAGATCTGTGTACAACCCGAACCCATTCGGTCTTATAATAAATCTTAAACCTCCGATATTATCATGTGACAGAAAGCAGGTGAATGCCAACCAGGTTTCTAGAAACTATAACACATTCCACAAATTCAATCCACGGGAGACAATAAATAAACGTGCGTAATCTCCCTTTACATGGCACCTAAATGAAACGAAATTCCCGATAACTTTTCTCACCAGTTGCTTTTAAAAAAAAATTGCATTTATATTACCACACACAAAAAACAGCTTTAAGAGTTTGTCTTTCTGCACAATAGAAACAAACTAAGTGGTCTTAGAGCGATCGATGACGAACCATCGATTTTTTTAACGGGTAATAAAATTTTTGCTTCAGTCATTTACCTTCGCATAATACTTAATAGAGGCATAAATAGATACATTCATTGACAGGCAGGTTAACTCCGGGGAACGGAACACAGAATATATAGGGGTTAGTTTTGGGCTGTTTGGGCTGTATGACTATAGACAGACAGACAAACTAACAGATAGATAGATAGATAGATAGACAGACAGACAAACAGAAAGACAGACAGACAGATAGATAGATATATAGATAGATAGATAGATAGATAGATAGATAGGCAGATAAAATAGATAGATAGATAGACAGACAGATAGATAGTCACTCATTGTTGACGTTGAATGTATAATGCTTATGTGGTTTGGTGGTATGGTGGTATGGTGTAGAGCGCTTGGCTGTCGACCTGAGAGTCATGGGTTCGATCCTCGATGAGAACCAAGGGAATTTTGATTGGTCCTGGTAAAATTTAGTGACATGTACTTCAAGCCCACCCAACTTTAAATGGGGCACCCGACTTACGTTCGGGACGTAAACGGGGCTGGACGTTGTGCTGACCACACAATCCTTTCATATGCCGCGTTGACAGACACCGATGTATTCTACACTTCATCTGCCTTGATGGTCCTTTAGGACTAAGGGAACTTTCCTTATGTGGTATGATTATTGTATTACACTGGACTACTTCAGGATTATTAATCGAAACGGTGACTTTATGTAAGATTAAGTAAAATAAGCAATAAAATGTAAGACGTATTGTATGATACCATTATATGACAAAAGTATTATATAATCTTATAACTGTGTGAATCAATCATTGAACTGCTATTGTTACTGGTATTTTCTATTAAATTAAGATACACAACGATCCTGGCCAAGAGACAAGTGATGTTGATAGTATCAATATTTAAACACCAACACAAGAGAGCGACACATAACGTTTACAGAGATAGACGTCAGAATGAAGCAACACGAAGACGAATCAAAAATACAGATTCAGACCAGCGGCGTAGCGTGGGTATCGGCCGCCCAGGGCGGAAGACGATTTTGCCGCCCTCTCATTTAGGTATTTCAATTTAATCTATACATTTTTGCTGCCCCCCCCCCCGCCAAAAAGTAATAAAAAGTGCCGCCCGGTGCGGACCGCACCCACCGCCCCCCCCCAGGTACGCCACTGATTCAGATTACAAGGTTTGTCTGTCAATGTAGCCTCTTGTTATCAGTAATGAATGCTAGGTAAACAGACGTCAAATGTGGGCATGTTGCTTCCAGTTCTGTTGGGAGACTCACATATAATGTTGTGACATACTTTTGGTTCAGTCGGTCACAAATGAGAGTAAGTAAGTAAGTAAGTAAGTAACTAAGTAGAGGACAATAGACAAAAAAAGTAAAAACAACATAGAGTAAATACTGTAAAGCTGGGAATGGGGGGGGGGGAACAAACTTTTTTTCGAATTGAGGCCCATTTTTTTGGGTTCTTAGTTTGACAGAATGTTCGGACCAAGAGCAGGTACAGCCCCGTAGCATGAACATTTTACAGCAGGGGCCAAGCATTCTACAGTAGGGGCCAGGCAATAGCAGGGGGGCCAGGTAATACATTTTACTTAGTAGAGCAAATTAGCAGGGGGACCAGACAAAGCGCTGGAGGGCGGCCCCCCCTGGCCACCCGCACGCTACGGGCCTGAGCAGGTAGATGATGCTTTTTTTAAAATAATGTTTATATCAAACCGCAATGAACACAAAAGTGCAAAAGTCCCCTGGTGATACGAACACGGGACATATATAACACCTAAATCACCAGAATTGGTGTGTATGTGTGTGTGTGTGTGTGTGTGTGTGTGTGTAAGGTCCCTGTAAGGACGAGACGAAATCTCATAGATCCTAAAAAAACACTAATGGGACGGTTTTTGTGGTGCCCTTCTTTCATCACCACCATAGCCGATAGTGCGATGGCCACGAAGACACCACGGGAGATATATATCGGGAACTTGAGCCAAGACCTGAAAAAATGTCTTTTGGTCCTCACCGTGGATTGAACCAGGCACCTTCAGGTCGACAGTCGAGCGCTTTAGCGCACGACCATCCGTATTTAGGGCCTTATTTAGTTTTTACACCTTTGCAGTAGCCCACCTAAGTGAGGCGTGCTACACACACACACACATACACACACACACATATATATATATATATATATATATATATATACTTTTAAGACGCATTTGTTGTCTGTCTGTCTTTCTGTTCCCTTATAACTCTAGATCCAGACAACCAAATAATGTGAAATTTGTTACACATACACATAATTACATGGGGAAGGTTATAGAACAGGTTTCGATGGGTAGTTTAATTGTAATTAATTATTTTTATTTTAGTATTTTACTATATTAAAGTAATCTCGACGGCGCCATATATAAAATTCCTCTGTGACGTCATTTCCCGATGATACATTTTTAAATTTTCCTACTAATAAAGCCGAATAGAACTTGCGCTGGCGCTGTATAGTTCCTTCGTGCTGCAAAGAATTGTTGTTTTTTCATGCTCCCTGATTTGTACAGTTTGAGGAAGGTAAAGGAATGAAGAAGGATTTTAGAAGAAGTGTGAAGCCATAATAATAAGTATATATATATATATATATATATATATATATATATATACACATATATATATAGACCTATATATATATAGAGAGAGAGAGAGAGAGAAAGAGAGAGGGAGGGAGGGAGAGAGAGATAAAGAGAGAGAGGGGCAGGGGAGAGATGAAAGGAGGGTAGGAGGGAGTGAGGGAGGGAGAGAGGAGACGGGGGGAGAGAAGGGGGAGAGGGAGAGAGAGAAAGGGAGGGAAGGAAAGAGAAAGGAAGGGAGGGAGAGAGGGGTAGGGAGGGAGGGAGAGAGAGAGGGTGGGAGAGAGATAAAGTGAGGGGGGCAGGGAGGAAGAGAGAGGGAATGAAGGATGGAGGAAGAGGGAGAGAGGGGAAGGGAGAGAGGTGGAGAGGGGAGGGAGGGAGAAAGGAGGGGTGGAGAGAGAGGGGAGAAAAGGAGAGAGGGAGAGAGAGGATGGGAGAAATGGGGGGAAGAGATAAATAGAGTGAGAAGGGGCAGGGAGGGAGAGAGAGGGAAGTGGAAGGGGTAGAGGGAGGGGATAGACAGGGGGGAAAGGAGGGGGAGAGGGGAGATGGGAGAGGGACGGAGGGAGGGAGAGAGAGGGAGGGAAAGGGGGAGAGGGAGGGGGAGGGAGGGAGGGGGAGGGAGGGAGGGAGGGAGAGAGAGGAAGGGAGAGAGGGAGTAGGGAGAAAACAGAAGGTAAACATAAAACCTTATTTTAAACCCGGGCAAAGCCGGGTACTTGCAACTAGTATGTATATATATGTATATATAAAAGCTTAATTCGAGTATTACCAGATTAGTCCAAATCTGACCTCAAATGGGGCAGGGGGGGTACATCTTTCAAACCAGTGAATGATCCGTGACATCCGAGTACGATGAGGTCTCCCCTCATTCACTCACTCGATCTGTATAGGAGGCAACACGGGGGCCACCAATATAATTACCCCTCCCCCCAACCCCAGGGCCAGACCGACCCCCCTCCATAGGTGTGGTACATAAGAATTGATTGGTGATAATTTTTTTGTTTGTTCTTTCAGTTTTGAACCAGCGAACAACACAATACCGGTTAGTCCTCCAAACCTCATGACAGTCATCAAGTCGCGGGCCGCCGCCCTTGAATGGGAAATGTCTATAGGGGAGGGGGGGTTCTGTATATGAAACGCGTGTACCAGGGTTACGTTACCCTTTGGTTGAAATTTGAAAAAAAAGGACAAACAACTCAGACATTGTATGACAACTGTCAATCTCCCTTCGTTGCTCCGGAGTGTATATCGTAGCCACATAGTGTGGAAACTAGGTCAAGTCAAGGCACACTGACTTATCGACTCAATTCTTTGTGTTCAATCAACCGGTGCTTCATTATAAAGTCATTATATATATATATATATATATATATATATATATATATATATATATATATATATATTATAATAAAACGAGAGCTGCCCAACTGTGCATGTACCTGGCCAATTGTTTACTGTAACTCGTTCATGCCTGAATGGATTTCTTCCATAAATTCATTTTTTTTAAAGGCCAAATAAAAAAAAATCGTCATTTGGACAGCTCTGACAGTCAGTCCGTCCGAGAAATCAGAACACTTTTTATCTCCTTCTGAATCTTATACTTGAATCTTTTTATTTCTTTTGAACTCTTGGTTTATTGAAGCGAACACCAAATGAAACATTTCGATTCATGACTTTCTCAATGAGATAAAATGAAGCTGAAGAGTAAAGGCCCTTTGCTTTTAATTGAATGAATATTCTGTCCTTCTGTACAGTTTTAAAAGTCGGAGATAATAAGCCAAAAAAAATTAAATTTGATCTATGCCAAAAATAAATAAATTTGATTTATGGCAAAAAAAATTAAATTTGATTTATGCCAAAAAAATTTGTTTTATGCCAAAAAAATAAAATTTGATTTATGCCAAAAAAAAAATTTGTTTTATGCCAAAAAAATCAAATTTGATTTATTAAGCAATGATGCAGTTTTTTTTAGGTGTATAATAAGTGTTTTAAAAGACGGAGCAGAAATGGATGGATGAATGTATCAAAATTAAACAAGACACCCAGTCTTAAGGTAGCCCACCGCTTACTTATATATGTATGCATACAAACTTCTGTACAACTCTTTTATCTTCTTCTTCCTTTGGCTCTATAGTCCATTTAGGGCCCTGGCCCAGTGCCAAACCTAGGGATTTTGGAGCCCGGGGGGGCTTGGCATATTTGGGGAGGGCCCCTGTATTTTGACATTCAACACCATGATATGAGATAATGTACTTAATATTTTATATAAAAAAATATTTTGGGGTCCCACTCAATCAGGGGCCCGGGGGGTGGCTTTTGAATTTGGACCCCCTTCCCTAGTTACGCCTTTGCTCTGGCCTGCCACACTACTCTTCTCTACAGCCCATTTAGGGCCCTGGCCTGCCACACTACTCTTCTCCACTTTTCCCGATCTGTGTTCTTCTTCATCCACTCTCTCAGTCCAGTGGCTTTAAGGTCTCCCCCCCCCTTTTTTTTCCTCTAATCATCTGCAACTTGGTCTGCCCCAGACCCACCGACATAAATTTCGGGGCCCTAGGCAGGGCTGTCACGCCCCCCCCCCGCCTTGCTGACAATAATATTTTCGAAAGTTGATTGACCAGCGCAGTCCGGGCCCTTAAAACTCGCCGGGCCCCTGAGCATTTGGCACCCAACCCCCCTCCACGGCACTGGTCTGCCCTAAAGCATTTTTAGAGCATTTTCGAAAAAAAATGCTCTATTGTCCCCGTTTTGTCTGTCTGTCTGTCTGTCTGTCTGTCTGTCTGTCCGTCATCACCCTAGATCTCAACAACCATAAGTCCTAGACTCATTTTGTAGGTCTTGGCCTGCCAAGAAATGACTTTTGTCCGTTTCGCGATTTGACCTCTGAGGGCCGTAAAAGGGGGCTTGTAAAGTACCGTTTTTTACTATATAAGCTATATAAAAAAGGAGCGCCCTAGATCTCAGCAACCATAAGTCCTAGACCCATGATGTATATATCATTTTGTAGGTCTTGGCCTGCCAAGTGTACATCAAAAGTCCATTTCGCGATCTGACATCTCAGGGCCGAAAAAAAAGACTTTCCTATGTACCGTTTTGCTTATATTTTAAATATAAATAATAAAAGCTAATCAAAGGGTCGTAATCATTATTTATTTTTGTAACAGTTATTCAACATGATTACTTTCCTCTCTATTTATCAAAACACGGAAAAAAAATACGGATCTCGTTCGGCGTAACCGGCGTAACCGAAACGGAAAAGACTTAAATTGCTTGTTTTTTCACAGCCGTTACAAAATATGAAACACATAAAAGACCTGAGCTCCTGAATGCAGACATTGTAGAATTTTGTTTATTCAACACGTCTCAATGTTTATGGGTAACCTCTTCGGAGTGATCCCCGCACCCCCTTCCTTTCATAGAATCGCCCTTGTCCAGGTCAATCTGAATGATGAAATATTGTTCTTTAGGGCTTCACGGGTAAAATTTTATCAATACAACATGCGTCATAGGATACATTAAGGACTTTAGTCTGCGCGTGATTAAATAAAAAAAATCTACTGATATTTCAATAGAAACAAAAACGTTGAAATTATAAATAAAATGAACTTGGCTGTCGCCCATTGTCTGAATTTCGAGCTTTCTCGGTGACATACTTTTTTTGTGGCACAAGTGTTAACCAGTTATTATGTTTACGTTGCGTTCTGAAATACATACATACAAACTATAACTGGAGAGTGGTGGGAGCAAGTATTAGGCTGAGTGGTCGGGGGGGGGAGGGGTATTTTTTTTTTTTAGCTAATTGGCTTTCTTTATTTTTTGTTTTTTTTTTACTTTTTAATAAACAATTATTCTTGTAACAATAAACGAGTCCATTCAGGACCTCTTCCCCATGCTCCTTGGAGGATGAGCTTCTATACCTGATAGGAGGGTTATTTGGGTGAATGGGTGGTAAGGTGGTTAGCTGGATCGTTCAAGCTATTCAAAGTTAAAAAAAAAAACAAAAAAAAAACAACAGATATGTTGAATCAACGTATAAACATCGGAAGACTTACTATGACGTCATGTCTATATATATATGTATATATATATATATATATATATATATATATATATATATATATATATATATATATATATATATAAAGTACCATGTGGATATTGGCCAAGATAGGATGCAGCTAACAGCAAACAAAATGTCTGCCCTAACCAGCATGCGTTAGATACATGAGAGATGAACAAAATAAACCAAGCGCATGCCGTCTCCCTGACTTCGGTAACCTGTCCAAAATATGTTGCCCCTTCCCCCACCTTCCCCCCCCCTTTCTTTCATCCTATACTCGCACACACATACACATCGCCTAAACGCTACTATAGATTGATTGGTAATCAAGAGAATCTTTATATCAACATTTCGTGCCAATCAACATGGCTGCTGGTGGTGGGGGAGGTGGTTCCGCCAGGCTTGGCTTCGTGTGATAATTGTCTCGGTGGCGCCACACATTGTATTCATAAAGATCAACAGGGGGACGTAAATCTTGGAGGTCTCCGTGTGGAGCTGCGGTAAAGAACGACAACTGGTGCTACTTGTGATATAATTAAGTGAACAATAACACAAGCGCTGTAAACCATTGAACGAACGAAAATATTTCATACAAATGAATTTGTTTTAATTGTGAAGGAAGAAAAAGACATCTATTTCTAATATATAGACATATATAAATATATAGACATATATAAATATATGTTTCCACAGTTTTACACTTCATTTATATGTTATATGCCCGCTATCCCCTTCCAACATACCTTCCCAACAGATCTTGTACTGTGAAAGTTCCTATAGGTACTTTTGCCTAGAGTCTCTTAATTCCTCTTTGGGGATTTTTCTAGCCCCCCCCCTTATATAAATCTCTGCAAAGTTTTCATAGGGCCCCCACCCCCTATTATACATCTATGGATATCTTTCTACCTACCCTCCCCCTTTAAATCTAAGTCTGCCTAGTTCCGCCTCTCCTCCCCCCCCCACCCCACTTTGACCAAATATCTCTGCAGCTCTATCTAGCACCCTTAAATTAGTTGTAGGTGTCCTGATTTAAGTTGAAATAAGTTTAAAACTTTCCCTTGATTTAAGTTGAAATAGGTTGAAAATTTTCCCTTGATTTAAGTTGAAATAAGTTGAAAACTTTCCCTTGATATAAGTTGAAAACTTTCCCTTGATATAAGTTGAAAACTTAAAATTTTAATATTTTTTTTTTACAAAAACAAAAATGCTTTGGATTTATATTTTATTTGTACACATTTTTTTTCTCTTGCAGAACAAAATACAAGTGATAGCCTACAACGAACCAATTAAGATCGCGATGTTAGATTACTTTGACATATTCAGCACGCAAACCGATACAAACACACACACACACACACACACACACTGGCAGTTTAGTTCTACATTCTTGCGCTATCACACAAATTGTTGGTATCTAATTTGGCAAACTGAGACCAAAAAAACGAACAATACAGAAACTAACTGAGTGACCCGTTACCTGGCCAGGAATGACATGATAAGCTGACAAGGAGGGGGGGGGGCCGAGAGATAAGTAAATACTTAATTTGACACTTGATCGAACTTGTTCCCCCCTACTTATTGTCTTATGGTACCAGCGCGGTCAAGTATCGATCAATTCCAATCAATATATTTCGAGAGCAGTACTAAGTCTTTGGTATTTTTTTCTGTAGTTATTTCACTTAATGGCGGTATGTTATTCAGTTAATACTTAAAAAAAGAAGATTAGTACACACGGTAAAAAGAACAAATTAGAATAAAGCCAAGGAGAGGGAGGGAGGGAGGGGTTCTGCGGTATAATGGGTCTTGCTAAGTGCCTAAATGGGGATATTTGTGGGTGATCAGCTAAACCTTCTATTCTTGAAAGGTCTTAAATAAAAAAAAAACAGTTATAAGACAATGTTAAGTTCTTGTGAATTGGCTGTTTTGAAAAAGCAAACATTCAAAGAGCCAGAGTTCATAACTGAGTCAATTGTCATTGAAGTCCATTCGAGGTTAGCTGAGCTTTCACAAGTATTGCGAGAGATGGACAGGTGTAATAATCTAAACAAAGATATTTATTAAGTTAAAAAAAAAAAACCTAATAGATTTGCTGACGGACATTATTATTATCATTGTGTTATCTTATTTTACCGATCTTAAGGCGGAAAAAAATACAATTTCATTTCCATCGACCAATTGAACACTTTTTTAGCATCGGATCAATAAATACCGGTTTCAACATACAGCTCTCTGGACGGACATAATATCACCGGTTTAGTAGCCAACAATACCCAGTGGTGTAACTCTGTGGGAGGCGGTGCACCCATGGTCATGCTTCCTTCCCTACTATTAAGGGGCCCACGGGCCATGCTTCCTTCCCCACTATTAAGGGGTGGCATTTTCACCATTTTTTTCGGCACGTGGCATCTTTTACTTTGCCGCCAGCCAGGGGCAATATTTTCACCTATTGAAGTAATTTTTTAGTACGGGGATGGGTGGCATATTCAGACTCCGCCTCGGGGCGTAAATGACGTTCTTGACGCCCTGATCTCACCGATGAAAAAAACATTTTACTGACAAAAAATTAAATTGAGTTTGCACACTAACAAAATAGATCCCAAAGCTTGGGGTGGGGGGGATTCACATCTCATTTCTAGACAATCTTACTGTGGTACATGTCAGTGTAGGGGTCTGGTGAGCCTTAGGTTAGGCCTTAGGTTAGGCAATCTTAAGTCACACTCCTGTAAGGGAGTGATGCTCTTGATGTTGACTCCAGGGAAATGAGAACTAATTTATCCACTGTGGTGCATCTGCCGTATTAAATCAAGCATGCACTGTACTGGTCAGCATCCACTGTACTGGCTAGCATCCACTGAACTGGTCAGCATCCACTGTACTGGCCAGCATCCATTGTACTGGCTAGAATCTACTGTACTGGCCAGCATCCACTGTACTGGCCAGCATCTACTGTACTGGCTAGAATCTACTGTACTGGCTAACATCTACTGTACTGGACAGCATCCACTGTACTGGCTAGCATCCACTGTACTGGTCAGCATCCACTGTACTGGTCAGCATCCACTGTACTGACTAGCATCCACTGAACTGGTTAGCATCCATTGTACTGACCAGCATCCACTGTACTGACCAGCATCCACTGTACTGGTCGGCATCCACTGTACTGGTCAGCATCCACTGTACTGGCCAGCATCCACTGTACTGGCTATTTAGAGATGGCTAACTGTCATGGTAACCGTCCGTTAATCTTGGGCCCCTGACGACATCCACCAACTGCAATTCTCTGACCACAAAAAAGCCACTAATCCAGTGCCCCCACCCCAACCCCCGGACCGGGGCAGAATTCAGGGGCCACTGGACGTCACCTAGTGACCTAGTTTTTACACAGAGCCTACAGGATGTCTAGTGCGTTATAAAGTAAAGTTGTTTATTTTATTATTGTATTAAGTCATAAACAGAAAAAAACAAACAATTGATTGGATTATTCAATTGAAAATGTCACTGAGTACACTCCCCAGACACTGCCAGTAAGTTCAGAAAGTGCAACTGGTTGTCAGTTACACGAAAACTAACACGGGTGACAATAACATAGATATCATTATTGTCAAGAATTGAAAATACATTTTATGAAAAGTTTTAAAAAAAAATTTCATTGAAAAAAATCAAAAAAAAAAAAATCAATAAAGCAAGCTAATTTGTAACTAGAACATCAACATTTGTTAGAACATAATTCCAATATTTGAATTTGTAACTAGAACATCAACATTTGTTAGAATATAATTCCAATATTTGAATTTGTAACTAGAACATCTACATTTGTTAGAACATAATTCCAATATTTGAATTTGTAACTAGAACATCAACATTTGTTAGAACATAATTCCAATATTTGAATTTGTAACTAGAACATCAACATTTGTTAGAACATAATTCCAATATTTGAATTTGTAAAATCGAAATTAAACAATAAAATTATGATATTAAAATACCTAAATGTGAAATAATAGATAATTATAAAAAAAATTGCTATGACCATTACCAAACCATACAACATTAATTAAGTACAGAATTGTTACTAAATTAGTTAGTTTTTACATTCAAAAAGTAAACGTCAGATCAACACGAGCTATGCAGGTGAAAATTCACTAAAAACACATTTAGAATAAATTGTTACCTTTAAAATGTTTGACAGTTGATTCCAGAAATAAGTGAATAATCCGAAGTGACAACTTTGTCTAAATTCTTTTTTGTTGTATAAATGTATAGAGAGATGCTAGCACTTCACTATCAATCACACATAAAATAAAAAAAAAACTTTATCCTGATTTTTTGAAAGAGGAAAAAAAACACGATATCTAAACATTCGCATAATTAAGAAACTATTGCGCGAGTTAAAAATAATGTTTGACATAGGATTTTTATGTCAGAGAACGCCGGCACCATACGTGGCTGTTGATTAGCAAATGAAACAGGAAATTAAAATAGCCAGACCCCCTGGTGAATATAACGTTCTCTGTGAATGAAGTAAATATAACGCACAGCTTACTAAAAAAATATATTTATAATAATAGTCTTTGAAAAAAAAAAGGTGGGGGGGGGGGGGAGGGGAGGGGGGAGGAATGGTAATGAAGGGGAGAGAATTATCTTGTTTGGGAGGCGTAGCGAAGTTGATAATTACACATGTTGGTAGTGTCCCTTGACTTTTAAGAAAAACTAATATACTTGGCGTTGGTGAAGGAGAACGAGGGATAGATTGTAGGGGGAAGGGGGGGGGAGACTAGGGAGGTTTTGAGAAACTTAAAGCTTCTCTCTCTCCCCCCCCTCTCCCGGGCCCCCTTTAAGCTCAGCTAATCCGGGTCTATATGTAAAGAATATTACATACACCTCGGGGCGAGATTATGTTATTGTGTTCAAACGGTCACACCTGATCGACGTCTGCTGACTGGAATGTGGTGATCCAGAAGTAAAGAAAATAGCTGTACA
The DNA here is from genome assembly GCA_021962125.1 of Bulinus truncatus. NCBI lineage: Eukaryota > Metazoa > Mollusca > Gastropoda > Planorbidae > Bulinus > Bulinus truncatus. The sequence continues at coordinate 36,350,172 of JAGDYQ010000001.1, read as the reverse complement.
TGAGGTTTGTTTGTAGCCCAAGGTTTTATGCAAGCCATAACTCTGTAACTGTCGTCTCTCTCTCTCTCTCTCTCTCTCTCTCTCTCTCTCTCTCTCTTTGTATGACAATGAAGAACGCAGTCAGTGATTTATCCGGCTAGCCAGTGCACAACTTCTGCCACTTGTTGACTTAGAACATGTTCTTCGAGTCTGGCTTGCTATCATCTATCTTTTATGTTTGTCTGTCATTGTTTTCTTTAAAAGTAAATATGTCTTGATTATATTTTGTATAAAAAAAAAAGTTACGTTCTCACTATTGGGCTTTCGGGACAGATGAAGTGTAAAAAGTCATCATTGTCTATAACCTCAGCATATGTAGAGATTGTGTGTGTGGTTAGCGCAACGCCCAGCCGCCTAAACTTCCCCATATTAAGTCGGTTGCCCATTTTAAGCTGGGCGGACTTGCATCAAATTTCACCTGAAAAAAATTTCCATAGTTTACAACGAGGATCGAACCCACGACTCTCAGGTTGACATTCGAGTATCTACACCACTCAGCCATCCGTCCCACTTATATTTAATATATGTCTATCTTTTGTTCTATTTGTTTGTCTGTCAGTCTGTCTACTTGTCTTATATATATATATATATATATATATATATATATATATATATATATATATATATATATATATATATATATTTTATTTATATATAATATGCAAATGTAGATGACTGTTCAACACCAGTAATCTTCAGTTTTACTTCATTGATTTTTATTTTTTTGTGTGAAGTGAAATTATTGGATGATAAGAATTTAGCCTATCCTGTTACCAAAGCATCAACCTATAATAATAACTTACTTACCAACACACTAAATGAACAATCCAAAAGAAAATAAAAAAAAATATTACATCACTTGACACTGGTTAACAGGACGGAGGTTCAAACACTCACCTGCCTATAGTGGTCAGTGAACAATGCCAGGCACTTGACTTGTTTCCCCTTTCATCCCTCACCTACCTCTCTTACTCCAAAAAAAAAAACGGGCGACCATTCTGCCTGCTGAACAATAAGATCACCGCGTGGAAGAAAGAAAGAAAGGTTCTTAATCTGACTAGCTCACTTGAAATAACAGCTTTATTGATTTCTAGGATCGTATGGCATTTTTTTTATTTGTTCTCTTCGGCTTCGATCTGTTCTGGCACACACTGGCTTTTAAAAATATATATATATTTATGTAGATACGGTGAATAGGTGGTCAAATTATTTCCATTTATTTAGATATGGTAAATAGGTGGTCAAATTATTTCTCCTTATGTAGATACGGTGAATAGGTGGTCATATTATTCCCCTTTAAGTAGATACGGTGAATAGGTGGTCAAATTATTTCCCTTTATGTAGATACGGTAAATAGGTGGTCAAATTATATATATTTCTTGCTCAGGTCTACATTATTGTACAAAACGGAAATTAAAAAAAAAAAAAAAACCAAATGGCAGCCCTAAAGTAATTCAATAATCAATAATTTATTTAATGGAATGTCGACAAGTGGTAGACTTGAATAAAATGTCATACTTTTTTTGTTTACATTTATTATTTTCTGTTTTATTGCGATATGTTGTTATATGTAACAGTTGCTCCGGTTATAGCTAAAAAAAAAAAGGACTATACTATTTTAAAACTTGTCGCAGCGGAGTAACTAGGACCCGGATGGGGGGAGGGGGAGGGGGGGATCCGAAAAACGCCACAACATTCAGTGAAGAAAAGTAACTAAAGTGTGACAATGCTGCCCCATAACCTGCGGCGATGTGGGCGCCATCCGGGGCGCTCCGATTGCAAGTAATTACCCCCACTGGTTTGTTCGTTTATTTTTCTGGTTGTATGTTGTGTTTGAGATCTCTTGGACTGGTATACAACTTCAGGCAAAAGCACTGGCGGCGGAGCAGGGGGGGCAGGGGGGGCAGCGGACCCCCCTAAAACTTTTAAGGGGGGGCGGCGCCCCCCCTTGAATTTCCAGTCTGCCCCCCCTAAAATTTTAACTTTTTTAACTATGTAATTCATTTTAGTTTATATGTATCATTTTCATTTTCATAATTCATTTGATTTATTTCTTAAATTTAATATTTGAAAGAAATTATAATTAATTGACATTTTACAGTAATCACATTATTGAGAGTTGTTGTGGCATATTTTAAAATTAGTTGCAAGTTTGCCCGGGTTTAAATAATGTTTTCTGTTTATTTAAGAAGCGTAATTTGACGTTTAATTAAGATTTAAAATAAGACGCGTAAAAAAGGGCATGCAAATTGCAATAAAAGGGTACATTTATCTTTAAGCAATGTGATACACAACATTTTTGGCAGTTCCTCTCTCTCCCTCCCTCCCTCCCTCTTTCCCTCCCTCTCTCTCCTCCCTCTCTCTCCCCTCCCTCCCTCTCTCTTTCCCTCCCTCCCACCCTCTCTCCCTCCCTCCCTCCCCCTCTCCCTCCCCTCCCTCCCCCTCCCCTCCTCTCCCTCCCTCTCTCCCTCTCTCTCTCTTAGGCATGACTGTATCAAAAGATGACAATTCCTATGGATGAAGGAATGGAATGTAATAATGTAGTAAGTAATGTGATATTGGTTCCCCGTACCGATCATATTTATAGTAAGTTAGCTATGTGGGAGAGAAGCTCGTAAACCTGCAATCGGGGTAAAAGTTTACCAATTTTCATGCTCTTTGATATCCAAAATAATTAATTACAATTAAAGTACCCATTGAGATGAAACGAAACCTGTTTAAGAACATTCTCCATGTAATTTTGTGTACGTGTACCCAGTGGCGCAACCAGCAAAAAATTGCTGGGGGGGCTTACATATTGAAAAAAAGACAGTTTGACAGTCTTTTTTGCAACTTTATAACGTAAATTATGTATTGATGATTTGGCCTGGGGGTGGCTCAAGCCCCCCTGCCCCCCCCGGGTTGCGCCACTGCGTGTATCAAATTTTGCCGCGTTATTTGGTTGTCTGGATCTTGAGTTTTAAGGGGAACAGACAGATAGATAGCAAATGCGTCTTATAAGTATAGAGAAGTATTGCCATCTACCGAATGACGGCAAATGTAAATTTTAAAGAAAATACAATTATTTATTATCTTTTCATAAATTACGTTTTGTTTATTGAGTTTCCCGTTTCCGGTTTCATATTCATCATCATTCATGATAATTATCAGTAATTTTCTGATCTAATTTCACTATTAAATTTGCAAACAAACTGACATTACGAATCAGTTGACGACAGAAGTGCTCAATGTTCATTTTTATCTTTTTTAATGTTATGTTTTAATAATATCGATTAAATACTTGCTACAGAATTACTATATTCTATTATAGAATTAAGTGGAGTATAATTTGTCTTTCGGTCATATTTTGTCTTGCCCCTCCTTAAATTTTCAAGGGGGGGGGGGGGCGGCGCCCCCCCTTGAATTTTGGCTTGCCCCCCCTTAAAATATTTCGTTCCGCCGCCGATGGGCAAAAGAATGGGATATATATATGGCATCATTAATCATCTTGATGTAAGTTTTTAGTAAACCACACAAACACTGGTAGATCCATCTGAAAGTGTGTAAATTTTAGAGATTCTAGCAGTTTTCGCATCAGAATCTTCCCGAACCAGAAGAAAGAGGGGACATTTGCGCATGAAAGAAATGACGACGAGCTTTTTCAGGATCCAAAAGACAAATTCAGACTAATTCAGAGTAAACTTTTACTTCGCTGTTCTTCACAAGGGCTGGTAAAAATCGGTTGAAGATTTACTCTGATGCAAAAATGAGTTCGGTGTTTGCTTTCTTCTGTGATGTTGAGAGTTTGCGGAATAGAACTATCATGTTAGTTATGGAACACTTCTTGAATGTTGAGAAAGCTACGCTACATCAAGTCTCCAAAACTATAGATGCAGTCGAGCTAAGCAGTGAACCGAAAGTTATTTTAGGAAAAATGGCTTCGCTACAAGATGTGCTTTAATTAATATTACACAGTTATAGCGCTGTGTCCCTAACACTGTTATAACTATGTGTTCCTAACACAGTTATAGCTCTTTGTCCCAACACATATATGGCTCTGTTACCAACATAGATGTGGCTCTGTGTTCCCGTTATAGCTCTGTGTGCCAAACACAGATATGGATCTGTCCCCCCCCCCCCCCCCCCACCCCCAACCCCACAAAACTCCCCCACCAATAAAAGGCCCTTTTACAAAACAGAGATAGGGCTGTGTTCCCAAAAAAGTTATAGAACTGTGTCCCCAACACTGTTATAGCTCTGTGTCCCCAACACTGTTATAGAACTGTGTACCAAACACAGATATGGCTCTGTGTTCCCAATACTATTATAGAACTGTGTCCCCAACACTGTTATAGCTCTGTGTCCCCAACACTGTTATAGAACTGTGTACCAAACACAGATAGGCTCTGTGTTCCCAACACTACTATAGGCTCTCTGTGTCCCCAACACTGTTATAGAACTGTGTACACTGTTAAACACCCCAACACTGTTATAGATATGGCTCTGTGTCCCCAACACTGTTATAGAACTGTGTACCAAACACACACCAAACACAGATATGGCTCTGTGTTCTAGTACCAAACACAGATATAGCCAAACACTGTTATAGAACTGTGTACAAAACATAGATATGGCTCTGTGTCCCCACTGTTATAGCTCTGTGTTCCCTTCAACACTGTTATAGAACATGTACCAAACACAGATGTGTCCCCAACACTGTTATAGCTCTGTGTCCCCAACACTGTTATAGAACTGTGTACCAAACACAGATATGGCTCTGTGTTCCCAATACTATTATAGAACTGTGTCCCCAACACTGTTATAGCTCTGTGTCCCCAACACAGTTATAGAACTGTGTACCAAACATAGATATGGCTCTGTGTTCCCAACACTGTTATAGAACTGTGTACCAAACACAGATATGGCTCTGTGTTCCCAATACTATCATAGAACTGTGTCCCCAATACTGTTATAGCTCTGTGTCCCCAACACTGTTATAGAACTGTGTACCAAACACAGATATGGCTCTGTGTCCCCAACACTGTTATAGCTCTGTGTACCAAACACAGATATGGCTCTGTTTCCCCAACACTGTTATAGCTCTGTGTACCAAAAACAGATATGGCTCTGTGTCCCCAACACTATTATAGAACTGTGTCCCCAACACTGTTATAGCTCTGTGTCCCCAACACTGTTATAGAACTGTGTACCAAACACAGATATGGCTCTGTGTTCCCAACACTGTTATAGAACTGTGTACCAAACACAGATATAGCTCTGTGTCCCCAACACTGTTATAGAACTGTGTACCAAACACAGATATGGCTCTGTGTTCCCAACACTGTTATAGAACTGTGTACCAAACACAGATATAGCTCTGTGACCCCAACACTGTTATAGAACTGTGTACAAAACATAGATATGGCTCTGTGACCCCAACACTGTTATAGAACTGTGACCCCAACACTGTTATTGAACTATGTACCAAACACAGATATAGCTCTGTGACCCCAACACTGTTATAGAACTGTGTACCAAACATAGATATGGCTCTGTGTCCCCAACACTGTTATAGAACTGTGTACCAAACATAGAAATGGCTCTGTGACCCCAACACTGTTATAGAACTGTGACCCCAACACTGTTATTGAACTGTGTATCAAACACAGATATAGCTCTGTGACCCCAACACTGTTATAGAACTGTGTACCAAACATAGATATGGCTCTGTGTCCCCAACACTGTTATAGAACTGTGTACCAAACATAGATATGGCACTGTGTTCCCAACACTGTTATAGAACTGTGTACCAAACACAGATATGACTCTGTGTCCCCCAACGCTTTTACAGTTCAGTGCCATCAACACAGATATGGCTCTGTGTCCATAATGCTGCTATAGCACTGTCTCTGTTATAGCTCTGTGTCCGCAACACAGATTTGGCTCTGTGTCCCCCAACGCTTTTACAGTTCAGTGCCATCAACACAGATATGGATCTGTATCCATAATGTTGTTATAGCGCTGTGTCTGTTATAGTTTTGTGTCCCCGTCAAGGCTTTTATTATTTTTGCTTTATTTACGAAATTTTCTTATAGAGGGTAAGGGAGCCTACAACAATTAGTACTTATGAATGTGACGACATTATCTCCCCTTTTATATTATCTACGCTAATCAAAAAATTTTTTTACTAGTAAGACTTTTTAAAATATAAATATTAATATCACGATTAATATGGCTTGAAATCTTTTTCTAGATTAAATGACTACTTTTGTATATGACTCTAAAGTAGTGGTTTTCAAATTCTAATTTGTAACCGACTTGTGGTGAAAATAAAAGAGGAATCTTTACATACATTTAATGATACTTTTAGTCTTTTTCTTTTATAATAGTTTTTCTTGGTTGCCAAACCAAAACTATTGTCAAAGAGGGTCACCAATTGTAAAGGTTGAGGTCTAGGGAGCAGAATAAAATTTGTACTCCCTAAAATAAGACTAATATCTAGGACACCTCAGGGGCCAGGGCCCCAGGCACACACAAGGTGCGCCCATCATTAAATCCGCCTCTGTATGACAGTCATTTGACCAGAATTTTCATTTTAAGCTTAAATTACAAAGTGTGATGAAAAGGAAATTAGAAAAATAAAAATACACATTATTCTAAAAAAAAAATCAAACAAGATAAAATAACAAAAATATCCAAGTAAGTTATAATTTTAATCGTTTTTAAACTTCCCTACTACATTACATAAAACTGGTACAATAGGAAAGTCTATTTAATAATTAGGAAAAAAAAAGACATTGCTAAATCTACTTTTCAAAAGTTCTTTATCAAATGCATTATTGTTAAGCAAAGTGAATGCCAACTAATGATTAATAACCAATGGGTGTTAGAAAGGTTCGTCTTACCTCTGGGAAAATAAGGTAAAAAATCAACCATTTTTTTTAATACAAAATTAAACACTTATGTTTTGCTTATATTCCATTTAAAAAAGTGTCCACATTATTTGATTTTTTTTTAAAATGGCAAACTAAGATTTGCTTATTATGGGGTTTAACATTACAAAATAATGTTTTACAATTAAAAAATATTATTTGATTATTTTTAAATGGCAAACTTAGATTTGCTTATTATGGGGTTTAACAATACAAAATAATGTTTTACAATTAAAAAAATATTCTGAAGGAAGACAGTCTAATAAATGAAAGAAATTTTATGAAATAGTGCAACAGAAAAAAGAATTTTATTTTGATCTAAATGTTTTTTATGTATCATTTAAAAAAAAAAAGTATCAAAAGCACAGCTCTATTTCAATAAATTTGATTGTTACTTGGGATAATTCTGATTGAGAGCTATTTATGATATTCAAAGTCCTTTTTGATTCGATAAAAATAATTCAAATTTCATTTCAATTTTTCTGTTTGCAAAAAAAAATTCATTGATCATAGCCACAAAGTAGAGAAAATTTAATAATAATAAATAATCTAAAAGATTATATTTTTCTCTGCACCGAAAACATGCTTAAAGTCCTGTAGTGTACCAACAAAGTGCATGTGAGAGTCTGTAGAAGTTAAGAGAGATTTTAAGCAGCTGTTATTTTTTGTTTCATATAATGCCATTCTTTTTAGGTCATCAAAGAGATAACACAGTAATTGTAGGCAAAAGTATTATTTGGGAACCATTGTTCCAGAGCTTTTGAGATGCACCAGAAAGACATAAATAAAATTTGTGATTTGTAAATGCTCTTTCACTGCAGGAAAGCATGTATTTCCAGGGAGAAATCATTAATTTCACTGGGGCAGAGAATACAAAGAGAGTTGAAAGTAATAAAATAATGAAACATCATTTCCTGAACATGTCATTAGCCTTAAAACAAAAACTGTGACAAATTTCAAATGGGATAATAAAAGAGAAGTGTTTATGTACATTATTGAACAGGCAAAGCTGATGGCAACCATTAAGTAGTCCTATTCATAATTAACAATTTCTACATTTTACTTAATTAAATATTTAATACAATGTTTATATTTTGGGTAAAATTAACTTTAGGGGGAAAAAAGTTCTTTTGAACATAAGTAATTAATACTGAAAAAATTAAAATCAATATTTATTAGTGATACATCCAATATACATAAATATATTCATTATAAGTACAGTTACATGTTCTAAAATGTGTTTTTTTTGTACATTGTTAAATGTTTCATTTGTAAAAATTTAAGTGTGTTTGTTTCTTATTTTAAGTGTTTTGTACAAGAAGTTTAAAAATTTACGAAAATATACATTTAATAAAGACAAAACAAAGGTATCACTGTCACAAATCAACCTCTAAAGGCAATCAAGGTTTAATTGATGTTAAATTAAGCTTGTATTATTTGTATAAAATAATGCCATTTGGTAAGACAGCTATTCATTAACAAATACCATGTGTAAATATTTAAAATAAATATTGCTAAGGTTTTCAAAGCATTTAATTGTATATTTAGTTGTTTTAAAGTACGTCTAGAAAGCAGGAAAATATACATTTACTGTGCAGTTTTTTTTATTTATTTAAATTGCTCTTGTTTTACATTTTGCATTTATCTAAAAAGTTTTGTTTTATTTAAAGTGAACATAATACAGAGCAGGGGGGGACAGGTGGACATGCTATGTAGAGCACTTAACTGTCATTCGCTTTGGTACCTAGTTCAAACATAGTGAAAGTCCCTAAAGTCAGACCAGCTTTAAATGGGTACACAATTTCTCTATATGTCGTGTATACTGAAACAGATGAATTATACACTTCATCTGCCCTGATGAGCCTTAGGAGGCTAAAGAAAACATTTTTTTGTTACACAGAGCAAAAGGGACACTTCTGTCAGCTCCATGATAAGGAGCCAGGAACTAGAAAAAGTTCACATGCTCACAAAGTTGAGTAACGGTGCTGTGAAGGATTGAAAAAGCCCAGAGTAGATTACACAAGCATGAAGGAGAGCAATCTTTCCAGTAGGCTTAATGGCTGGCCCTAGTTGGAAGCTGGTACGCAGGACATTACAAAAGTAAAGGAACTGGTTGCCACAGCAACAGGATACTTGAAGTGTATACTTAGCCAACGAGAACACAAAAAAAGAACTTTCAAAAATAATTGAAACGATTGTAATGCATTTGGTAAGTGTGCTTAAATAAACATGAGATAATTAATTAATCTTAAGTGAGCCCTTCTCTACAACAATAAAATTTACATTCAGTAATTACATCAACAATAATATAACTGTAAGGCCGAATTAAATTTAATCTTGTTAATTCAAGCCTCATGCTTTAAAAAGGTCTGCTTCGTTTCAGAAGCACAAGTATGAAGTATAATATACATTTAAAAAATGCTGTTATATTGTGACAAAAATTTTATAATTTAAAAGAATTCAAACAACAGACTTAAAAAAAAAACATTCATATGCCTTGTAATTTTTTTTTCATTTTTTTTACCTCGACTTGAATATAAAATAAATTGAATAAGGGATCATTCATTTAATACATAATGCTTTTTTTATTTTCTTGGTTTTGGACCAACTCACATACACATAATGCTTTTTACCCATTCCTTATCATTGCATGTCACAGTTCAGACACAGCCTTCCTCACTCAAATACATTACATAGTAAGTGAATGATCCCTAAATGAAAATGTGAGCTCACAAAAAAACACAGCAGATGAAGCTTTACATTTCCTAAACAGAATAACAGAGTCAAGTCAGATAAAAGCAACAAAAAAAAAAAAAAAGAGCTGCATTGACTTATAATACTTATATTACGGTACAACACACTGCTTAGTTTCTCACTTAGCTTCGGGAAATAAATACTCCAACTCTAGACTAATCGTCAGCATTTTTTTTAAAGACACAAAAACATATGGACCACATATTTAAAATAAAACACAACAGATTTGTTGTTTTTTTTACATAAAATGAAAGTTAAATATACATATATTTATATATATATATATATGAGGTAAAGATAAAAGAATGATTTGCGTTGACATTTTTTTTTGTCTTTTTTTTTATATTTCATATATTTCACGTTTAAAAAAATACAATGCTGACAGGTGTTTTAAAAAAATATATAAATATCTCTAGATATAAAGAGGAGTTTTTATTTTGTCACTTCATCATCATTTGCATTTTGATTTCAAAGTCGAAAGAAAAAAAAAGATTTTAAGTTATAAATTATTTTCCACATAATTTGAACATAAAATAAAATAATCAGGAGACCAGACCTGTAATTGAAGTTCTCATTGCTCTTTTCAAGAAAAAGCTTTAAAAGATATTTTACTATTTAACGAACAGTTTTGGTAGGTGTACAATTTAATTTTAATTTAAAAAGAAAAATTCTGCATGAGCTCCTATTTAACGTTACTTGTTAATAAAGGTGAATACAACAAATACTTCAGTGTACACATTTCTTATTTGTAAATTTTAAAAAATCATTTTATAAATCCTTTACAAAAATTATTTATGAAATGGGAATAAGGTGAAATAAAATTTTTATCAACAGAAGGCTATGATGTTCAGGTAAATCTGTTCAGCATGCATATATTGCATCAAATAATATTTAATACTTTTAAAAAAAATTATAATAACAAAAAAAGCTCATGACCTGCTGTAATATACAAATTTCAGAGGTCATGATGTGTTGAGCTCATGGCCTACATGAGCCAATTTAAGAGGCTAGTAAATAAGCTTTGACATAAATATTATTTAGACTTCAATAGATTACTGTGAGGTACAAATAATCCAGATTAAACTAAGACCGTTGTAACAGTATCGAATCTTGCACAATGACAAGAACTATCCTCCCTTTTATTTTCCTTATTTCAGCATCAAAGAGAAATCCATTTGCTTGTATTCATGAGTCAGTTTGCCATTTTAATTAGTTGACTATTCTCAGCTTTGTGTCGGTAAATTGACGCTCAAAAAGTTTACACATGAAACATTTCAGTCCAGTCTGCATGTAATGAGCTTATGGTCAAATATCACACAAAAAAAAGTGTACTTTGGAAATTCGCAACACCATTAATGCGGTCAAGCAGTAAATGAAACTTTTCCGGCACATTTGTCAGACTGAAAGGGAGAAATCACTTCAACAGGCTCACAGCAACTTTCACGTTCTTTTTATTAATGAGAAAGTTGATTCTAATTTTAAAAAAAAAATTTTTTTGAGAACCTTTTTTCCTGATGATTCGGCTAAATGAGGATCATTTCAAAACAACTTCCTTTTTTTTATTTTTTAACAAACTTCATAATTGCTGTTCCATGAAGAAACCAAACTAAATACTTTAAAAAAAAACGAAAAAAAACAACACAACAAACGAGCATCTTATGAATAAATGGCTCATCGAGAAATCCCCGTGGACTCAGACAGGGAGAGATGTTGTGAAATGCTGCACTTTGCCATCAGAAAAATATTGGGCTTCCAATTAAACATTGCTGGACAGCTCGTTAGAGGCTGTGCTTCTTGGGTTGTCGGCCGGCTTCACCATCATCTGCACTGCCTTCAGGGATGAGTACATGTGGATGGTGTTCCACTGGATTCCATCCCTCTGGAAGTAGTGCTTGTGGAAGCCCTTGTGGTAGTACTTGCCGTTGAGGTGAGCCTCAAAACAGTTGTTGAACCACCAGCCACCTTTGTAGTGCTCAGCGCAGGAGTCATAGAACCTTGGGAAAATGAGAGGAATATATAGAATTAGTCAATATAATAAGACAGTAAACTGCAGTATCCAAGTATTATTGTCTCAAGGACCCTAGCTATTAGGTCCTCACATTACACTATAAAGATGACTCTGCAGACACTGGGTATTTCCATTGATGATTGTATTATAAATACATTTTTTATAAATAATAAAATATACAAGGAAGAATAATTTCTGCTCATATTACTCTATAACTCTTCATTCTTGTTATTTTTTAATCAATGATATTTCAAATTTCTTTCCTTTAAATTTCATTTCTAAAGTTAAGAATACATTAACATTATGAATGCATATGAAATATATGCAGTTAAATTACACATTTATGTATGTCAGTTTATATACTTGTATTTTACTTAAATAATTTTGTTTGGGAAATATTTAATATTAATGGGGGTCATCAAAATTCAAAAGTGGTATTTAGAGTGCAATAAATCATTACATAATAATCAGCTCATGGTTTATTCTTTTACATCTAATCTGGGATAGTGATTCATACTTTTTAAAACTTCATTTCAAAATTAGCAAAAATACAAGTACCCCCCATATATAGCTTTTTATTTTTAAGACCCGCAACTTTTCCTAACTACTGTGATGTCTTGTAAAATATTTTGGATTACCTCCCATCATTGTCTTGGTCTTTAGTGCTGAAAGGCATGTTGTCATGCGTCTCCCATGGCGATGTCATGGCGTCGCCGGCGTTCCCATGGTAACCCGAAATATGCAGACGGTAGTTGTGCTTCAGACTGTCCACCCGGAAGTAGTTATACACGGCGTAGTACTTTTTGCCACTCCACTCCTCCATTTCGATTCTTAGCATTGTATCTTCTGGTGGAAAGAAAACAGAAATATCTAGTCAGTTAAAAGCAGGTATAGGTTATACTAGGTATTCACTTTTTTTTTTTGAAAATAAACACGTTTTCAGTAAATGAAATGAATGAATCAAACAATCGTGCAGGGCCGACGCGATGAATGGTGGGCAACTCGAAGGGGCCCGTGTACTTATTTTTTTAGGGGTGGGGGGGGAAGAGTCCCATTGCTTTCAAAATTTATTTTCATTAATTGTATTTTTCTGCCAAAATTGATGCTAGGGTTGGCGAGAGAAGAAGAAAAGAGTTGCTACAGTTTATCAGGGGTTCGTTCCCATAATTCCTGACTGTGACCCTGAATCATGCCTATCCTACTAGGAAGGAGAAATAAGACAAATTTTCAGGAAAGAGTACAGATATCCCGTGATCTGCTCATTCAGGGACGGATTTAAGGCAGAAGCAGCGGGTCCGCGCTCCGCGATTTGGAAGGGGATCCGCTAAATGGAGCCGTTCTTAAGGATGGGCAGCCTAGGCATCTGCCAAGCGCTTCCACTGCTTAACAGGCAACACTATATGGCGACTCCATGGTCATTGCACTACCGAGTATTGAGTGGATGAAAGAAGGGTCTTATCCTATGTAGCTATCAGCCAGACCCGCCACGGGGGGGGGGGGGAGATCTGGGCACTTGTCTATGGCCCAGGGCTACTACGACTTAATAATAGTCGAGGAGGTTAGAGGGGGCCCCAGCTGTCAAAGGCCCCGAGTTTAAATTACGTGGGTGCTAGAGAGGCCTAAAAATTATTTCCTGCGCCTGGGACATCCACTTCATCATAATCCGTCATAGCTCAATGCCCCATACTAAAACTAATTTGACAATAGTCAAGCTATGGGTTAGCCAAATCAAATAAATGATAACCATTCCCTGGCATACTTTCGCCAAACCATTGATATTAATTGTCGTGAATTCTTTTTTGGCCCCACTCGGCAGCCCCGTAGCGTGAAAATTCTACAGCAGGGGCCAAGCATTATACGGTAGGGGACAGATCAATAGCGGGGGGGGGGGGGAGGAAATAAATGTTACTAAGTAGAGCAAACCAGCAGAGGGGCAGACAAAACGCAAGAGGGCCCGGCCATCCAGGCACCCCTCCCCCCCCCGCACGCTACCGGACTGCCACTCGGACTGGTTAATTTTATAAAATCTATAATTTTCTGACACATTTTAGTAACATATACAATATAAGTACTCTGTGCAATCAAAACAATTAATTGGTTACAATCAGGCCCGTAGCCAGGTTAAAGTAAGCAGTGGGGGGCACCAATATCCAGCAAGGGGGCACCTTTACTTTTTCTTTATTTTTTCCTCTTTTCTTCTTTTTTAAGCGGGGGGAGGCACTCCATACCTAGCGGGGGGCACGCCCCCCAGTGCCCCCCCCTTGGCTACGGGACTGGTTACAATGACTCTTTTTTTCTATTAAAAAAGAAAACACGACTTATATTTCACAATTTTTACACAAAAAAAAAAAGCCTCGTTTCTATGTTTGTAAATGGTGACGTACAATGTAGGTGTTACGATCGCACCCCCCCCCACATCACAGCTACCCCATGTTATGTTACTTTTATCCCCACCCCTTATGCACAGTTAAAAGTGACCGAAATCAAAGTCCTATTGTCAGGCTTTGATGTCCGTAACGCCCATCCCCCTATCCTTCTCCCGAAATCAAAGCACCACTGGACTCTGGTCAAACCCCCCGAGTCAGGCTTTGATTGCGTAACGCCCCGCCCCCGATCTCCTCCCGAGATCAAAGCCCTACTGGACTCAGACCGAAACACCCCTCCCCCCTATCCCCACCCACCGGGGACCAGAAGTTTTAAGTTAGTTTTTAAGTCAGTGTGGTATTAGTTTTAAATTTGAGTTTGGACAGAGATGTAGTTTTATAGATGGAGTGTCGTATTAGAGTTTGTATGAGATAGTCGTGCAGTCACGAGTAGTTGTTAATAAAGTGTACTATTTTATATTTCCAATCAATAAATGTTGACTTATCTGTGTGCTTCACTGTGTGTTTATTGATTATCTACAAAAGAGCCCGTAACAGTAGGACAAAATGTCTACTCGCGCCACCTAGCGTTAAAAAAAAAAGAAAGGGGTGGTGGCTCAACACATTTTTTTTGTTCAGCTAAAAGGTGTCACAGTCAAGTGGAAATGTTCGGGTTAATAGCTTGATTACTAACGGGGCGTGAACGTTTGTGAATAGATTTAAATATCTTTGCATCGTTGAAAATAAAAATGAACGGTGGGGTGGGTGGGTTTAGGGGAGTCATTACAGTCTTGTCAACACGAGGAGGGGGGGGCGGCTAGGGGAGGCTGATCGAGTCACGGTGCTTTGCTGTAAACAGTGGCGTAGGTGGTGTTGACTTTCATTTTTAATCAGGACAACAGATCACCCTCCCCCACACACGCGCGCGCGCAAACTATTTCACGCATCACTGAAAAGGTGACAGCGAAAAATATATGAACGCCCCAATTAAATAAACACATCGTAATTTTTGCTTTAGTAAAACCATTTCCCCCCGCACCCACATCATTAAACGCCAATGGGCAAAGGACATCTTTGAAATCATTCGTAGTTAGTTTTTGTTTTTTTTTTACTTTCAGGTACGCAGAAGGAAAACTTTCAATAGGGCGTTTTTCTCTTTTTTTCGGTTAGTACAGTGGTTCCCAAAGTAGTCCGTACGGACCCCCAGGGGTCCTTGGTATCATTCAGGGGGTCCGTGAAGAATTTAAATTTATTTGGGGGTCCCTGAACAACTTCAGGGGGTCCGCGAAAGGTTTAATGTAAAATAGTAAAATTATGATCCATTTTTATGATTATGTAAATTAAAATAAAAGAAACAATAAATAAACTAGTAGCGCACGCTAATTAAATTAATAACAAGCATAGCACGGTGAGAGACAGACGGCCGATTGCACGTTTATACAGGAATGAAATAACGCCGCTGGATGCACTAATTTGTCTACACTATAAAATAACTATAACATAGTTTACATCGTACATTGAATGAAGTTCTATGTTATTCTGATACAAAGTGTATGAACACATTTTCCCAGTCTTGGACAAAAAGATAAAGATTTAACGTTTTTTTTTTCAAACAGTCAAATAAAACATTTGGAAAATACCGCCACTGCCAACAGCTCTAAGCAAGATGATGATGGACTGTGTGCTGCTTCTTAGAACCTTTCTTCATTGATTGCAAAGTCAGGAAAGCTGCATACTATAATTGATGAAGAACTTATTTTACCAGCTGTAAATGACGTAATACGCACAGATTTGTACAAACCAGCTTTCGACATTTTTAAAGTACAAAGAAGGATTGACGAAATGGCCCAGTCCGTAGAAAATTCTTTATGTTATTACTTTAAAACATCTGAATTTTCTATACAGCTGGACTAGTCCACTTTACTAGGAACCGAAACTTTACTTTTAGCTTATGTAAGATTTGCTAACGAAGAAAAATTTGGTCAAGAATTGTTATTGGCTAAATGTTTTGAGACAAAATGTGAAACGTTATTTACTGAATTAAAAAGATTGTTCGATGTAAAAGTTTTACCATTGACTAATATAATTTCTGTTTCTACTGATGGTGCTCCGGCAAGGATAGGAAGATACCTAGGCTGTCTGGCATAGTTAAAACAAGCTGTACCAAATGTATTTTCAGTTCATTGTGTCATTCATCGACATCATGTTGGTCGCAAAAAAAAAACTTAGTGAATATTTGCATAAATCACAAGAATATGTCATTAAAGCATTTAATAAAATCAGAAGGAATAATTTAAATGAGAGATTATTTTCTCAACTTTGTTTAAAAAATGACGAATTCTATAACAGTTTACTACTTCACACAGAAGTACGTTGATTATCTAAAGATGCAAGCTAAATCGATTGTATGCGCTCTTTTATTCAGTGTTGAATTCCTGGAAAGCAAAGACAATGATTTGCGACACAATTTAATTAAGTCAAAAAGTGACATAGCCCATATTACTGATTTATTTGATAAATTTAACGAAACTAATTTGAACCTACAAGGTGACAAATTAAATTTAATCAAATCATAAGTCGTAATGTCTGCGTTTGTGGCAAAACTTACTCTCTGTAAACAAAACTTGGAAAGGGGAGAATGCTCTCAATTTCCAGTTATTTCGAAATAGCCAAATAAAGTTGAAGATTAGATTGCTTACTATGAACACTTAACAGTTCTTCATGCAGAACTGAACCAAAGATTTGAAGACATTCTTCACTTGGATATTCCCGACAGGGTGTAGAACCCTTTCGCACGAGGACACAGATGAATCCTTACTAATACAGGAGCAGCTTGTTGAAATATCCACAAATGAGGAACTTAAACTAATGTTTAAACAAGGATACCACAAATTCTGGTTATAAAAACAGATCCCAATCTTATATCCCGCATTATGGGTTATTGTACAGAAGTTGTTCACAGCTTTTCCGTCTTTCTATTCAGTGCCGTGGATTCAGTGCCGTTATGAACCTCATCACACACAAACACAACAACAGAAACCGACAAGAAATTAGAGCTCGTGGGGATTTGCAGTCACTACTCACAAACATTGAGCTGGATATAAATACACTCATATCATCATCTTAAGTCATTTTTTTTTTATTTTAAACACAAATTATAATTTCTATAAATACTTATTCAACAAAATGTTGTTTTTTAATTTGTAATTTTTATACCATGCATTTATGCAGCTTTTTCGCTTGGGGGTCCGTGGGCAAGTTTTGACTATAAAAAGGGGTCCATGGGTCAAAAAAGTTTGGGAACCACTGGGTTAGCACGTTAAGTTTTGTTGTACCGCCATAATCGATAGAGACATTGACGGACAACTGAGATTTATGTATGTGGTAAGTAGTTGGGAAAGGGGGAGGGAGGGGGTGGGGGGAATAGGACAAAAGCACAAAATCTGATGACGTCATAGGACACAACTGTGTATGCGACTTTTTATTTTAATGTTCACACAAATGATATTATAGAAAATTGAGCGATAAAAGCGGAACATTTATTTGTTAGAGAATAAAAAAAAAAATTTGTGTAGAAAGAGGCTAGTCTGGCTATATATTACCACAGACTGAACGACATTAACGCGGACAACATCTCAGACATTGCCATATTACCGCAGATAATATTACAAACATAAAGACAATGCAACAGACAGTACCACAGACATTATCACAGACAGTACATCAGACAGTTTCACAGATATTACCACAGACAGTACCGCAGGCACATGAACTTCGTGACCTTTGACTCTACAACGCCAACAAACAACCAGATCAGCTGCATCACGTTCAATTACTATGTAAACAAGGGCGTCGCATTGATCGAAATTAAGGGGGTGGGGGGGGAGGTGTATATGGGAGGGTAAGGGGTTAGTTTTATTAAAACGTGCCTTAAAGGAGAGGAAAGGGGGGGGCGCAGACAAAAGAAAATATTATTATGTAAAAACGTAGTTTAGTATAATGCATGTCATTGTGTCACGCGTGCGTATGAACGCATGATTGTATTTGAATTTTTAATCAGACGAGCTTCTGTTGACTTTTTCTTCAATTTTCGATCAACTGAGTTTCTTCAACAATATACATGTACTGCGTATCTTGTCGCCCACCCCCCCCCCACCCCCACCCCCTTCACCCCCGCCCCCACTACTTTTCCGCCACTTATATATGAACACAAAAAATGGTGTGTGTGTGTGTGTGTGTGTGTATATATACAGGTAAAGTTCCAGACAAAGTTTTTATCTGAAATGTCATGGGAGGGGGTGTAATAGTCAATAATCAGTATTCAGGTTATTGATGGTTCTGATCGGTTCAAATTTACCGCAGAGATTGATCCAACAGCCGATCAGTGAATAGAACTGAGACTGAAAGGTTTAAGTGTGTGTGTGTGGGGAGAGAGATTCAGAGAAATTGTGTCTCTGCTGATATACTGAGAGAACGAACTCTGTAATAAGACAGTATACTGTAGTTTATACAGTACAATCATTATAAATTTATACAGAACAGCTTGGCATAACATATGATATTATAGTGCACGTTTAGAATAGTAATGGTATAGAACAGCTCAGAATTGTGTAGCGTCAGTGATTAACAAAGTTAGCGGCGGCTGCAACGTAAACTGGGTCCCTCCCCTCTCCCCTCCTCTTCTGAGTCTTCCCTCCAAAAGGTTACATTTGATGATTATTTCCCTTGTTTACCCAATAAATATATCAGTCTTCGCCAGCGTTTGTCAAAATGTATTATTTTAACTATTATTTCCCCCCTTCCCACCCACCCAGGTACTCATTTAAAGCTGGGTGGACTTGGGGGACTTACCGTGCAAAACCGACACCCGAGCGCTATACACCGCATGACTAACCAGTCCCCCCTAAATAATGAAATGATACTATTTTAAAGTAAGTTGCATCCAATATCTTAATTTACCTCCCCTTTAATCGGATACAATGATACCTCCCTGCCTTGTTGTCGGTTATTGTTTCCCTTTTCGTGAACAAAAGAAGATGTAACCGGAGTAGTGTTTTTTGATAAGACACCGCCCTTGGTCGAATTAAAGGATAAAAACAACGAACGGTCCCATGTAATATACCGGATATTAACAAATTTAATTGCTAATAAGTGAAGCCTGAACGCCCTTGCCATTAAGCGCTTTATACTCCCGACGGTTTATCTTGATAGACATAATGTAGTAAAAAATAAAAAAAATAAAAAACTAGACGACGAACGAGTGGCCAGGGATAATGACATTAGATAGCCAGCTAGTGTGCAAAAAAGAAGGTTGACACTGCGGTGGAAGAAATGGGGGGGGGGGGGGGGGAGTCATGTAAATAGATAGGGGGTGGTGTCTATTTATTATTTTGAGTTTACACTTTTACTTGAAGTGGTATTGATCTTATTCTTAGTGCACCCATTGACAGGTTGAGGGGCGGGGTGGGGTGGGGAGAGGGGGGTTAAGGGGAGGGGGGGATATTGGGATTTTTTTTAAAAGTGGGGTTTATGGCTGGGGGGGGGGAGGGGATTTGAGGGCCCAAATAATAGTTAAATAATACATTTTGACATTCACCGGCGAAGAACTGATATATCTGTTGATAAATTAGTACTTGTGTATAGGTCATAGTCGTATCGGCTCCAAAACAGAGCTAGTCTTAGATTATTCTAGTGACTTTGTGGATTACGGTAATGTTATAAACTGTTGGTGTGTGTGTGTGTGTGTCCAGTGTGAAGGCAAGTTGTTCGGTGAAGTAGCCCAATATCGATGACGTAATACGTTTAGTAGCGGATAAATGAACAGCTAACTGTTAAACTGTTATTTGTGATTCAACGGTAAGTTGTGACTTTCTTTATCGTTATTTACTTCCTAACTCTAGCTAATGACTATTAATTCCCCTATCTACAGGATACCATAGTCATACAATACACCATAGTACCATTGTGTAGTGGTTCTTAAACGTGTACGCTTCGCGACCCACCATCAGTACTGTACTGTTTTCGCGACCCGATTAAAACATTTTTGTTTTGTTTATGTGAACCCTCTGTAAAATAAACAAAAACAAAAACAACAACAACATACGACTCAAATAAATAAATCTAAAAGTGTCTTTAATTTTGTTAGATTGATTTCCCTTTTTACTTCGCGGAATAACACCATTTTAGATTGGCGGACACATCGACAGGTAGATTTATTAATTAGGCACACGCAGATTCTCAATCTTTTAATTACGAAATTTGTCCGCCAGGTTGGCAGTTTTCCCGCCAATTAGTGTGGCGTTTATTACACTCTGGCCTGATTTTTGTTTAAACTGGCGGGTTGGGCGGTATTTGGCTGTTTCTAAAGTTAAACCTTTTTTAAAAAAATAAAAAAATATGAATGGAATTATAGACAAACAATACATGCATAGTGGGACGGATGGCCGAGTGGTGTAGATACTCGACTGTCGACCTGAGAGTCCTGGGTTCGATCCTCGGTGAGGCCCATGGAATTTTCCCAGGTGAAATTTGCTGAAAAGTCGTCCCACAAGTCCACCCAGCTTTAAATGGGTACCTGACTTTAAATAGGGGAAGTAAAGGTGGCTGGGCGTTGTTCGAACCACACAATTCCTTCATATGCCGAGTTATAGAAACAGATGAATTCTACACTTCATCTGCCCTGATGGTTCAGTAGGGCTAAGGGAACTTTAGGCCTACTTTTTTTTTTTTAAATAGATGTATCCGTTGTGAAATCGCCACGCATGACCGTAAACTTTAGATCGACCTATGGTACTTTTGGTAGGCAGACGTGTTCACACTACTATGGGAGGCGGAGGAGAGAGAGAGGAGACAACCTTAACACGTGTTAGCTCCCCTACTTTGTTAACATCATTTGTCTCATGATCATATAAAAAAAAACATATATCGCACTGTTCAAATGTTAAACACAGCCTCATTATGTGGCGAGCTCGTTATTTAAACCCGTAACTTATGTTAACATACAGAATACAACTGTTACATACATGTAACGAATGCATAAATCAAAAAACATAGCAGGAGGCCAACCCGCGCATATTTCCCCCCTTTATGACGTGATTTATCTGACTGTCATATAAAAGAGATATCTAAAAGAATGTATAAAAAAGTTTACCAGATGTGAATTTAAAAGTGTTCTTCCTGTTTAACTTATTTTCAAGTGATTTACATCGATAACAACTCACCCCCCCCAACCCCACACACACACCCAGTATTTTTTTTTTGGGGTGTCAATTCATATCCAATAAAAAAGACTTGTTTGACTTGATGGATGTGAATAGAACAAGGGCATGTTTAGGCTACATAGTGTTTACGGTGTGAATAGAACAAGAGCATGTTTAGGCTACATAGTGTTTACGGTGTGAATAGAACAAGAGCATGTTTAGGCTACATAGTGTTTACGGTGTGAACAGAAAATTTAGGTAGAGAAATTACATTTTTTTAAATGTTTTTTATTTTATTTTTATGGAACGCCTACATAATATATGAATTAACTTTTAGTTGGTGTAAGAGGAAGAAAAAAAAATAGAACATGATAAGATTGATCAGTCTAATAAGTCTGATTCTAAAAGTAGTACTCAGTAGTTTAATAACAGTACCGTATAATCAGTTATCACCGCCTGCCCCCCAACACCCCCCCCACCCCATTTAGAATTCTTTTTTTTTTTTTTAAATCTTTAGACCTACTTTGTAACAAACAAAAAAGGTCTACAATATGGGACACATTACTGCCCGCGGGTAAAGTGCGGTCCGTTTGTCTGTTTCATCTGGCCCGCACATTTATTTTAAACTACTGCTTTTTATACAAAACACTCCGTCCGTCTGTTTTGTGTCAGAACCCCTTTTTTTGGCCTGCGAAGCCCGCGTTTTAGATAAATTGCCCCCCCCCCTTGCCTGAGGCAGAAGTTTACTAGAAATTTATAATTGGAACATCAGAAAAGATTTCCACACTGACTTATCCTCGTCCATGTTACTGGCACAACATCTTGTTATAACTGTAGGTAGGATAAGGGAACTACTCAGCGCCATATTGAGAGAATTATTAACTCTCTCCCTCACCTTCCTCTCCCCCCCCCCCTTCCTCCTCCCCCACCCCAGGCACAGACCAGAGTGCTTGGGGCCCATACACCACAATGGACAATGCGCCCAGAGCCCCTTTCTATTCGTGGGGTTCGCTGGACAGTTCCTGGTCGGAGAGGGGGGACGGGACGGCATCATACATGAAGACGGGCCTGGTTTTAACTTTAGTTGGCCATGGATGCCGAGGAACAAGTAGATCATATGTTGGATGAGTTGTTAGACCACTTGACGAATGGTCAGTCCCCAGATGTTGAGAGGGGGGAGGGGGTGTCACACCATGGCTCACTCCAATTCTCCTATATTGTGGTCGCCGCTGATATACGCGACAGGTGAATGAACGCACAGCTTTCAAAGTTTTGTAAACACGGTTGTCAACTTGTTTGTTGTTTCGCTTGTTTAGTGAAACATCGGCCTTAAGTGAAACATCGGCCTTAAGTGAAACATCGGCCTTAAGGGTTTCAACACTAACACACAGCAACAGGTCTCTGTCTTGCAATGCGCACACACAAGTAAACAGTGTACACGCGTTGTGTATGTGTGTGTGTGATTTGTCATAAACTAAGACAGTGACCAAAACACCACCCACTCCAACCCCCCCCCATCCCCAACTGATACTGACATTTGTCATGACTACCTGGTGACAGCGACAAACGACCATTCAACAGTACTTACCTCCAGAGAAAGGTATAAACAGCACCGCTTAAATACAGTTTAACAGAACCCCACAGATCAAGCGAGCGACCGAGACGAGAACATCTCTGAACCTCAGAAAGCGGTAAACACACACACACACACGCACGCACGCACACACAGACTTGATTCAGGGAGAGTTTTAAAACATTTCCTACCAATAACAAAAGAGCCCGATATTTTCTTTCAGTCACTATTCAATAAACGATTTTATAAACAAATAACACAGGTACCGGAGTTTAATAATACATAAAGGGACGAGATTAGCCGAGATTTTCTACGAGAGTTTAACACATAACCCCTCCCTCTTCCCTATTCAAAATACTTTGAAGTAATTTTAACATATGAATCTCTTTCAACAGCCTGGCTTTAGAAAATAGTAAAGTGAAAAAGAAAGTTACAAAATACTTTTTTTTTAATCTCTTGCGACTGAAAACCATTTTTTTTTAAATAGGAGTAAAATGATAGATTAGGATACACTAAGTAACTACAATAGTCCATTGGTGTGTTTATAGTCCAATGGTGTGTTTACGTAATGAAGCTGTATAAGTGACTTTTGTGCACAAAGATAAAAGGAACAATGTGCTAAAGTCATAGAGCAAGGAAATAACTTTACGTTGTTTAATTGTTTCTATAACTGATGAGGATCATACAAATAAATTCCATCTGCGAAGGAGAAATTTCAAATAACGCAGCAAACATGACATCTTGGTTCAGTGGTCAGTCAATGGTCAGCAGCGTCACGTGAATCAGGTGAACGAAAGAAAGAAAAGGGGGGTGGGGGTGCCACCTGATATATGGCGCCATACAAGTTCAAATACTATCAGCATGTAGGTGTCGATATTGCGGAACATGTCAGCCCCGTTGGCGCAGCGCCCCTGCGTACCACGCGACGTCATGGTCGCCAGTCAAGGGAGGAGTACGGGCGCCGTTACGACGAGGAGCCTGGCGACGCCGACTACTCCGAAACTGGGGTCACCTCCCGCACCCCCGGGCGAACCACGCCGTCCATTTTCAGGAGCGTGACCCCGAAGCCGAGGGACGCCCACAAGCGACGGAGGCGCGGTCAGCAGCCCGGACAGTATGACCACCACCTGGCCCACATTCACTACATCTCGCCGCGGTCCGAGCCACCGGTCAAGTATGGCTCATCCCCAAGGACACACGGACTGCAACAAGAGATGGTTGTCCTCAAAACAAGGGCGAGAAGCGAGACAGAACCAAGGATAACTCTCCTCGCCAACAGAAAGTGAGTTATTGTTAATTATTTGTGCTTCATGAAATCAATATTTATAATTTTTTCCCGGCCTGTCATATCAAGCATCCAACAGAAATTATGTTTTACTTCAGCTTAATTAATAATGATCTTAATTTGGTCAGTTCTGCGAATCAGGAATAATTCCACAATCGTAACCTTTCCAATTGGTATTAGAAGTGTCTACGCCTACAATACAGATAATTAAATCGAGAAGTTAAAACTAAAGCATTTGAATTGATCTTTGTAGTGTTATGTAGTCGGTGATATTTTCGATTATTCATTATTATTAACATAATTAACAGTTAACATATTTTGTATTGTCTTTTTTTTAATGAACCAACAAGGTGGATTAAAGAAATCACCTTCTCCGCTTTTAAGACTCTAACACAAACATAAGCAAATGACGACCCGTGGGACAAACACGGTCCCTTTGATCTGGGTCCGCGCTGAGCTCCACGTTTAGTTTATATAAATACTATTGATCCGTACCTTAAAAAAAAATAACCCATTGTGACCCGCGGGTAAAAAAATGTGCCAACCCCTGTTTTAAAAGGTGGAGGCATAAAATATATTCCAAATGGGGAGCTCAACTATATACAGGGGGGACCTGTCTCGATTTAATTTAACTGCTTTCTCAAAATAAGAAACGTTTTAACTTTATGAATAAATGTCCTTACAAAATATCAGATTTTTAAAATAATTATGTTGTTTTTGTTTTTTTTATTATTAATACATTATATGTTTTCTATTTTTTTTTTTTTTTTTTTGAGTTTAGACCAAAAAGGAAGAGGCGATCCTACAGCGACGACCACGCATGCCCAGAGAAGTCAAGTAAAGCCATTCCTTCAATGTACTATGATGAGGTATGGAGTTAAACTGTTAGTCACCTGGTGTGATTATATTGTAATTTTATAAATTATTGACAAAATTATAAATTATTGATAAAATTATAAATTATTGACCAAATTATACATTATAGACAAAGTTATGAAAAAAGATTCAAAATTGTATTTCTCGTCTGCCATTCGATTTGAGTATCATGTCACTGACCCATATTGCGTTGTTTTTTTTTTT
This sequence comes from Bulinus truncatus, assembly GCA_021962125.1. Classification (NCBI taxonomy): domain Eukaryota; kingdom Metazoa; phylum Mollusca; class Gastropoda; family Planorbidae; genus Bulinus; species Bulinus truncatus. The sequence goes on along the minus strand of JAGDYQ010000001.1, from coordinate 36,324,960 downwards.
TGGTTTCTTTCAGCTGCGGTGCCCTCACTGTGCCGCCCATGTCCAGCCTGCCCAGGATGAGGTCATGGCCTACCGTGGACAGTCCAGAGCTACCGGCCCCGTCGATACAACGACAACGAGTCCGAGAAATGGTTAGGCTTGATTTTTTCGTTATTGATGACTGATTGATTGATCGATCGATTGATTGATTGATTGATCGATCGATCGATTGATTGATAGCTGACTGATTGATTGATTGATGACTGACTGACTGACTGATTGATTGATTGATTGATATGTAATTCATATTGTTATCAACTTTAAAATACAATGTCTAGTTATTTAGTATTATTATTCTTTTTTTTGGTACTGAACGTTTAGTAAAAGGTTTGTAAGACTAAATCTGTGCTAATTACAATATTAACAAATAACAAGTAATATGATTTATATTAGTAATACTCTTTTTTTAATTGCAAAACTATCACACTATTGTTAAAGTAATAAACAAATTGTAATGGGCATTCATTCCACCAATGTAACCTATTTTCAACCATGTACGCTATAATTAGCTATCACGTGAGTCCAGAATATTCAATGATAAACATTTGACTTTTATAATACATAGACTTATTTTTGTGTATATATAATTCAACTTCCGCTTAAATATAACGAGTTTTATTAAGTTGAGTAGCTGGTGGACAAGAGGTCAGACATCTTTCCGCGGGTGCACCATCAAGGGAGGAGGGGCGCTTAGATTCGAGTTACATAATAATGAATGAATGTCTACAGAATAAAAAAAATTGCCCCTTCTCCCCCACCCCTCATTAATGCTCTAAACCCGAGTTTGTCCGCCGGGGATGAGAGTGAAACCCCCTTGTAAGGCTCAGATGAAATCTCTTTTATCCATTAAATTACTAACGGGACTGTCTTCATGTTACCCTTTCTTTCATCCCCCACCAATGACGATAGTGCAATGGTCAGGGAGGCACCACGGGAGATATAGCGGGGGACTTGAACCATGACCTTAGATCGAACCAGGGATCCACTGGACCATCTGTCCCCTAAACAGCCCCGTAGCATGAAAATTCTACAGCATGGGGCCAGGCCAATAGCGGGGGGGGGCAGGAAATAAATGTTACTAAGTGGAGCAAACAAGCAGAGGGGGGCAGACAAAATGCCAGGGGGCCCGGCCCCCTAACCACCCCCCCGCACGCTACGGGCCTGCCCCTAAAAAAGAAATCGCCCACCTGAACGGGTCAGTTTTTATGGCATTTAGTGCCCTTCTTTAATCCCCCCTCTCCCCCCCCCCGGCCACCATAACCGACAATGTTAATATCCATGGATGGCATTCATTTTAACAGCAACGGAAGTCAATTTCAATAGGTTTTTTTTTTATCGGTTGAGAATTTACAGTGGCTTACACCGTCGTGATTTTATTGGCCGTTTTAGTCTCATGTTGCTAAGAGGGGCTCTTGTGATATTTATTACTTGAGATAATGCAACAGGTAGTCCAAGAACATATTCTATCCCGAAATGTTCAGTTATGACAACAGCCCCTCATTCACACACACACACACACACACACACACACACACACACACGCGCGCGCGCGCGCGCGTATGAATACGAAGTTCCAATAAATTTCAGTTTATTGGTATGCACAAAAATAAAGGGAGGGGGGAGATAAAGCGGTGTTTTACAATTCTTTCCTATTAAAAGATATAGTATTGACTGATATAAGATTGATTTCCCAAAAATAAACATTATAGAGTCTCATAAAGAAAGGTTTTTTTATCGATGTCTTACACTCAAGAAACTAAAAAAAAGTGGTCAGGATAAAATGAGAGAACGAAATAATGGGGAACATACTCTGTGTGTAATAGATTATCGGTCTTAATTTTTTTACTTCTGTACGTCATAGGGAGTAGATTATATCCATTTTAAATGTTTGAGTTTCCTATTTGTATAATGGGTATTTTTTTTAAAAAAAAAAAAAGAAAATACAAACAAATAAAAATATGTATACTTTAGATTATTTAATCATTTTTTATTTCCGTGCACTACTGACCACCATAGTTGCACAATACGCCTTACAATAAACACGGGGGGTATGTTAATCGTTGTTAACTAAATAAAAGCGTTGAAAGCTTTTTTTATCATCTGGTATCTACTAGTGATACTATAATATATATATATAGGAATCAGAAACACAAATTTCTAGTGCCTTCTTTCTTTCACCCCCCCCCCCCGGGCCACCACAACAGGGAGTGTAATGACCGTGGAGATGATTCATTTTAACAGCATTGGAAGTGTGTGTGGGGGGGGGGGTATTGGAATAGGAAATTAAGATAAACAATGAAAACTGTTTTGAAAATTAAAAAAATAAACCAACCGATACATGTCCGTCATAATTAAGAACTTCTTCAGAAATATTGGAGTTATTTTATGTGTGTGTGTTTTATTTGGGGAGGGTGGTTTCGGATTTGGCCTCAGAATCGGGAACTGTATTCGAACTGTATACAAAGGTAAAGAGGAACATCGCGAACTGTATTCGAATACAAATGTAAAGAGGAACATCGTGAACTGTATTCGAATACAAAGGTAAAGAGGAACATCGCGAACTGTATTCGAATACAAAGGTAAAGAGGAACATCGCGAACTGTATTCGAATACAAAGGTAAAGAGGAACATCGCGAACTGTATTCGAATACAAAGGTAAAGAGGAACATCGCGAACTGTCGCGAACTTATTCGAATACACAGTAAAGAGGAACATCGCGAACTGTCGCGAACTGCTGCGAATACAGCGCCATTGCAAGAAGCGAGACATCGCCAACTGCTCGAGGACTGTCATTCGTATACACAGTCAAGAGGAACATCGCGAACTGCATTTCGAATACTAGAAGCATCGCAGGCGGAACTAAAAGCAACAACTGGACTAACAATACAAATGTGACCATTGCAATATAAATGATACCTGTTCCTCTATAACTTTCAGGCAAACGAGAGACAACCGAATCAGTCTGGGTGAAGTCCACTTACCTCCTTCGTCAGTCGCCAAGGGGAATGACTCGCTGGTCGACCACGCCACCGTATTAAGCCGGGCGCGAGCGCAGCTGGCCGAGCGCAGCAGACATTTTGCCCGACGAGCGGAGCCTTCACTCGAGCGCAGCGCGCACCAAGGAGCGGTTATAAAAACCCACCGGCATCGGCGGGGGCGACCCACCATGACCCCGTTCAGAAGGCGAGGAGCGTCGGGGACTTCACGGACTACGCCCAGCTGAGCAGAAGACCCGGGCTCAGGGGCACGTCGTTGAATCGTGGGGAGCCTCCCGTCAACAGGGATCTAGCGCCGCCCCTGGCAAGGCACCCGCTGTCGACGACCCTGAACGGCCAAGCGTTCAGCCAGAACCGCGGCCAGTGGGATGAAGCCGCCGCCTTATCGGCAGTGACGCCGGTTAAGCCCATGTTCAGGCCGGATAACGCCGCGCCCAACAGGTCAGAGTTCAGGACGGATGATGTCTCCAACAGACCTTACCTTGCCCAGGTCAGTTCAGTCATACGTGGTGCAATATTGAACACTGTATGACCCAAACATAACTTAAAACACGCTAGACAGTGATAATGGTGGTGGGGGGGGGGTCGTTCGTTGCATGTTCAATTTCATTATTCAGGTCAACATCACCAGTAGCAAGATGTTTGTTAAATATAGAAGTTAGACCAGCATCCTCTTAACTTAAAAATTATCTTGTATATGTATGTATGTATGTATGTATATATATATACGTATGTACAAAGTAACCGGTAAACTCTTACAAAGTACTCGATAAAGTCCTCTCAGATGTACGCAATGTTTCTATCCCAAGTGTTTTCAGTTTAACTTTGGTTCATTTAAAATCTTTTTTAATTAAATTCGCTTTCTGTGGGTGGAAGGCTGTGTTTGTCTGCAAATTTCGTAACTCATTTTTGGACCTGTTCTAATTTAGTGAGAAGGCTCAGCATCAGCACACGTGTACATTCTACACGAGAATAAACGATTTTGATAATTTCAAGTCCTCACATTAACATCTTGTAGACATCACTCTGCAGTAATATTTATAATAGGAAAACAATTTGCAATGAGATTATCCCGCAGCAAAAGAATGTACAGCACCGTTGCAGCAGTGTGCAAAATATTTCTTGGCTTTTTCTTTAAGCCTTATATACAGCATAGATATTTATAACTAGAATATTCACAATGTCTATATATATATATATATATATATAATTTACATAAATATTTGTTGAAAAAAGGAAAATAATTTTTTTTAAAACTTTTTAGTGCATTTTAATAAAAGCTTTCTGTTTTTAAATTATATATTTTTTTTAAATATCATTTTTACTTGATTCCCCAGACCTATGTTCTCAATATAACCACCTGCCTATATAACCACCTGCCTATATTCACTTCTTCTTTTTTTTACCCGTTGTAGAAAAAAAACATTTCACTTTATGAATAACTTGATCAGCACTTTAATTTTTTATTTTATTTTGGTTCAACTCATTGACAGAACCTGGCCAAGTATGACACCAGGAGGTATGACGGGGACATGTCCACTGTCAGGGAAGATGACATCACGCCCTTCGACAGCGTCAGCAACATCATGCCCCTCCCCCCGCTGAGGGCGACCGACAGGGAGAGCATCGTTAACAGGTGGTAGTTGCGTGAATGTGTGTGCGTGCGTGAAGTCTGAGGGCGTCTGTGTGTGTGTGTGTGTCTGTATGTGTGTGTAACTATTTGTGCATGTGTGTGTGTGTGTGAGAGAGAGAGTGAGAGTATTGTTGCACGTTAATGACACACCACAGAAATCAAGACACACAATCAAAGCCTTTCTTAAGTTAATTGGGAAACTTTGCCCAAGACTTTTCTAAAGAGATGTTTGGGGGCAATAAGCAAATGTATCAGTCGGGGCCCATAATGTATCAGTCGGGGGCTCTTAATGCGTCCTTTTTTATCGTTCTTTGTATCGGTGATGTGGTAGGGGGCGGTGTTGGTTTTGGGCGCCTGGTTTTCTTATGTTTAAGAACGCACCCCCCCCCCCCATACTATTCTAGAAAAGGCCGCCCTCGTATGGGGTTAATATTCATAAATTTCTGGGCGGAAAAAAAAAGTTGCTCCCCCTTCCCCCCCCCCCCCGGTGGGAGGGGGAGGGGGGGGAATCTTGATACTGAAAGTTGCTGATGTAAAAATTTAAACATTGAAAGTAGGTGAACAAAATTTAGTCAACAAGTGTAAAACACTGCAGCTTTATGGTCCCTCTTGTAGCAATATATCATCTCCACATGACGTGGTTATCACATTTGTGACTATCGTATTCTGCAGCATCACACTTTCCCAGGTAGCTGCTACGTCATGGTAGCCACTTTGTAACGTATCTTTATGTGATGACTGTTAAAAGACTGAAAATGTGCTCAAGACCTTGTAAACATGGGTGTTGAGTGAGTCTGGTGTGAGGGTGGGACTTGTGTCATACATCCATCCACCCACTCAGCCCAGGTTATGATGTCTGGACTCTGGGTCTATCTACAAGTGTATCTGGATGTCTGTGTGTTTCGTGTTTACACACACACACAATCTCTTTAATGTGGCTTAGAAATAACTATAAGAACTCCAAAGATTAGAGAATTTTTAAAAAATATATCGTTTAATATATGGCATCTTGCACAAGTTCCTATTTAACTTTCACTCCAATCATGTTCAGAGTGTCCCACGGTTAGCAGTTTTTGCAAAATCTTTACAATTTTGTTAACATTCTTGACCCATAGGTTAGTACTCAACCGGTGGCACGTATACCCCAATTCAATTAATTAAAATATAAACATAATTGTAATTGAATTGCATTACAATCATTACAATTTTTTTTTAAATGTTCCTCGCATAGTTGTAAAAAAAAATAAATAATAATATTTCTAATTAATTAAGAATATTTTTTTTTAAATCTTATTTTGTTATTAAAATAATTTGAAAGTAGAGCCGCTCAATGATAAATTGGGACGCCGTCTAAAGTTGCCAACTTCAATGGGGCAAGTACAAATTCCGGATCGGATCTAGTAAAAAAAATATTAAAACGATCAACATTCATCATTTACTCTCACGCTCTTTAAGTGGATAATTAAAAAAAAAAAATTCTAAAGCTTTCATTCAGAAAATATAATGTACTTTTAGCTTATTAATACGGGTACCTTGGGCGCTATCAATTACCCCCCCCCGCATAAACTTTACCAAGGTCTTCACTTTCACAATTGACATTACACATAATGTGACCTAATTATCTGTGATAGTGTACGGCTCGCAGGTTCGGGTCGTTGAATGAACTTGTTTCTCTAATATACTAACTCACGTGTATGCTTTCCTCTCTATCGTAAGATACAGATTGACCCGGACTAGGATTGAGACTGGGGTGGACCACTCCTATACCAAGGAGAATTTTTTTCAAAGCCTTGTTGGGCCAGACGGCGTAGCCGCCCAAGAAAAGTGGGTCTGCCTACACCGCGGCCCAAGAAAGACACGGCCAGCGAGATTTCCAGGATGCTGAGGGAGTGAGTTTGACAGACGTAAGTCACGAATTTTTATATGTATATCATTGGTACACCAGTCTTCCCTACCACAGTTTCTAGGAATCATCACGTTTCAAGGAATCATCACAGTTTTTAGAAATCGTCACAGTTTCTAGAAATCGTCACAGTTTCTATAAATCGTCACAGTTTCTAGAAATCGTCACAGTTTCTAGAAATCGTCACAGTTCGATCTCGTTTCTAATTCTATGGGTGCGGGGGGGGGGGGGGCATTTAAAGCGGAAGAAAAATCGTCTCTCGAGTCTATGTTGAGCAGAAAACAAAAGAAATGGTCGTGTGGTAAAGCGCTCGACTGTCGACCTGACGGTCGCGGGTTTGATTTCCACTGAGAACGAAGGGAAGTGTTTCAGGCCCAATGGTGAAAGTTCCCTCTATGTCTCACGTGGTGCCTCCATGGCCAAGAAGGGCCCTACAAAAAGAGTCCCATTGGTAGTTTGTAAGATCTAGAGGGCAGGCACGCCGAGAGGGGGGCAGGCGGGGTCATTGCCAGGGGGCCCGCTTCTGTAAGGGGGCCCGGCCGCCCCGACCATGTCAATTTTTTCACGATTCATTGTTTATTAAGGGGCCCGCAATGATGTCCTGCCCTGGGGCCCGTGTTGGCTCTCGGCGCCCCTGCTAGAGGGATAAAACATCTCATCCTTACAGGGACCTCACATATCGACGGCCAGTATCTGTGGTTCACTTCCTATTAAGTCACTACGGGCATTCTAACCGGATATTCTTCATCCAACCATGATTAAATTTGAAGGATGGGGTTATTAGTGAATTATAAGATGATATTATTAATTTGATTAGAGGTGTGGAAGTAAGCCGCCCACTTCCACACCCCCCCCCAAACAGGACACAGATGTAAAACGTCCTTACTTGGAATATCTAAGATCTATAAATAGTTTGCGTGAGCTGGTAATGTGCATATATCACTGGGCCTCACATTTTCATCTAAGACCTCTCACTAGACTTGGTTACAGAGACTATATACACATCATGTCATCTTGTGCCTAGATTTATATTGTGTGCCGTGTGTGTGTGCTGCAAAAAATATGTTTTTAATAAAGATGTACTTTTCCAATGAACATATTTGTTTGTGCAGGTAATAACATTTTCTCCTGCCACAGGTAATATCCATGACGTAATTACAAACCATCTCGCCCCTCTGCCTCAACACACACACAGACACATACAGTCGGTTGTGAAAGATATTTATGTTCCTCGTTCGTTCCTTGCCTGTATCTCTCTCTCTCTCTCTCTCTCTCAACAGGCACTGGCAGAATGTACGAGTACAACATCAACTACTCACCGCGAAAAATGCACAGCGAGAGGCGCCCTGACAGATAGCACGACTCTCACACCTTAGGCAGATAGCACCCCTTTCCCCCCACCCTGACAGATTCCATACCCCCATGTTTAACCGCCAGTGCCCCCAGTTTTGGAGTCATAAAAAACAAAAACTCCTGACCTAAACAACAAAAAATAAAAACATCCTACATCCTCCCACACCCACCCCCATCTATCTACTAAACCCCCCCCACACTTATTTCCTACATCATCCTTCCCCCTCCCACTTATTTCCTACATCATCCTTCCCCCTCCCACTTATTTCCTACATCATCCTTCCCCCTCCCACTTATTTCCTACATCATCCTTCCCCCTCCCACTTATTTCCTACATCATCCTTCCCCCCCCCACACTTATTTCCTACATCATCCTTCCCCCCCCCCACACTTATTTCCTACATCATCCTTCCCCCCCCCCCACACTTATTTCCTACATCATCCTTCCCCCCACACTTATTTCCCTACACATCATCCTTCCCCCCCCCCCACACTTATTTCCTACATCATCCTTCCCCTCCCCCACACTTATTTCCTACATCATCCTTCCCCCTCCCACTCATTCCTACCATCATCCTTCCCCTCCACTTATTCCCTATCATCATCCTTCCCCCTCCACATATTTCCTACATCATCCTTCCCCCTCCCACTTATTTCCTACATCATCCTTCCCCCTCCCACTTATTTCCTACCATCATCCCTTCCCCCTCCCGCTATATTTCCTACAACTCGCTCCTTCCCCCTCCCACTTATTTCCTACATCATCCTTCCCCCCCCCCTCTTTCCAAAACCCGAATCCCGGATGTTTTATTTATTTAATATATTTTATGAATAAATACCTAGTTACATAATTATCAAAAAAAAAAAAAAACAGCTGATATCAGAGGCTTATGCAATCGTGTCAAAATGACAAATAATTGGCCCAATTTCATCCATGCTTTCACAACCACCTTTTGAAATAATAAATAATGAATAAGCACACACACACGAACACACACACAGCGAGTTTTAGAGCAATGGCATAATTAAAAAATTAAAACAAAAAAAAACAAACATTGTTTTGTAGTTGGGTCTAGCATGAACGTGCGCCATGTTGGAAGACGGCCAGACGAGAACCGAAAACGAGACTGCAAGTCATAGTTTGCCTAAGTCACGTGATCGCTAAAAAAAACACGTACAAACTATTGAAAACATGACGGTAAGCACGGATGTTCCCTGATCCACTCATACGTTGGGTTATAGTTCATATCACAGGAAGTAGTTATTACTGTAATATTGTATTAAAATTTTGAAAAAAAAAATAAATACTTGACTAGATGTTGGGTAGGTGGTATCGCAAGTCGTTTGACTGGGTTTTAACTAGATTTTTTTTTTAGAGTTTAAATCTGGGTTTCGGTAGGTGCTGACGAGTGATTAAAAAAAAAAAAATTGCGGTGTAAAACTTGTTTATGTAGTTTAAAGGTAGTTGATCGGAACAGGTGTAACTTTGGGTTTTTTGAAAACGGTAAAGCTTGGGTTTGCAACATGTAATTGTAAAATAGTGGTATACAAAAAATAATAATAACAAAAAACAAACCACTAACTTAGCTTATCTCAATGACATACATCGTTAACGCAGCATCAGGAAAAAAAAAACAATTTGAGCGGAAGTTTCGCGCCATAACAGCGCCATGTCAAAACAATACCTAGCACGAGTTCAGCATCGCAAAATCTAGCTCTACCTGTTTAGAAAAGTAAGGAAGGGGGGGGGGGGAATCACTTCAGAACTTCAAATGTAAAATAAAATTGTACACAAATATAACATAACATATATACATCATCCCGTTGATTCAACATCAAGTCAATCCAACTTTTATCCAACATACCTCATACAGTATAGGATGAGGGCGTTAACAAAAAAAAAAAAATTAGGAAACAAAATGTCATCCATATTGCTAATATTTTTTTTTAATCTGTATCGGCGGATAACTCTGGAAGCTACAAAAATATTCTACGAGGTGGACGATAATCTAAGTTACTTCCCTTAGACTGTAATTCCTTATCACTTGATTAATTTGAGATTTAAAATGGCTTCGTAGAAAACGAGAGAAAATTTGGGTGATCAGATGGTCTGTGGTCTTATGGGTTGTGTGCTTTTTTTTAAATGGAATCTCTCTTTTCGATAAAATGATCAACATTCTGATTATTGTTATTTATTGATCTATTTATTAATGATACATCCCTGATAGGTTTCTAATAAACCACAAATTTACGTAGGTGTGTTGGTACAGTTGGTAGATATATAGTATTACATTATGTGCCTATGAATTGTTTATAACTTTATTTTACTCGTGTGCATATTTGATATTATATGTTGGTATTATTGTTACAACGTGTGCATATAGGTTGGTTTAATGACTATGTATGTATGTATGTATGTATGTATGTATATATATACAGTGGATTCCGCTTAATTGGGACACTACTTAACTGGGACAGCCGCTTATTTCAGACAACTCAAAGAAACCAAACCAAGAAGCCAATAGTAAATTTGTATGTTTAATTGGAACAGCCGCTTAATCGGGACAAAAAGCCTCGGTCCCGATGTGTCCCAATTAAGCGGAATCGACTGTATATATATATATATATATATATATATATATATATATATATATATATATAAATATTGTAGGCGGTTTTTTTAATGTTTTTTTACTATATTTTTTTTAGCTGATATGTTGTTGATATTGTTCACTTGACAGTAATTTGTATATTGCAAAGTTTTATATGTATTGTTGATATGTACTGTCGACGGACATGGTAGCAATATTATTAATATAAATAACTGCTGCTCTCTTGTTAATGCTATATATGCCATTCGTGTTTACTGGAAGCATACATTTCTAATTTGTTATATGCACATATGTGTGGGTGTGTGTGTGTGACGCTAATATAAATTTATATATAGCGAAAGCAAGACACTTGTTGAAGTGCAGGGGTATATTAGTGATATACAACTACTGTGGTATACTACTCTGGAATTTTCAAATTCTCAATTATTGAGTTTTGTCAACTGTTTGTTAAGATAATTAAAGATCTAGTTTGAAAGGTTTTTTTAATTACTTTCAGTAATTTAAAAAAAAACAAAAAAAAACAAACAAATGGAGACCAGTGGGCGTGGCCAAGGTCACACTGACACCCACCATTGGCGGACTGCGTAGGGATCCAATGCTAGTACTATTACCAATACATTTTCAACCCATCCCCCCCTTACGGAAGGTGCCTTTGCTTAGGGCCCCCATATATTACCGTAAGTCTTTGTATAGGGCCCCCATATATCAGTCTTTGTTAGGGCCCTTATATATCAGTCTTTGTTAGGGCCCCCAAATATCACCCTTAAGTCTTTGTATAGGGCCCCCATATATCACCATAAGTCTTTGTATAGGGCCCCATATATCAGTCTTTGTTAGGGCCCCCATATATCAGTCTTTGTTAGGGCCCCCATATATCACCGTACGTCTTTGTATAGGGCCCCCATATGTCAGTATTTGTATATGGCCCCCATATATCACCATAAGTCTTTGTATAGGGCCCCATATATCAGTATTTGTTAGGGCCCCCATATATCAGTATTTGTTAGGGCCCCCATATATCAGTCTTTGTATAGGGCCCCCATATATCACCGTACGTCTTTGTATAGGGCCCCCAGATTTTGTCCTAAAGCTATTTACAAGAGCAACAAACTAATGTTGAATAGATGGTTGAGTACTGAGGCTAGAAGTGAGTAAAGTTCCCTTAGCCCTAGAGGGTCATTGGGGCAGATAAAGTGTAGGATTCATCTGTTTCTGTAACAAAGGAATCATGGGGCTCACACAACGCCCAGCCGCCTTACTTTAGTCAGGTACCCATTTAAAGCTAGACCACCGGGGATATTTTGAATCACGCGAGGGAAAAAAAAAACAACCTGCTGTGGTACTTGTTGTTGAGTGGGGGGGGGGAGCACTGGAAATATCGACTTGGGTTATTCTTTGTACTGAGGATTCCAGGCAGTGGCGTAGCCCGGGGTACAATACCTCTTTAGCGCCCCCCCCAATTCGAAAACCATATAATATTGTGTAAAAAATAAACTATTTGGCGCCCCTTTGTGAGTAGCGCCCGGGGCATGATGCCCTCCCTTGCCCCCCTCCCCCTCCACCACCTCGCTACACGCCACTGATTCTAGGCAGTCGCACAATTTGCCTACCAAATAAGACCCACCTGTTCGCTTGTACTACAATGAAATCATAAAGAAAGAATGAAATTGTTTACCTGAACGCCTCTGACTGATCGATCGACAAGTTACCTGTCTAAAGGTAAGTGAAAACTTTCTGTAAATTTCAACTCTCGCCCACCCTCACACCCACCCTCAGACATGCATACATTATATTTTTTTTAAGTCTAACTAAAACATTCGCGTGATTTAACGCTTTTACCCGGAAAAAAGAGTTATGACAAGAGATGATTGATTCTTGCTGGTTTTTTTTTTCCACTCATAATCCCAACAGAAAATTGCTTTGTCAACAACGTGGTGTGTGAAACACATTCTTTTATTGGAAATTCCCATTTGGTAGAAAACGGATAAACCCATTTTCCAAATCGTGACCGTCATGTTATTTGAATATACGAAAACATAAGAATTGTGTTTATTGGTTGGTAGCCACTTACCTTGTGACGTCAGGTAATGAATGTTGTCATTTCCCAACCAAAATTCCCCCTCCAGACTGCCAAACCCGTGCCTGTACTCATCCCAGGTCCGGAAGAAGTCGACCGAACCGTCCTGTCTCTTTTGTATCACCGTCCAGCCTGAGCACAAGAAAAAGTTACACAGATGTTAATGGCAGACGATGGGAGTCTTTACAGAGCAGACATTTTGGTGAGAAACTAACAAAACAGATATTTGGTGAGAAATTAACAAAACAGACATTTGGTAACAAACTAACAAAACAGACATTTGGTGAGAAACTAATAAAACAGACATTTGGTGAGAAAGTAATAACACAGACGTTTGGTGAGAAACTAACAAAACAGACATTTAGTGAGAAACTAACTAAAAAGACATTTTGTGATAAACAGTATTGACAAACAAAACAGACATATGTTGACAATCTAGACAGTTTTTGGTTACAAGAAAATAACAAATAGAGGATAGTTTCTCTAATTGACTAATAATGTCATGTTGTTTGTTTCGTCCTGTTCCAAAGTACTACATTTTAATTTTCATCAATACCCAATAACATTCTAATGGATAGTCTTTAATAGGTCAAAATAGAGACACGTGTTTATTTTGAAAAAAAAGTGTCAATACATAACAACAATTACACGATGTAATTTCAGTTACATGGTAAGTAAAGGGGTGACCATTTAGATGTTTTATGTAATAAATAATATATTTTTTTACCCACTATAAGTCTGGGTGAAGACGGGGTTAAGGATGAAGTGATATTTGTGGGTGAGGGTTGTATTTGTGGGTGGGGTTGTACTTGTGGGTGAGATTGTATTTGCGGGTGAGGTTGTACTTGTGGGTGAGATTGTACTTGTGGGTAAGATTGTATTTGTAGGTGAGATTGTACTTGTGGGTGAGGTTGTACTTGTGGGTGAGATTGTATTTGTTGGTGAGGTTGTATTTGTGGGTGAGGTTGTACTTGTGGGTGAGGTTGTATTTGTGGAGGAGGTTGTACTTGTGGGTGAGATTGTATTTGAAGGTGAGGTTGTATTTGTAGGTGATGTTGTATTTGTGGGTGAGGTTGTTTTTGTGGATGAAGTAGTATTTGAGTATGAAGCAGATGCAGAGCACGAAACAGAAGGTGTGGACGAAGCAGACGTGGCTGAAGCAGTTAGACTGAGAATGACCCACCGGTTTATTCCAACATCCATTCCTCCATCTTGTCTCGGACACTCACGACACAACAGAAAGTCACAGATGGCCATTATCACCCGCCCGTCCGTCCGTCCCTCCTCCACCACCACCCTCCCCCTCTCTCTCCTCCCCCACCACCCCCCCCCCATCACTGTCCCTCCCTCCCCCACCCCCTGAAAAAAAAAGAAAGATTGATATCCCTGGTCCAGATAACAAGGTACACGGTCAATGCGAGGACGTCTGGCCTGACAAATGGCTGCTTGATGAGGGGCGGTAATTGATTGTTAACTCACAGGGAAAATCAACAGATGGTTGGACCGGGAGTTGCGGAACCTGGACATTTGTTGTTTTGCTTTTTTTGTTTTAAGTCTCCCTTCACTTAAACAACGGCTGAAGGTCTGAAGCAAGTCGTTTGTCAAGTGATTTAGCCATTTAAGTACTTTCACTGCTGGTTGTTTTGTTTGTTTGGTATTTAGAGGATTATAAGAGTATTGGTCAACCTTCTCAACTTGAGCAGTCCACGATTTAATTCGTTAATTTTATTCTTCAAAGTGATCTATTGGTAGAAAACGTGCGGTTACAGGTTTGTTTAATTTAAAAAAAAACGTCTCAATCAAGAGTACACTGAAAGATGTGTAATGGGAAGATGTGTAATGGTAAGGTGTATAATGCGAAGGTGTGTAATGGGAAGATGTGTAATGGGAAGGTGTGTAATGGTAAGGTGTGTAATTCGAAGGTGTGTAATGGGAAGGTGTGTAATGGAAAGATGTGTAATGGGAAGGTGTGTAATGGAAAGATGTGTAATGGGAAGGTGTGTAATGGAAAGATGTGTAATGGGAAGGTGTGTGATGGGGAGATGTGTAATGGGAAGGTGTGTAACAAGAAGGTGTGTAATGGGAAGATGTGTAATGGAAAGATGTGTAATAGGAAGGTGTGTAACGGGAAGGGGTGTAATTGGAAGGTGTGTAATGGGAAGGTGTGTAACAAGAAGGTGTGTAACGGGAAGATGTGTAATGGGAAGATGTGTAATGGACGTGTGACAGTATAGCCGTCTCAAATTCAACTACCATCTAAACATCAGTAATGCAGCCAATAAATGTATGATTTGTATGTATAGTATTGTTTATTGCAATAGCTTAAAATTTCAGCCATGATTAAGTAGACCAAACTACAGAGTATAAATTATACATAATCTGCACCGTGAAATTAAATATGACATTTCAGAAAGCCACTATAATTGTGTTATTGTGCTATTGTTCATTATTATTTAGTGGCTACACATTAAAAAGGAAAATAACATAAAATTAATTTCCGTATTTTTTAAGAGTCGTTATTAAAGGACTATTTTAAATAGCGTCATTGTGCTCTCCGTACGATATATGTATTCTGTGGACCTAATTACCCTTCTCGCGAGAATTCTGGTCGCGTTCTATTTTACCTAGTTATATAAAAAAAATTAATAGCGTAAAAAAAATAGGTTTATTGTGAGAACTTTGGGGTAGGAATGGTAATCACTTTTTTTTAAACTATGGCCTATTCAACTATTACAGTATCTGGCGTACTCTTCTGTCACATTTTGTAGACTACAGTTTCAAGTTTAAAGTACAACTGCTGCAAAATAGAGAGAGAGAGAGAGAGAGAGAGAGAGAGAGAGAGAGAGAGAGAGAGAGAGAATTCACAGACGCGATGGAAGGAGACACATTCATAGAATGACAACGAAGGGAGAAAAATAGTCCTCCATCCCAGCTATAACATTTATCACTGTAAAACGGCTGTAGAAAGTACACCCTGCACTTCTACAGGATCTAGTTGTTGAGTTCCTGGCTTTTTTTTTTTAATTTTAAACAAACGGGAATACCCGGAAATGGGTTTTTGAAATTTGTGCAAATATAGGTCATATATCATCGGCACCGATACGTATTCAATGGCAAGCTTCGTCTTGACCAGCCTGAGTTCCCGCAACATTGCAGACAGATTGATGACTGGACATGACAATAAGTAATGACCGTATTCGTCGCACAGTAGACAGTAGAAAAGTTCCATTCTTTTTTTGTTTTTGGTCAGACGCATGATGATGTATTGGTTTATTGTGTTACTAGGCTACTGCTTTTGGTGCTTCTAGCAGTAGTCTGTGGTCTGTCTTAAGTGGTTTGCGTACTGTTTCTAGTAGTTGTAGTCTGTTTCTAGTAGTTTGTGGTCTGTTTCTAGTAGTTTGTAGTCTGTTTCTAGCAGTTTGTGGTCTGTTTCTAGTAGTTTGTGGTCTGTTTCTAGTAGTTTGTGGACTGTTTCTAGTAGTTTATAGACTGTTTCTAGTAGTTGTAGTCTGTTTCTAGTAGTTTGTAGTCTGTTTCTAGCAGTTTGTGGTCTGTTTCTAGTAGTTTGTGGTCTGTTTCTAGTAGTTTGTGGACTGTTTCTAGTAGTTTATAGACTGTTTCTAGTAGTTGTAGTCTGTTTCTAGTAGTTTGTAGTCTGTTTCTAGTAGTTTGTGGTCTGTCTTAAGTGGTCTGCGGACTGTTTCTAGTATATAGACTGTTTCTAGTAGTTTATAGACTGTTTCTAGTAGTTGTAGTCCGTTTCTAGTAGTTTGTGGACTGTTTCTAGTGGCCTTTAGACTTATTTCTAGTGGACTGTAGACACACAAAGTCCCGGGTTTCCAGTGATTGGAAGTCAGGTCCTTTCTAATGTCTTTAGAGGGGGGTGGGGCATAAATAGGGAGTTTTAGAGATATTTGGGGGAACGGACCTTAGCAAAAAAAAAGGATAACATGTCGCGGACATGAGAGCATTAGATTTGAAAGGAATTAATCCAGCAAGGACGGGGATGGGATGGGTGGGGGGGGGGGACAGTGGGGTCCTCAACATAGTTTGCCTATTGAACTGCAGTTGGGTAAGGGAGTTTATTAATCTTGGATCAAGCCCGTAATCAACAGAAATGTTTTTGTGATCATTGAGGCAGCAAGGCGCGTCATAGATTATTATTATTACGTTTCATGCATGGCGACAGCAGCAGAAGACGTAGCTAATATTTGAACCCACAACATGACAAATGCCCGCCAAACTAATAACCCCACTAGCGCTTGGTCAACCCGTATTTCATTCTATACATAAACCCCAGAAAAAAATTGAACCAGTATTAAAGATGAATCAGGGTGCTATTTACACGTCAATACCAACAAAACGTTCACAAGAGATATTCGAGCCAACATTATCCCCCCCCCCCCCGTGTTTGATTGGCTGTTTAAGTCATCAACGTTTGTTTCACATAGTCGATTTAATCATCTATATTATATATATTAATATATCGTTATTATATATTTTTGAACACTTTTTTTTTCTCTCTTTGTAATTGCCTACCAAAAAACAACTTGAAATTATATTCTGGAGAAAATAAAGCTATTGAGCCGTAAACAGCGTTGTAGCTAAGAGTTTTATCATGAATCTAATTATGACGTGGTCGGATACAGGTGGTATGAGGTGGAAAAGGGGGGGGGGAGAATGAGGGTAGATATTTGTTCTGATAAGGAAATGTTTGATGTAAGAGTGAGTCCTCAGCGAGCGGTCTTCACGCCCCTAAGATGAGCAAACCTGAGTTCGTTAGATACTGAAGATATTTTTGATATTATCTAGTGTTAAAGTACGTTATTATATTAACCCTTTTCAGCCTACGTGTGCATTTTTATATTAAACTTTTACAACCTACCTCGCAGCCCTATTATAAAAAAAAATGTGGCTGCCAAAGATGATAACATCGATAGAGAGGTGCAGAATGTTTTATGGGGTTTGATTGTTAACAAAATAGAGCACATAAAATATCTTTTTACTCGTTAATTGCTAAAATATTCATAAAGTGCAAATGTGAAATAAACAATCGTCTGCTAACGTGCAGTCTTAATAGTTGCCTTAGAACACAGGTTTTCAACCTGTGGTCCGCGGACCCCTGGGGGTCCGTGGGGAGCTTCAAAGGGGTCCGTGGGCAAGTTAAGGAAAGTAGTGTTTTTTCTTGTTTAAAGTATTGCTTGGTTTGGTAGATTGTTTAGCTTTTAACTAAACAAAAAATACTAGCTATGCCAATGTTTCAGGCACAGACAGCAATGTGCAGAATTTAAAACAAGCAATCTAAGCCTGTTCCATTCTGGACACAGGACGTGTTAGCGCATTTTCGTATTATGTATCAGTACGTATGCTATCTTTCAGTAAATATTTGTAAATTTTGGAAATGTTTACAAATTCAATTGTGTAATGCATATATCTGAAAAAAGATATTAAAAAGACGTTTCTTTATAATTGAAAACAAAATTATTTTCTCTTAAATCTAACTACAAGTGGTTTGTGGTCACTGAAATAGGACTCAGTAGATTTAATTGTAAAGTGAATATGTGACTAAAATAGGACTCATAATTGAAACATTCTAAATTGTAGTCATTTAATCGTCCGAAAACTCCGTCAATTGTTGTTTTGTATAAAGTACAGGAAGTAAGTCATGTTGAATAACTGTTACAAAAATAAATAATGATTACGCCCCTTTGATTAGCTTTTATTATTTATATTTAAAATATAAGCAAAACGGTACATAAAAAACTCTTATATTTTGGCCCTGAGAGGTCAAATCGCAAAATGGACTTTTGATGTACACTTGGCAGGCCAAGACCTACACAATGATATATACATCATGGGTCTAGAATTTATGGTTGCTGAGATATAGGGCGGTCCATTATTAATATAGCTTATATAGTAAAAAACGGTACTTTATAAGGCCCCTTTTACGGCCCTGAGAGGTCAGATCGCGAAATGGAAAAAAGTCATTTCTTGGCAGGCCAAGACCTACAAAATGATATATACATCATGGGTCTAGGACTTATGGTTGTTGAAATCTAGGGTGATGACGGACGGACAGACAGACAGACAAAACGGGGACAATGCTCTAAAAAACTTTGCTGGTATTTCCTTATATTTTCGTCTGAAATCTGAACTAGACTCATGTCATCTTGGCAATATCTTGGCAATATTTCTTACTTACTGAGCTCTGACATCACTGTTAAAACATCAGGATCTGCGCAAGCGTGTGTATTGTTTATAAACAGTGTGGTTAATCAGTGGCTACAATTATTACAAGCCTAGATTGGCCTAGAAACGGTGTGAAATTCTACCTATGAACATATTATGCTGTTCTGTTGTCATGTGACTTGCTTATGTGACAAATACTTTTTAAAATGTTAGTAAACAATTCAAAATATTTGATAAGAGTTGTATTTGTTTTGTCATAGTAGTCGATTTAATTTTAAATTATGAATTTTCCTCATCAGAATGTGAAATATTTTTACAGATAATTACCTACTCAAATTCTCTCTACTCTAAAACTTTGTCTCTAATTTTTTTCCCTGTGAGATCTGAGTCAACGGGACTAAACTGTTTTGGTCATTTTGTTTATCAATATTTGTAAAAGTAAATTGTCCAAGCCTAGTAGCATGGATAAATTTGTGAAGAGGAAAACTGACCAGAACCTGGAAGATTCTGATTATTAAACACCCCAAGACGAACAAAAAAGACAACTGCGCAAGTATAATCCAGAATATATATCATTCGGCTTCACTGCAGTGGGGAACGATGCTGACCAACTTCTTTGTGTCGTGTGATGCAAACATTATCGAGCGATGCGATGAAGCCTGCTAAATTGAGGCGCCATTTGACCACAGTGCATTTGAAACTTGCCAGTAAAGCGAAGGAATACTTTGAGAGGCAGAAAGAGCTCTATTTGAAACAGAAAGGCAAACTGATGGCCTGCATTACTGTGAACGAGAAAGCTCTTCGAGCGTCGTGTTTGGTTGGTAGCATTGCGAATAGTGCGTTCTAAAAAAAACTCAAACAATTGCAGAGGATCTAATTAAACCGGCACCAGTCGACATGTGCGAAGTCGTTCTAGGAAAGGAATAGTCAAAAACTGAAAGC
Source organism: Bulinus truncatus (assembly GCA_021962125.1). Taxonomy (NCBI): domain Eukaryota; kingdom Metazoa; phylum Mollusca; class Gastropoda; family Planorbidae; genus Bulinus; species Bulinus truncatus. The sequence goes on along the minus strand of JAGDYQ010000001.1, from coordinate 36,305,216 downwards.
CATTCCACTGTCTGATAACACAGTGAGCAGACGAATTGCAGACATGTCTGAAGATGTTCGCTGCCAACTGATTGCACGCCTTCAGCATATCAGACTCTCAATTCAGCTTTACGAAAGTACAGACATTGCGAATGCAGCCGAATTGTTGGTTTACATTCCATACTGCTGGGAAGGTGAAGTTGTTGAAGACTTTTTGTTCTGCAAGTCGCTGACGGGGTGCACAACCGGTGCAGACCTTTTATGTATACTTGATGCATTTTTTTAAGAATCAGGACTGGCCTGGACACAATGTGCATGCATGTGCATGGACGGCGATGCTACGATGACTGGTCGTAAATTTGGTTTAATCGCACGAGGGAAACAAGCAGCGCCACACATTGTATCAACCCACTGCGTGATTCACAGCGAGGCCTTGGCGGCAAAGGACATGACTGAAGATCTTGCTGTAGTGCAAAACAGGCACAGACTTACCACTGAACAGAAAACTGTAACAGACATCCCAGTAGAATAAATACTAGGTGATTGTTTCATGTTTTGATTAAATAGCTATTTCATATGTGAAATGACTTGTACATGATTTGTGCGTAACTTATGCAAGGCAGAATTTAAGAACAGAATTTAAGACATATTCTGGGCCCCTTGGGCTATGGGGGTCCACCACCCGGGCTTGGAATGTCTGTGTGGTCCGCAGCATAAAAAAGGTTGAAAACCTCTGCCTTAGAAGAAGCATTAGATTCATTTCTTATAGCTTTACCCGTCATCCTTTCTCACACTTCCGTTATTTTCTTTTTATTAAAGTCCATGTAAGAATGAAATTTTTTATCAATTGATCCTTTAATACATTAATGGGAAAGTTTTGGAGCCCCCCACCCAATCCTTTTTTTTTTCATTCATATCATAGCCGCCCATGACTTGGTTATGGGGTCGCGGGCCACATTTGGTTCGTAAATTTGACGGGCGGGCCACCAACAGAATGATCGAGTGATGAACTTATATAAATTAAATGTAAAAGCCAGAACATAAAAAGGACAATGTCGGGTTCCACTTTGAAACGAGTGGCGGCGGGCCAGATCAAACGGTTCGATGGGTCTGATTTGGCCCGCGGGCGGTAGTCTGCCCATGGCTGGTTTAGATTATACTAATGAGAGCACTAGATATATAAATAATTAGACAAATTGTGTTATAAACTCCATAGAATAGCACATAGAAATAGCATTAATAATACTGGCCTGAATTATTGACCATTCTGCAAAGGGCCTTAAATGCGTGTGTAGCCCCGGCTGGTTTAATCATGATGTAATAGTCTCCCCTGAAACGCATCGCTCCTTGTTCGAAGACATCTTGACATTCTGCAAATAGAGAACAAAATACTTAATACATGGATAAACCGATATATCATTTGGCAGCCACTTTAGGATTTAAACAAAATATATTAGTTGGCAACTAATTTATATTTTATGCAAGCCAAACAACAACAACAAAATGCTATAGTTAAAAGCTACTTAAATAGTTTTTGCTGAGAAAAAGCGAACACTGAATAGTGTCGAAATAATTAATTATGTGATTAGACTTAAACAAGTTTGTAATTTCAGTCCAGATAATTTACAGCAAATATCGAGATAGACGAGACAGTGAACATTATTGTAGGTGTAATTCAACTCTTCTATTATCAGATAATTATAAAAACTAAATGTTACAAGACTTATAGTTAATCTCTGTAACAGGGTGCTGTAAACTCTGTCAATTTGTGAGAAGAGAACAAGATGCCGTTTCCTTTCAGCCTCTCTACAGTGTTATGACTGGGTGAACTTTATGGGGGGGGGGGGGGGGCGCACTACAAGGGAATTGTAAAGAATCATCCCAACTCAAGGATACATTCAGATTACTATTATATTTCAATGGCGTACGACTGTGACGACGTGGCCGAGATATTTACCTCTTGACCACGAGAAGCTACTAATATAATTCTTAACAACATTTGATAGAACTCGTTAGTCGAAATTGGTCCTAGAGGGGAGAGGGGGGTGGGGGGGAGAGACTATGAGGCTACACACAGGACACACAGATCTGCATCGAATGAGCCCCCAAGCTAATTACTTAAGACTCACCAAAAACAGAACACTGACACTTTTTTTAAACGGGGCTGACACATAAATCACCTACAGATAGAGACATTGCCACACTCTAAGACAGTGGCGTAGTGAGGGGGTGGGCAAGGGTGGGCATCATGCCCCTGGCGCTACTCACAAAGAGTCGCCTAATGGTCCGCAAAACATGTAATATTATATGGTTTTCGAAAGGGAGGGGGGCACTAAAAAGGTATTGTGCCCCGGGCGCGAGTTTAGCTCGCTACGCCACTGCTCAAAGACACGATAAAAAAAACATAGTGCATGATACACAATGAAGCAGTGTCAATCTTTCAGGGCAACAAGCTACGACACACATAGACACAGTGTCAGTTTAATCACGATGACCACACTGTCAATTAAAACACGCAGACACACTGTTAGTTTAAACAGGCAGACACACTGTTAGTTCTAACAGGCAGACACACTGTTAGTTCAAACAGGCAGACACACTGTTAGTTCTAACACGCAGACACAGTGTCAATTCAAACACGCAGACACACTGTCAGTTCTAACAAGCAAACATACTGTCAGTTCTAACAAGCAGACACACGATCACTTACAAACATGAACACTCAGAAAGACATACAAACACGTCAGCAGGCTGTATGTCCAGTTGTGATCACATCGCTTAACGGTTATATGAACATGACACCAAACACACACACACACACACACACACACAAGCATACAAAAAAATCACGCAGAGATAAAGTAGAACTAGATTATGTACATTTCCAGAAACATATTTTGCCATCGGAGTATCACGACTTAAAAAGCTCGAAGTAAAAGCAGACTATAATTTTAACATTTCAGCGAGAGAGGCAGACAATATTTAATAACTCAATAGGTTACCGGGTCAAATATCTGGCTCTCTGATAGGACAGAATTATAAGAAACAGGGGAAGTAGGGGGAAATACTCAGCATTGCAATTCAAGATATTTTGTATAGTCTCCCTTGCAAAGACTAAGAAGAAGAAAAACAACAAGAAAAAAAAAATCAAAGGGCTCAAGGGGAGAAAACTCCCGCCTGTATTGATTTTGAGATTTCTGCGGGTGTCTCGATTATTGGCCTTTGAAAAAATGCCGTCAAACGGTCGCGATAGATGGGGGGGGGGGGGGGGGGGGCTAAACTCCAGCCGCTATCTTCCAGCCAAGATAGGTAGCGCTGCTAATGACGTCAGACCATGGGGTGAGATAACTGGCAGGGTCTTTTGTTCCAGCTGATAACGTAATCAAAGGCAGACGATTTGTGAGATCGACTTCGTTATTTTTTTTGTCGTTCTGGAGGTGCAAAGGTCAAGGGCATAAGGTGGTTGTGGGTTTAAAAAAAAATGTGTAGCCTATATAAAAGTAGAATGCACACACACACACAAATCAATAAATAAAAGGGCGAACCAATTAACGCCCTGCAACCTGTAAAGATGGCCTCCCGTGATAAGGGGAGAGTCGGCGCCTCCGGTGGTGCCGTTTGTTTTATGTTTCGATGAGGCGCGCAATAGGACACCGGATGTCGATCCTTTGCCGGAAGCCTTTGCTTTTCGTTGATTGCTGGCAAGTCGCAGACCCTTACAGAAGAAGGCCTTTCAGCAAAAAAGAGATGAGAATGGAAGACTAGGTTTTTTTTTTTAGAGTTTAAATCTGGGTTTCGGTAGGTGCTGACGAGTGATAAAAAATTTTTTTGCGGTGTAAAACTTGTTTATGTAATTTTAAGATAGTTGATCGGAACAGGTGTAACTTTGGGTTTTTTGAAAATGGTAAAGCTTGGTTTTTTTTCAACATGTAATTGTAAAATAGTGGTTTTACGACCTTTGACGAATTTATTATTATTATTTTTTTTACAGCCAATACCTGGGATAGAACTAATATGGTATTTCCCTGAAAGGCTCACTTAGGATGGTATTTTTAATCTCTTTATCCTAAACTGATCGCGAACATTGGCACACAATGAGACACAACAGCGTGAACGGTGTAAATCTCTTCAAAGAGGGCAAAAGTTAAGTTTCGTCCCGCGAACCGACAGTACAACGTGTCTGTTTGTTTGTTTCGGACTCATAACCTACAGCCACTCAGTCATTTATAAAAAAGAATATATCGTCCAGCAATTACAGAACGAGAAACAGGGCACGATCAAGGTTTTTGTACGCCCTATCGCCTAGGCACTATGGATATTATATAATTGTAAATTTTAAAAATTATTTATTTTTCACATTTGAAGGCCCTATTTTTGTTTGTAGGCCCTATGCACGGTGCCTATAGGGCCTAGGCCTTAATAGGGCCTTGACCAGGAATAACTATAATTATTATTGCATATCCCTGAAATGAACACGTGCTAAATTTGAGAAACCATAATCTCTTTCCGCAGTGCCATAGCGAGCTTAACTCGCGCCCGGGGCACAATACCTTTTTAATACCTTTATAGCGCACCCGCCCCCCCCCGAATTCGAAAACCATATAATATTATATGTAAAATATACCATTTGGCGCCTCTTTGTGAGTAGCGCCCGGGGCATGATGCCCCCTTGCCCACCCCTCGCCACGCCTCTGTCTTTCCGCTATTTCACTCTTTATATAAACATTATTAAAAAAAAAGTAATTAGCTTCGGACTTCGTAAGAATGTAATTAATTGTCACCTAAAATACACAACTGTTTGACATTTCTAACCGATATGGCTATTAGAATTCGGTCGAATATTGATTTCAAATTTTCCAAAACAACTGTCTGTCTACCGTCAGATAGACTGACTAATAATAAAAGGCTATTGAAAGAGAAAAAAGGGGGAAAAAATAGTCATCTTATGTTATATGTATAACAAACTAAAATAAAATGCGTTTGAAGATTAAATAATATTATTTGATAAGAAATAGATAACAGCAAATTAATTTGGTAAAAAAAATGAATTAAATGAATTCACACAAGTTCACTACCGCGGCTTATCATAGACACACCATCGCAAAAAAAATTATTTCTAATCTTATGATTAATCCTTTCATGTCAGATTTCTTCCATCACGGATCTTTAGGTAATTGGTTTTACCCAACAGTGGTTTAAATACCGAAAGACACGAACTGGTTGTTTTTAATATTTTTTTTTCGGCACTAGAATTTAGTTGGGTTTTTTTTTTTGTTTGGTATATACTTGTGTGGTGGAAATTTTAGCTGGGCGCAGGGGTGGTTTCGAACATAAGAGAAGAAACTGTTGATTTTTTTTTTCTTCCTGGCCATTTCCACACAGAAGGAAATATAAAGAAAAAGCCGCGATAAATAGTTTATGCCGTTTGGTAAACAATTTGTTCTGTTTTTACGGGTACAAAGTTATTTCGGGAAGAGAAAAAGGATCCATTCCGGAATTTCCCCTCACCCCCCACCCCCCTGTCCCTACCCCTCCCCCCTCACCGGCCTACGTGCACGTTGTCACCAGATGAAGAATGCAGGGGCGGCTACCACTGGATGCTGGGGGGGGGGGGTGACCCGGGGGGGGGGGAGAAGGGGGCAGGACGGATGATTTGGTAAGGGAAAAGGATGTCATGCACGCCTGTGTGTTTGTGTGTGTGTGTCAGTGTGTTTGTTTGTGTGTGGTAGGTGAAAGTTCGGTAGTCTATAACAACAAAACACTTGTAAAACAGGGTGAGCGGGGATATCAGGTTGGGTAAAAAGCCTTAGGGAGTTGGATTTTTTTTATTTGGGGAGGGAGGGAGGGAGGGAGGGAGGAGTTTAGGGAGCAGAAGCTCACATAGGTATTTGGGGGCCATTGGCGGAAACTGTTAGAGATATTTGGGGGTGGGGGGGGGTTAAGGTAAAAAGCACATTAAGTTTTATACAAGTTCGTACTGGCTCTCAACTGTAAGACTCTCAACTGTGTGACTCTCAGCTGCGTGACTATCAGCTGTATGACTCTCAGCTGCGTGACTCTCAGCTGTGTGACTCTCAGCTGTGTGACTCTCAGCTGCGTGACTATCAGCTGCGTGACTATCAGCTGCGTGACTATCAGCTGTATGACTCTCAGATGTGAGACTCTCAGCTGTGTGACTCTCAGCTGTGTGACTCTCAGCTGTGTGACTATCAGCTGTATGACTATCAGCTCTATGACTTTCAGCTGTGAGACTCTCAGCTGTGAGACTCTCCGTTGCGTGATAACATAAACAATATAACAAACACAACAACAAAAGTTGTGCGTGCAGGTCAGGTCTTGAAATCGGCGGGCCATTATTTAACAGGAACACCGGTGTAACCGCGAGTGACCAACCTCCCATCTGCCGTACCCGCGGGATGGTGTCAAAGAGAAGATAACTGCTAGCCCGGCCTGTCAAAGATCGTCTCCCCTTAACAACTTGGTGGATGACCAGTTCAAACGTAATCTACCCTCCCCTACAAGACACACACACACACACACACGCCATAATCCTTCTACTATACTGTGTTCTGTTTTAAGAGTTTGCAGGGAAGTAATACTGTTCTGTATTTTAAAGAAAACCTCAACTGGTTATCTCCTCTTAGATCTGTCCAGAGAAAATTGAGCATTAGTATTTATATATATGTAAAGAGAGAGAAAGACAGACTGACAGACAAACAGAACGGCCTTAATCCACCACTGTATACTCAGAGTATAGTCAACTATACTATGAGCTGTTTTGTAAACATACACATCTTTTTCGTTCAAAGCAGGCTGTCCGCTGTTTTCTTCCCATTCTTTTAAAACCATGCTGGGGTCGGTTTAACGACCCCCCCCCCATTTCGGAACTCTGTAGGTTTGGGTTCGTGAGTACACAGTATCAATTAAAAAAGGCTGCGTACGCCAATGCAAGCATTATGACATATATTGATATGGAAACAAGTATTTGCTAATGACTAATGATGCAATCCAGATGATTATGAAAAGTCAACTGAATAGAATTATGACGTAAAAACGAAAAAAAAAAAGGGGGGGGGGGAATAGCGATGTTCCTTGTAAACTCAAAATGTTAAAAGGGAGGAACACGTGTTGCTCTCGGAGATGTACAACTCTTCTCTACTGCTATGCTGCCACCAATGTAATGTAAGAAAAAAAAATCAACAGGATCTTCTCTCACAATCCTGGGAGTAGGAAATTGTTTCAAAAAGTCATATACTTCCATCATCTTAATTTCTTTCGTTCCCTCCAAAAGACAAACAGATTGGTGTGTTTGTGCGCGCGTGTTGTGGAGGTGAAGGGCGAGAGGTGGAATTTCCCCTGTTATGAAACTGTCAGTCACCGGGGTCGACTGATTTCCCCATATTCTTCTGGCCAGGTAGAATTTGTAGGATAAATGTCAGATGTAACATAACTTACCAGATTTTTTTTAAACATGATTCCATTTGCAAAATGTCTATTTTTGTATTACATGCTATATTTTGGCCAATTACTATTATTATCATTATTATTCAAATTTTGAACGCTGTCTATATACCAGCATACGTATTGCGGTATCTATTTTGTATTGCTACTTATCCCTCTATCTGTGCTGATTGTCTGCCCTATTTATCGTTAAGGACATATTTTGTGTGTGTGTAGGTTCTGCGATACGGTAATAAAAAAAAATTCGTCACCGCTATTCTTATCATTGCTGGAACTGAAATAAGTTGATGGCTTGAACATACGGGCGTCGGTATTTTACGGTAAATTGCTTGTGTCACTGGTAAAATCAGATTAGGTTGGGTATTTTTCGGTTTGTTTTTTTGTTTTTTCGAAAGGTCAAGGAAAGAAAAAAAAAATTTAAACTAAAAACCATAAATAAAAAAAAAACCGAAATAATGAATGGAAGTGCCAGGTGAAAGTTTGAAACTTATGACTCCGAGACAACCGTTTGTAATTACAACACAGTTAAACCTTTCCTTTGCCGGGGGGGGGACCACTGTATTTGAGGACCACTGTACGTAATCGCACGGTATTTATACACAGAACCGTTCTTATGGACAGGCAAACAAGGCGGCTACCATGATCCCCCCCAACTATCAAAGATGTCTCCCCATTTCCAAAGAGGGCCCACCACTGTCAAAGTGGGTTCCTCCACTGTCAAAGAGGGCCCACCACTGTCAAAGATGGCTCCCCATTTTCAAAGAGGGCCCACCACTGTCAAAATGGGTTCACCCACTGTCAAAGAGGGCCCACCACTGTTAAAGAGGGCTCCCCATTGTCGAAGAGGGCCCACCACTTATGGAGAGGCAAACAAGGCGGCTACCATGAGCCCCCAACTATCAAAGAGGGTCAACACTGTCAAAGAGGGTCCACCACTGTCAAAGTGGGTTCCCCCACTGTCAAAGAGGGTTCCCCCACTGTCAAAGAAGGCCCTCCACTGTCAAAGAGGGCCCACCACTGTCAAAGATGGCTCCCCATTTCCAAAGAGGGCCCACCACTGTCAAAGTGGGTTCCCCCACTGTCAAAGAGGGTTCCCCCACTGTCAAAGAAGGCCCTCCACTGTCAAAGAGGGCCCACCACTGTCAAAGATGGCTCCCCATTTCCAAAGAGGGCCCACCACTGTCAAAGTGGGTTCCCCCACTGTCAAAGAGGGCCCACCACTGTCAAAGAGGGCCCTCCACTGTCAAAGAGGGCCCACCACTGTCAAAGATGGCTCCCCATTTTCAAAGAGGGCCCACCACTGTCAAAGTGGGTTCACCCACTGTCAAAGAGGGCCCACCACTGGCAAAGAGGGCTCCCCATTGTCGAAGAGGGCCCACCACTGTCAAAATAGGTTCCCCCACTGTCAAAGAGGGCCCCTCTCACTGTCAAAGAGGGCCCCCCTGTCGAGACTTTTATTTTGCCAGTCTTAAGGAATGGCTATCCGAGCTCTCGTCCCCAGTGGTCCCCAGACTTTCATGACCAAACATTGGGACCCCGGTTTTCAAAGAATATTAAAGGCACCATATTTTGCAAACGGTGGCATTTCCAGCGTTTTGCCTGGGACCCCGTGAGAACCGAGGGCACCGAAATGTACATAGCCTCCGCCCCCCCCCCCCACCAACATAAGAAAGGCTCGACTTATACAGTTTAGGCGGTTGGGGGGGGGCAAACATTTTGAAGCAATGAACAAAGTCATATCGGACTAAATCACTAGTCAGACACTGCCAAGTTGAGTGTGTGTGTGTGTGTGTGTGTGTGTGTGCGTGCGTGTATGTCCGTGTGCGAGTGTACTCTACCCACCCAAAGGTTGGGTTTCCCTACCCAGGAAATGAAGTTGTCGAGGATGTTAGTACTAAAAGCCAGTTGCAACTTTCACCAGTCTGTTTGGGGGAAAACCCGATCCTCTCTCTCTCTCTCTCTCTCTCTCTTAAATATATATTTATATATCTCTATCTCTCTCTCTCTCTCTCTATATATATATATATATATATATATATATATATATATATATGCAGTGGGTTCGATCTACATATATATATATATATATATATATATATATATATATAAGTCTTTCTGTCTACATATCCCAACATAGCCATCAACTCTACTACAATCAATGTGGCTTTACCCCCACACGTAGTAAAGAAATATTCAAACAGAGAGAAACGTGAACTGCAACTATTTTTATCATTTAACATAGGTAGTTGACTTCACTTAAGGAAAAAAAAAACGATTTTAGCTCGCACACTTTAAACTTTTGTAAAGATACTTTTATTTGTATCGTTGTCTGTGAAGTGAGTACTGACTGACTGAGTGAGTGAGTGAAAGCGTCAGGTAAATGTAGCGGCGTATGAACAGTGCGAATGTAGAACTTATTAGGCATGTGAGTTTAACGGTACGATGTAGAACTTATTAGGCATGTGAGTTTAACGGTACGATGTAGAACTATTAGGCATGTGAGTTTAACGGTGCGAATGTAGAACTTATTAGGCATGTGAGTTTAACGGTACGATGTAGAACTATTAGGCATGAGAGTTGAACGGTGCGAATGTAGAACTATTAGGCATGTGAGTTTAACGGTACGATGTAGAACTATTAGGCATGAGAGTTGAACGGTGCGAATGTAGAACTTATTAGGCATGTGAGTTTAACGGTACGATGTAGAACTATTAGGCATGTGAGTTTAACGGTGCGAATGTAGAACTTATTAGGCATGTGAGTTTAACGGTACGATGTAGAACTATTAGGCATGTGAGTTGAACGGTGCGAATGTAGAACTTATTAGGCATGTGAGTTTAACGGTACGATGTAGAACTATTAGGCATGTGAGTTTAACGGTGCGAATGTAGAACTTATTAGGCATGTGAGTTTAACGGTACGATGTAGAACTATTAGGCATGTGAGTTGAACGGTGCGAATGTAGAACTTATTAGGCATGTGAGTTTAACGGTACGATGTAGAACTATTAGGCATGTGAGTTTAACGGTACGATGTAGAACTATTAGGCATGTGAGTTGAACGGTGCGAATGTAGAACTTATTAGGCATGTGAGTTTAACGGTACGATGTAGAACTATTAGGCATGTGAGTTGAACGGTGCGAATGTAGAACTTATTAGGCATGTGACTTGAACGGCAGTGTTATTAGGGCTATAATTGTAAAGTTTGAGGTTCTGTATGAAGGAAAATATTGTTGCTATCAGGAGTTTATCTTTATACCAAAAAAAAAAAGGAGGAATGTGTTATTGATGACATTCAAAAAGCGTGTGTTCTAGATTAATGTGTCAATCGTCATCATTTATTAAAATGTTCGCGTCATATAAGCACATTTTGTAGTTACGGGTAATTAAGGGACAATTGATTCAATATTTTTTTGTAAAGTCTAGATGTTTATCCCTTTACCATTAATATGCGCCCTTCTTTCATTCCCAACATAATGTGAAAAGTGAAATGGCCGTGGACGCAGCACGGGGGGACATACATATGTGACTAGCTCACACTCCCACAACTAAAACTCAAATCATCACTGCTCACGGAACTTCCATCAAGACCTAAAACAACAACAACAACAACCTGTTGACCATTGTCTCAACGAGAATCGAACCCAAGTGGACAGAAGACCGGCCTCACCGTTCCCCCACTTGAGCGACATATCTCCCAACTCTTTTTTTTTTTTCATGTTAGCGCAACCACCAGAATAAAAAAATAAAAGGTCAGAAGCTAGCGACGAATATTCAAGCCGAAATTATAATACGTGGTCTCCTGGGGGGGGGGGTGTGAGGGGGAGGGGGAGGGAAGCCATGAAAGATTGAATCAAACGAACATTAATGCAGATGCACTTGCGTATATATATATATATATAAGCTGAGAATGGTAAACAGCTGGGAGGCGGATTAATATCCTTTCATTTTTTTTGTGTGTGGGCATGACTCCGCGATGAAAAAAAAATGGTGTTGCGTGATAAATGGTGCCAATAAATGAAAGCGGGCAGCGGAATTTATTAACGAGGGATTCTGGGTTAGGCAGTTGTTGGAAGCGATACATTAGAAGATACTATTCGTGAAATAGTCAAACTTTAAATATTTTAGTCTTTGGAGTCTTATGGTATAATATGTTATTATTTGGAGTCTATTGGTATTAAAATACGCCGAATAGAAACCGTACAAATTATGAATTTTACCGAAACTCTCGCCATATAGGAATATAATACGGTTTGATTTATTAAAAGTGCCATTCAATTTTCATTAATTTAAAAATTATAAAGTCACCATTTTTTTCCACATAGATTTCGAATGACCGTAATCAGAAACGTACCTAGGGTGGGGGGAGGGGGGTCCTAATTCGAAAGTCCTCCGGGTCCCAGTTTGATGGGGGCCCCCAAAAATTATGTTTGCATTAAATATTAAGTACATTATCTAATGTCACGGTGTCGAATGCCAAAATGCAGGGGCCCGCCAAAAAAGGCCAAGCCCCAACCCCGGGCCCCCCAAATCCTTATGTTCGGCACTGACCGTAACGCATGTTCATTCTAATGGTACTCGTCATCTTCCACTTTGTTGTGGTTTATTCACACAAGAGGGGATTACTCTCTCAGTCAAAGATAGATACAGGCCCCTTGTGGTTTTATTTTTTGTCCCGACCCTATTATCGGTTGATTCGGGGAATCACTTTCTGTTTGACCGTGTGGGTTATCATGGGCGTCAGATAATTAACAGGCTGGGGAGAGGAGGGGGGTGGTAGGGCGCGCTGAGATTGGCCACTCGCTGATAAGTGTTTCATTAAACTAATTGATTCCAGACATTCAGTGTACCTGGTCTGGGAGATGTTGCTTTGTTTTTTTTTTTTACAGGTGTAAATTGAACAGATACACCGGGTGATGGCTGGCGGTGAATGTGGAGAAAATGAACAAAAGTCAAAAGTTCATTCTTCAACTATTATTAACGGGGGGCCATGAGTTATGAAAAAAAAAAACAAAAAAAAAAAGAAAATCGGTTCAGCTTTAATCCTTAGAGGCATGGCCTTTGGGGGGGGGGGGGGTGGAGCGGGGTGCGGGTGGAGGGGGCGTTGGGGGAAAGGGTTAAGTTACTTGTCGGTGGGAGGGGGGGCCTCCTGCCTGCCTAGCTATGTTATACGTGGTAACCATGTTATGGGCAGCTAGAGGTGCAATGTGTGCGCCTAAAAGAAAATACTAAAAAAAAAAAAAAATAACAACAATAACAAAATACATCTGGGGCTTAAAAGGATGGGGGGGGGGGGCATCTCTTAGGATTAGGGTTTGAGGGGCGGGGTGGGGGACAGTATGACCTGTAAATTGTCAATGGGCATAGAGACCTATACCCAAATGACTCCAACCCCCCAATCAACGCCCCCATCTCCCCCCCCCCATCCCGTAAAGTGGTCATTAGTTTATTTTTTAGTAAAATAACTTTAGGATTTTGGAATGCTAGCCACCTGTTGTTTTTAATTCAATTCACACAAACAAACACACACAGGTACACACAGAAAGAGTAAAAGAGGGTAATAAAACATCTTCACTCTAGTAGAAAGACCAACTTCACTCTTGTAGAAAGACCAACTTTACGCTTGTAGAAAGACCAACTTTACGCTTGCAGAAAGACCTTTCACTATAGCAGAAAGACCAAATTACGCTTGTAGAAAGACCAACTTTACGCTTGTAGAAAGACCAACTTTACACTTGTAGAAAGACCAACTTTACGCTTGTAGAAAGACCAACTTCACTCGAGTAAAAAGACCAACTTCACAAGAAGACACTAGATCACGTGTCATTTTATGGGCCAATAGGAGCAACAAACCAACCAAACAAAAACAACAAAAAAAAAAACAATTTAAAAATTAACCCATTGAAGACTGCCTAGCTAGCACATGGCCAGAGAGAGAGAGAGAGAGAGAGAGAGAGAGAATGTGGCGTCTTAACTCACCTGGTGCCAAGGTTACTGCCAGACATCTAATCCATTTAGCTGATGGTCTAGACATGCCTGTAGACGGATCAGCCCTTCCCCAGCTCCCCCACCCTCCGTTCCCTCCCTTCATAGCCCGGGTATTCAAGTTAATGAAAGCGAAAGTATATCACGAGTTTAAATCACATACCAGAATTTAAAAACTTTTATCCATTGAAGCCATAGAAACCTGCAGCTAATTTTTTTTTAGATAGACAGACATTTCGCTACTTAAGCTAAGGCAACAACATCCAAGCTAAACAAAATAAATAAAGACAGACACATTTGCTGGTGAAGCTATGGATAAATTTACATATAAAACAGACATGAAATCTGACGTCATCGGTTAATGATTTCATCATCCGACAGCCAGACTGACATTGTAATACAAATAATAATAATAATAATAATAAAACACTAGGCAACCCTTATACCCTTTCTGAAACCATGGCTAAGCTATATCAGACCTTAACCAGTGAGTCTCACAGCCATAAGACGGGGTAGGCAGCCAAAATAAGATACTGAACCATCACAGCCATATCAAAGACGATGTAGGCAGCCATAATAAGATACTGAACCATCACAGCCATAAAAGACGTTGTAGGCAGCCATAATAAGACACCGAATCATCTTAAACGTTAAGCCGTTGCCGTGGTTACCCAGACAGACAATATGGAAACATTTGTCAAATGTTTGTTACTCTCTCTCTCTCTCTCTCTCTCTCTCTCTCTCTCTCTCTCTCTCTCTGATCAAGTGAGATCACTCCTGTACCACCTGCTATAGATTTTCGTGTCAAACGCGGGGTAACAGAGTAGCTTCCCATGATCCCTTCCCGAGTTCACTTAATAACCCGGCTCAAAGCTGTACCCCCGACCCCTCCTTCTCTCTCTCTTTATTTTTTTTTTTTTGAAAGGGAAGTAAAAAGAGTTTCAGTGATCAATCTTTGTCGAGATTTTAAGTAAAGATTTAATTGCAATCGCCTCGTGGCCGGAGACGCAAACAGGTAAGTGTGAAGTGGGGGTGAACGCCCAAGGGCGATAACGTAGATATGTAACATTGTATGTTGTCATGGGCGTTGCCTGAACTCGCCCCCCCCCTTTTCACCCCATCACAAATCTTTGACAGAACTACGGGCGCTGCTCCTTCAACTGACAGGTCATTTTGTGACAGGTCATTTTGTGACAGGTCATTTTGTGACAGGTCATTTTGTGACAGATCATGCCGCCGTGAGAAGAAACCCGTATAATTCTTAGTTAGTGGAGGTCATTTCATGGGCGTTGCGAGGGTGACCTGGTGTTTTGGGGTGACCAGGTGGTGTGGGGTGACCAGATGGTGTGGGTGACCTGATGGTGTGGGTGACCTGGTGTTGTGGGGTGACCAGGTGGTGTGGGTGACCTGGTGGTATGAGTGACCTGGTGGTGTGGGTGACCTGGTGGTGTGGGTGACCTGTGGTGTGGGTGACTTGGTAGTGTGGCTAACCTGGTGGTGTGGGTGACTTGGTAGTTTGACTCCCCTGGTGGTGTGGCTCACCTGGTGGGTGTGGGTAAACTGGTGGTGTGGGTGACCTGTGGTGTGGCTCACCTGGTGGGTGTGGGTGAACTGGTGGTGTGGTTGACCTGGTGGTGGGGATAACCTGGTGGTGTGGGTGACCTGGTGGTGGGGGTGACCTGGTGGTGGGGGTGACCTAATGGTGTGGCTCAACTGGTGGTGTGGCTCACCTGGTGGTGTGGGTGACCTGATGGTGAAGCTCAACTGGTGGTGTGGCTCACCTGGTGGTGTGGGTGACCTGGTGGTGTGAGTGAACTGGAGGTGTGGGTTACCTGGTGGTGTGTGAGCTGTGAGCCCAATTATCATTTAAGCTTGTGACGTGTTCAAATGCCTGCAACACTATCTGAACTTTGACCTCCAAGGTGCTAACACCAGAGCTGTACTTAACCTTTGGTGGCTCCATGCAAAGTTACATTTAGGGCCCCCAGGCAAAATAAATAAAATTCCCGATTGCTAATATAAGGGTCCTATGGTAATCTTTAATAGATGTGGCACCTTTAGCCCCTCCCCCCCCCCCACACTAACTTTTAAGTGAATAATTATAAAGTCCCGACAAAGGTTTTTTTTAAACATTGATTAGCCCCAGTTTACATGTTAATAAGAACGGGCCTGCCAACATATCCCGCGTCAACGACTGCTGGGAAGGGGGGGGGGCTTGAAAGGTGACGAGAGTGTGGGATCAAAGCATTACATTTACATCCTCACAGGCGAATTGAATAGTAAACCCTTGGCTAGAAAAGCAATGTTATGCAATCACAGAGATTTGCAGAATCCTGCTAATCCAAAAGTTCAGTAAAACAAATGTCCCAGCACTGCTCTTTTATGCCTCAGCACTGCCCTAAATATTATGTTCGTTCTTTTACTTTCTTCACTTTACCCCCTTTTAAATCATTCTACCTTTTGAGCCAGATTTTGTGTGTGTGTGTGTGTGCCTCTTTCTGGGTTTACATCTTGAACTTTTCCCCATTAAATTTTTTCCTTTGTAATCAAGTCAGCAGGATACTTGATTCTCATAACATGTCCAACGATTCTTGCCTGTTTGGTTTCTGTTTTTTAAGTTTTTTACTTTAGTTAAGTAATTAAATGTCTTTCAAGACTTGCCAGTTTTCTGCAACATTTTAACTTTCTACTTGAAATAATTTTGGCTTTCCTTCCCACGAAAGTTTTTAGACACATTAATAGCATTCAGAAAATATATATATATATATATATATATATATATATATATATATATATATATATATATATATATATATATATATATATACATACAGGTGTTGGATTTATTTAATCATTTTTTTTTAATATTGTTCATATTGGTAGTTAGTTGGCTTATGTTCACGACCAAATAAAGCTGGTTCGGTTTGTTATTTAGTACATACACACATGGGCGTCGCTAGGAATTTTTCCAGGGGGGGGGGCAAAAATTTTCTAGGGGCAAATAACAACTTTATGACATTTTTTCAAAATGTAGGGGGGGGGGGACAAATGCGCCCTCTTGCCCCCCCCCCCCCATGAATACGCCCATGCACACACACGCAATAAAATACAGATTTCTAGTAAGGGAACGTTATTTAAAAAAAAATTAGGCTACCCTAGGTGTGGGCGGGGATGGGAGGGGGGGGTAGAGGGAGTGGTCGGTGTTTGTGGGAGGGGGGGTAGGTTGAAAGTTTCTCCAATGCTTTCACGTGCTAAACTGGATATATTAGTCCTATTTGTTTGTTTCGATTAAAGAGGGTAGCATTAGGATCGCCTATTCTAAATATAGAAACACGGAAGTACGTGGGGAGACTGCGTACGTACATACATTATGGGTTCTATTTATAGCACGGGCTCGATGACGATACACAGCAATGTCTGGGACGTCGAGGAACCAGAATTCGAAACTTTAAAAAAATAGCGCTCACCATAATTAGTACCAAATAAGCTCCCCACCCCTCACATACACAATCAGTTGTTCGAAAGATAATTGTTTTATAATATTTTCGGCGTATGGAGTGGCCCCGGGGGGGTTAGTTATGCCTTGCACGACAGTCTTGGCTTTTTCCCGTACCCTTTACACACCGTGGCGCCTCATTTTGAGCCTCCACACAAAGTACCTTTAAGAATGAGATGCTGTTTCATCGTTCCATGCCTGTAAGGAACTGATGAGAAAGTCGCGCTATTGATGCTTCTAAATCTTAAAGGTGAAGGTGATAACACTGCTTGACCTCGTCTGATAGACGTCGGTCATACGACTAGGAATATAGCGTACAAAGACTAGACAATACAGCCCCTACACCAGTTCCTACACCCAGCGGAAAGTGATGGATCACAAAAATGATTTTAAAAGATTTTTTTTTTAAACTGCTATCAACTGCTTTCACCGTCAATAAAATGTTTCAAAACAAATAAATCTTCTACACCTGGCTAGATTCTCCACTTTGTTCACCTTTGACCTCTCAAGTCTCACCATTACTCTCATCTCTCTCCTCTCCTCTCTCTCCTCTGCATCTCCTCTATTTCTCTCCATCTCTCTCTGAACTCTCTCTCCCCCTCTCTCTAAACTCTCTCTCCCCATCTCTCTCCCCTCTCCTCTCTGTCTCCCCTCTCTAACCTCTCTCTCTCTCCTGTCTATCTCTCCTCTCTCTTTCCTCTTTCTCTCTCCTATTTCTCTCTCCACTCTCTCCCCCTCTCTCTCTCCTCTCTCTCCCCTCTCTCTCTCTCCTCTCTCTCTCCCTCTCTCTCTCTCTCTCTCTATTTGAAGCAACAGTTACCGACCTTTCTACCGCAGTGTCCCTTAAGGACCTAAGTTTCACAAATTAACGGTCTTTTAGAAGTGGTCATGAGTGGTCAAGAATGATCACGAAACTCCTAGAGGGTGAACAGAGTAAGATTTGGGTGATTAGCGGAGCAAATTTCAGAACCACTATTTTAGGGGGGGAAACATATCATGTATCACACACAAAGCTGTTGACTATGGAGTTTGATGCATTCTGTGTATGGCGATATGAATGATGCAAAGAACATTCACTTTCAGGATTGGGCGAAAACACATACGCATGCGCGCGCGCGCACACACACACACACGAACTCATATTCGACACACCAACTCGCAACACACACACACACACACATGGACAAGCACACTCCACAAAACCTGAGCTCTGGCGGCACACTAACGTTATGTTGTTAGATCAAGGGGAGAGCAGCTTGCATTCGTTAAGGGGGAAAGGCGAGGGGGCGTATGAGGGGGGCGTGGCGGAAGAAGAATTATTTGATTTCATAATGAAAGACACTCGAGTCATGTAAAAGTCCAATAAATCACAGTACAGTGACAGGAAACCAAATAAATCACAGTACAGTGACAGGAAACCAAATAAATCACAGTACAGTGACAGGAAACCAAATAAATCAAACTAAAAGTTCTATTTAAAAACAGGGGAAAATAAAATAGTCTAAGGAAAAAAAAAAGGTTTCTGAATAAATTAATAGTAACATTTGTTATAGTTAACTGAATAAATTAATAGTAACATTTGTTATAATTTACTTTAGTGACTTAAAACCATTGTTTTGTTATATCTAGTGATATAGATTCCTATAGATTGTTTTTGTTTGTTTTATTTTTGTATATAAATACACGAGAAATGGCAGGGCAGGGTTTATTAGCAGGCGCGTACTTAATCGGGTACTGTTTGTTTTATAATTATCACGTCTTTTGGCCAAGCACAACAGTTAGCCCTGTTCAGCACGTCAACAATATTAGAGCTGGCACTGTGTATTCATTGTTAGAAGAAACCTAATAGTCTTAAACACACCCCCACCCCACCCTCCAGTGTACCTGCAAGCAGAGGCGTACCTATGGTGGGGGGAGGGGTGGTCCACATTTTAAAGTCCACCCCGGGCCCCAGCTTGAGCTGGGCCCCAAAAATGTTTTTTTTACATAAAATATTAAGTACATTATCTCATATCATGGTGCCGAATGTCAAAATACAGGGGGCCCCCAAAGAGGCCAAGCCCCTCGGGCTCCCCCCCCCTAATCCATTGGTTCAGCACTGCCTGCAAGGCCGGCCAATCTAAAGAATACAACGTCTCATTATAGTTAACCTTCATGTCGGTTGATCTACAGCAGTTAACAAAAGTTACAATGACCTGTACTCGGGAAGGATATTGTGCCAACAAACTAAGACTTGTGAAATGTGTTTTACATGACTCGTGTGTGTGTGCACGTGTGTGTGTGTGTGTGTTTATATAGTTATGTTACAGCTAGTTATGTCCACTAGGCGGCCGAGCTGAGCCGATTGCTGGCATTGCGCAGGGCCGGCCAGACCGTCCATTGTGAACATTGTCTGACATTATTGGCCTGGTCATTTCACACGTCAATGTTTCTACACATACTTTCCATCTATGTCATGCATCGCGGACCAGGTGTCAGGCGAGTGACGTCGTAGGGCTGTTATGGAGTCTGACGTCAGGATGGGTGAAAAAAAAAATAAAAACAAGTCACGTGGTGAGGATGAAAAAAAAAAAGGAGGGGGGCGGGGCGGGGTGGATGGGGAGGTTAAACCGTGAAGGTTAAACGGTTCAACGGTAAGGCTAAATTGGCCCGAGGCTTGGCAGACAATTGAAGTCAGGAAGACGCCAGTGTGGAGGCTGGGGGCGGATGGGGGAGGGGGGGTTGTGGAGGAAGCGGGGGCATGTGCACATATAGAATGGAAGACGTGGTGCACATTTAGTTATATAATGATATATATATATATATATATATATAATACCCACACCTTATACATATAGTGGCGCCGAGAGCCAACACGGGCCCCAGGGCAGGACATCATTGCGGTCCCCCTTAATAAACAATAAGTCGTGAAAAAAATTGACATGGTCGGGGCGGACGGGCCCCCTGACAGATGCCGGCCCCATGGCAATGATCCCCCTTCCCCCCCCTCTCGGCGTGCCTGTATACATATATGTACTTAATTCTCTTTGTGTACACATTTAGTGGACAAGGTTTCATGACTTAAAATAGACTAAACTAGATCAAAGGTACTCGAGTTTTAATTTACCAAGGTAAAAAAAGGTAATTGTGGCAGGTAATAATGACAGGAGGTAATAATGACAGGTAATAATGACAAATTTGAAAGTTATACATGGACAAAATGGTGGAGAAATAAGCCTGTGATTTGGTCGAAAACAGATGAACGTAAAAAAAAAATGAAAGAAATAAAGTTTCAGAGTAAAGTCCAACATTAGCTTTTTATTGTAAGAGTTTTTCATGCACCTGGTAAGACAAATTAATCAGTAAATTACACCAGAATTCAACTAAGATTTCACATCCACATAGGTGAACAAGACAATGTAAACACACTTTGAAACATCAGTCAGTGGCCCGTGTATGTAAATATGTATGTTTTAAACATATCCATTTGACTCTAAAATATGGTCCAAACCGTAAATCATGGTGCACTGGCACAGGAAAACAAACTTATTAAGGCGTAAATCTGTGGTTCCTAGACACTGCTCATCTTTACACCGACTTTGTAAACCGTGGGTCGGCAAACAACAGCCCGCGAGCCATGAACGACGGCTGTGTTGATTTGACCCAGATATTGTATTTCAAGTATTTTTAATTTATTTCATTTCATATGTTCGTCCGTCCATTCTTGTCGAATTTCAGAACCCTAAGTGGCCCTCGAATTAAAAGTATTGCCCACCAAGGACGTTCAAATAGAGGGATCATCAATGCAGGCTGACTCGGTCTTTTGTGCTGATGTGCGCACGTTTTATTGCGTCATTAAATTCGTCAGTTTGAGATTATCTAAGTATGCACGTGACACAATGTGTGTTACCTGTATTAATGTGTGTGTGTGTGTGTGTGTGGGTGTGGGTGTGTGTATATAAGCGCATACTGAGTGGGAGAGTGAGAGTCCAAAGTCCGTAAGTTCGTTCGTGCGTGAGTACAAGAGTTTATTAAAATGAGGGAGAAGTTGAGCGGCACGTGTTATTCTTTTTTTTCTTTTTCTTTAGCTAAATCCGGCGCGTGGCAGTTTAGGTGGGTTAGGTTTGTTTCGTCAGCGTTTGCACGTGAGTACTGATTTGTTGCACCAGTGTTTGCACGTGAGTACTGATTTGTTGCGTCAGCGTTTGCACGTGAGTACTGATTTGTTGCACCAGTGTTTGCACGTGAGTACTGATTTGTTGCGTCAGCGTTTGCACGTGAGTACACATAAGTGTGAGCGTATTGGCATATACTATATATATATATATATATATATATATATAAATCTAATGTTGTGCATATTACTTATTTAAATGCATGTGTATTGCAACTCCTGATGCATCTTTCCAGCTGCATGTGAACGATCAGTAGCGAATAATTTTTTTTTATAATCATTCAATTAGATTATAAAGAAAGTACTTCGACCTCAGCAGTCATGGAGGGGTGGCGTCTGGTTAGGGGAGACATAGGTGAAGGGTGTTATGTTACATATATATATATATATATATAAATATATATAAATATAATTATAATTATTAGACTTGGCTTCTAGCTTAGCCAGAACTGTCAGTTCAATTTCTTTAATCTGAAATGATATCTTGGAGGTGGAGTTTGATTGCACACGAATCTATCTAGCGGATAGATCCGATAGATTTATGTTTTCTATCCAGCACAGGTCGAGAAATAAATTTCATCTCACACAATAACCTGAACTCAGTCGGGGGAACATTTGGTGATGGATTTGGGATTTTTTTTTTTCAATTTTCCTGATCCTAGATATGTTATGGGGGGAAACATGAGAATTAAAGGTGGAATTATGTGGTGATCAGATATTGGGTGAAGGGGAGGTGGTGGTGGTGGGGGAGGGTATTTACAAACCACATAACTCGCAAATAAGGGCAACACTTTCGCCCAGGGGACCCCTCCAGGTCTTAAACGTGTTACAGATGTGGTCAAAAAGGGCCCCATCCCAGTCTCCAAAGACTATTGGAGACCTTAAGATTAGCAGGCAGAGGCCTTGACTTAATTTTCACAGGGCCCCCAAATTAGACTTTGATCGGGCCCATAATATAAGTTTGCTGAGGGGCCCCGAACGTATTTTCGTCTTGATTCCCCACATTTAACTTTTGCTTGGGCCACAAAATAAACTTTTATTAGCACCCCCCCCAACATTTACCTTTTCACAGGGCCCCAAATTCATTTAGCTTTGCCTATGGCCCCCATATGTACCTCGACCTTGGACCCCCAAGACATAAGAACAGCCCCTGGGTGTAGGACAGGGATATAGGTAACAGGGCGGTGGAAAGAGAATAACTGGGAGAGGTGGTAGACTTGTGTAACATTGAACGGGGGGGGAGTATGTCCGCTGGGGGTTATGTCCGCTGGGGGTTATGTCCGCTGGGGGTTTTGTCCGCTGAGGGTTATGTCCGCTGGGGTTTTGTCTGCTGGGGGTTTAGCCCTACACTCCCCCCCCCCACGCCGGGTCAATACTGTGAGAGGTGGAGGGGAGTAGGGAGAGTAAAGGGGGGGGAGATCATAACACTCCCCTGTTCCAAAGATGGCATCGGGCGGGTGTCGAGTGATCGCGTGATGATTCCCGCTGAATGAGTGAATGGACGAGTGATTGAATTAAAAGATGCTGCGCAGCGATGATGGCAGAGTGGCAGGTACACAAGTGGCAGGATCTGACAGGTTCTACGCAGGTGATGTTATGTTAGTGTGGGGTTTTTGTCATGACGTGTTAGATGAAAGATGTGTATCAAAAACTAGAAAAGTTGTCAATGCACACACACACAAATAACACAATAAGGGTACTCACGACAAAAATCAATATAACCTGTGAAGTGAGTATTATTTTTTTAGTACAATAAAAACATGTACGCAAGAGTCCGCGAGTTCGGCCAAACTGAAAAACGTATTGACCCTTTAGCAAAATTATGGAGAGGAGACACATGGCTAGATACACACAGGACATAGCTAGATACAAACAGAACATAGCTAGATACAAACAGAAGATAGTTAGATACACACAGAACATAGCTAGATACACACAGAACATAGCTAGGTACACACAAAACATAGCTAGATACAAACAGAACATAGCTAGATACAAACAGAAGCTAGATAGATACACACAAAACATAGCTATAAAACAGCACATAGATAGATATACACAGCGCTTAGCTAGATACACATAGCACGTAGCTAGATACACACAGAACATAGATAGATACACACAAAACATAGCTATAAAACAGCACATAGATTACACATAGCACGTAGCTAGATACACACAGAACATAGCTATACAAAGCACATAGATTACACATAGCACGTAGCTAGATACACATAGCACGTAGCTTGATACACATAGCACGTAGCTAGATACACACAATACGAAGCTAAATACAAACAGCACATTTCTAGATACGCACAGCATGGAACTAGATATACAACACATAATTACAGACAAACAACAACTAAGCCAACGGCTAAATAGAAAAACTCATTTCAGCCTTTTTTCTTATAAACACAATAACACAGATTTTCTTCTTCCAATTCTGATTATTCATGAAAAATTCATAAGGAATATTTTTGTAACATTTTCCACAAAAAAAAAATGAGACAGACAAGTCAAAACAAACAGAAGAGAATGTCACAATATTCTCCTAGAAATTATTGTAATATTTGATATTCAATTCAACGTTAAACCCCTGGGGGTGGGGATGGGCACCAAAATTATGGAATCGACTATATCTGATGTTCTACATCTCACATGGTAAATTTGAGACAGAAAATTTCAACTTCAATTTTAATAGGTATCGGATGTGGTTAAAGAGATTCGACTCCCCAAAAAAATTCACGAATCCTGACTGGTGGAATCGATTACACATTTTAGGTGCGCGCGGTTTTAAGTTTAACTAATTCAAAAATAAAATGTGGTATTTTATGAATAACTTTGTAATGGCAAGTTCAATTAAATTTTACTAAAAAAAATATGTTACCTATATGTTATATTTGCCAACATTTCGTACAATATTGATAGAGAACAAATATATTTTATTATTCAAAATGGTTTTCTTTACTATTGTACATACTTTCGTTGAAACGTTTGTGTCGTATAACTGCTTTATGTTTGGGGGAAATACACTGTGGGAGGGGACGGAGGTCAATGTTTGGAAAGCCCAAAGGGTCATCTCTATCGCTTAGCGGTCAGTTTGTTAATTATGGCCCGTGTGATGCCCCCGTAGTGCCTCCATGGGTATTTCAGATAATTCATAGAAAATTAGCCAGTGTGGCATTATGACAGAGTTAGTCAGAAGAACTCATGAATAATATAACAAGTTAGATGCAATGTATTACTTAATTAAATGGCCTATATCAACAACTCAATAAGCTATATACCGTAACACTGATAGTTATCTCATTAAGTGGAATCTATCAATAAACTTAACAAGTTAGATATTGTATCATTATAAGATGTCTAATTAAATGGCACGTATTAACAAATCAACAACTTAGATACACTATCATTAAAGGTTATTTGATTAAATGGCAAGTATCAACTACTCAAGTTAGATACACTATCATTAAAGGTATATCAACTACTCAACTAGCTACATACAGTAATAATACAAGAAGGACTGCGCCGCGCTATATGCAAAGGGCAACATAAACCACCCTGGTCGGAAACCTTTCAAGGGGCGGCGAATTATTCCATTACAAGATAGAATTTTGAAATACGAGAAATAGAAAAGTAAATTAGAGGGCGGGGTTGGGGAGGGATAATGTCTGCACCTGGGCGACAGACAGGCTAAGGACGGCATTTTATAAAAGAAATCTAATTGAAAGACGCGTGTGAGTAACTCAACATGCCAGATTTTTTAAAGTAACAAAATATAAGACTGTGCGAATTTAACAATACTGTAACAAGCCAGATATCCTAACAAGCCAGATATTGTAACAAGCCAGATATCGTAACAAGCCAGATATCGTAGCAAGCCAGATATTGTAACAAGCCAGATATTGTAACAAGCCAGATATTGTAACACGCCAGATAATGTAGCATGACACAACTTAAGTGTTTCACTAGAGGGTACACTATATCGACAACTCAACAAGCTGTGTTCGAGCAACAACAACAGTTTATGTAACTGAATGGCGTGTACCAACAACGTAACAAGCTAGATTCTATCACACTACAGAGAATGGATGCAGAGTTCTTCCACACTGGAGTGAGACAGATATGTTCCTGGTAGACAGGTAATTTAGCCACTTCACAAAACTAGCCAAAATGCATTGCACATGCAAATGGTGGAATTTAGCGCAGGCTGAAAAAGATTTAACAGAAAAAAAAACCAGTTCGTTTTGAAATACAGAGTTGAGAGTTAGAGAGAGAGAGAGAGAGAGAGAGAGAGAGAGATAGTCATCAAATGACAGCTATATGTTGCGTGAATGCTGTACACAACAACTCGATGATGTATCTTTCAAAATTAAGACCCGACACAAATAAACAACGCGGGCAGCCTTCGTCCGTGTAAATAATGATTTGTGATAAACTTTGTTGCGACACGCCGACTTGGGACGCTGCGAGTGCCATGTGCAAAAAAAAAAGGAAACAGGCAACGCGCCTGGTTTAGCAAACACAAATAAACAACACGTGTAGTTTACCAACACATTAAAAAAATAAACAAACAAACAGGTTTAGACTTCTAGGGGGGGGGTGCTAATAATAATACTTAGCAACCTTTTCCTTCAAACTTAGCGCATTTAATTGTGATAAAAAATGTTATTGGGTGATACAGAAATGGATAAAAGTTCTGCATGAAATACAACAAGTAAAGTTCCCTTAAGCCCCCGAAGGGCTCATCGGGGCAGATGAAGTGTAGAATTCATCTGTTTCTATAACCTCGGCATATAAATGGATTGTGTGGTTTAGCACAACGCCCCAGCCGCCTTTACTCCCCCCAACTTAAAGTCAGGTACCCATTTAAAGCTGGGTGGACTTGTGGGACTTTCTCACCAGGACCTTGAAAAAATCCCAAGGTTCTCACTAAGATTCGAACCCGGGACCATCCGGTCGACAGTCGAGCTCTCTACACCGCACGACCACCCGTCCTCCTGCATGAAATATGGCGTCTATATTTTATACAGATTTTTGAATGCATTCCTCGCTTTTCTGATGCTTGTGCGGCCGCACAGGGAAGGAATGGTCGCCGAACAGGGAATGGGCGCCATATAGGGAATTGGAGCCCGAAATATTTTTTTGCTCTTTTTCAGATTGGCGCTGAAATTTGTTTATCGCACATGGCGCCACAATAGCTGGCTACGGCCTTGTCTATAGAGAGCCCCCATTAGTCCGATGTGGAGTCCTTGACGCTCGTGCGGGAGAAATAGCTGGCTTAATCCTAGAGTCCACCGAACACCGAGAGGGGGGTGGGCCAGGGAAGTACTCTACGGTAAAGGGGGGGGGTCTCAAGTTTTTTTGTCATTTTTGTGAGTGGACAGGGCACATTCTTGTGAGTGGACAGGGCACATTCTTGTGAGTGGACAGGGCACATTCTTGTGAGTGGACAGGGCACATTCTTGTGAGTGGACAGGGCACATTCTTGTGAGTGGACAGGGCACATTCTTGTGAGTGGACAGGGCACATTCTTGTGAGTGGACAGGGGGCACATTCTTGTGAGTGGACAGGGCACATTCTTGTGAGTGGACAGGGCACATTCTTGTGAGTGGACAGGGCACATTCTTGTGAGTGGACAGGGCACATTCTTGTGAGTGGACAGGGCACATTCTTGTGAGTGGACAGGGCACACTGGTTTGCACTGGGCGTAGGAAGGGAGAGGGGGCTCAATCTTATGACGGCCCCAAAAGGGGCAATGAAAAGACGAGGTGGGGTCTCCAAAGTTCATATATAATGAACTATTTTTTTTTCATTTTAAACAAGTGGTTAAAAAAAGTAAATTAAAACAGAAGTAAAATACATCCGTTATAATGAAAGTACGTTGTTGTGGGGTATTTTGATACACTCGGGTTACTGTTGGTTGAAACAAAACAACTTTCTAATTGCAATCAAATCAAATGTCTATAGAATTATGTCCTAAAAGATTTGTGGATTTGGGGGGAGGGGGGGGGAAGAGGCAGATCACAAAGAAGTTCATAAGAATGTTTTGCTAATAGATGATTGGTTGACATTTCCTGTGTAGGCGTGGCTATAGTTGGTTGTCGCGGTTTTGTGTGTGTGTGTGTGTGTGTGTGTGTGTGTGTGTAGACGTCATCTCTGCAATGTAACATTCACTGCTGCATTTTTTTTTTGTTTTCTGGTGCGATTTATAGTTTGGTTTCTTTTATCGTGAAAGACGGAATTCAGGGGTGTAGGCGTGAAGAGAAAGGTGAAGGGGGAGAAGGGTAATATGTCTCACTTTTTACCCCTCCCCCCCACCACCACCCCATAAGAAAGCAGACGGTTGTCATTAGCAACGGTAATGTGTTAATGTTGCGTTCATGTGGGTGTGTGTGGCTGTAAAACGTGTGGAAATGATTAAAGGCCACTTCATTATGACCCACCCCCACATTTTCACGTGAGCCCGCCTCTGAAAAAAAAAACACTTAACATTCTTTCAAATTTAATTTAAGGAATATTTTAAATGTTGTATTTTACTACTATTTAATTTATCGAAGAAACCTAAAATGACTGCTTGAAACGCTATCTCTGATTACTCCTTGGACTTACAATCGCTTCTTTTGTTTTCAGTTACTAAAATTACTATATCTTCTTTTTTTTTCTATATCAATGATTGTCTGGAATAGTCTGGATGTATCATCAAGACTCAAGAGCATACTCAATGTATCATTAATTCAACACAGACGTAAAGTGCCAAGCGTATAGTAATTCGTAAGCATGTATTACATATACAACGAACAACTTCAGACAGATCAAACGCCGAGTGCACAAACTTAAACGATATATATATATATATATATATATATATATATATATATATATATATATATATATATATATATTTTCTATTTACAAGTTTTGCTGGCAGTAGCCGAGTTGCAGCTCTCTGCACCGCCGCCTGCTATCAGCTACAGGTAGATTACAGGTAGATTCGTCTGATATCTCACTTGAATCATATCAAGCGACTCACCTCCCTCCCAGCCGTTGCATCTTTTTCACCAAAACTTTGCAAGTACACACTTGCAATCGTACGAACGCGCCAGCAAATCAAACACACGAGCGCACGAACGCACACACACGCAGGGCATTTTTTCATGTTCAGACAGACACTACACCACATCTTCAAATTACCTTTAACCGAGAGGGCGTTTTTTGGGGCAGGGAGGGGGGGAAGGGTGGAAATAATATACGGGTGGAGGGCAGGCGTGAGTACCATAGAAACCTAAACAGTTGTTATAACTTCACACAGGGTGGCGAGTGTTCCGTAACAACACACAGTGTCTGTCACACAGTGTCTGTCACACAGTGTCTGTCACACAGTGTCTGTCGTTGTTTTTTTACTTACACAAATATCATCAATTTTGTATTAATATTGAAAAAAAAAGTAAAAAGCACAATCAAGCTTACAGACACACAAACTTACAGACACACTTACAGGCAGACTTACAGAACACTAACAGGCAGACTTACAGACACATTTACAGATACACTAACAGTCACACTTACAGACACACAGACATACTTACAGACTCACTAACAGGCATCCTTACAGACACACTTACAGACACACTTACAGACACAGCCACTGACACACTTACAGACACACCCATATACACACTTACAGACACATTTACAGACCCACCCACAGACACTCTTACAGACACACCCACAGACACACCTACAGACACACTTACAGACAAACCCAGACACACTTACAAACACACTTACAGACACACTTACCGACACACCCACAGACATACTTACAGACACACTTACAGACACACTAACCGTCACGCATATATATAAGAACACACACAGGTAAAACACACAAACACAACACACGAGTATATCTATGTACAGATATATCTATATCTATGTACAGGTGTATCAGATGTCTGAAAAAGTGGGCACATACTGTGACGCTCAAGGTTGCAACCTAGATATTCCCGAAAGAGGGTAGGAGGCGGTTTGTGGGGGGGGGGGGTGAGATGAGACGAAGCAAATTATTTGGATTCGAGAGTTTTTTTTTTCCCCATTTATTTGTCTCAACAGGAAATATAAATATTGATATCAGTGCAGACAGTGATACGAAATACAAATTTAAACCGAGGTGTATTGTTGGTTGATGTAAGAAGACAGTGTGTGATTAAACATTTAAATTGGACTTTACAAACTTTCCTGATTTATACAAATTAAAAAAAAAATCGATTAAGAGAAGTGAGATGTTTCTTGTCAGTGGCGAATCTAGGGATTTTGGGGCCCGGCGGGGGGGACTTGGCCTCTTTGGAGGCCCCTGCATTTTGACATTTGACACCATTACATGAGATAATTTACTTAATATTTAATGTAAAAAAAAATTTGGGGGCCCCCTCAAGCTGGGGCCCGGGGAACTTTCGAATTTGGACCCCCCTCCCTCCCACATTAGGTACGCCTCTGTTTCTTGTTTTCAAAGCAGAAGAACTCTGGAGGTGATGCTGTACTGCAGCTGTACTGCAGCTGTACCATACGCTAAGGTTTTTTTTGGGGGGGAAATCCCGCTTCTCAAGGGAGTATTTTTTGGCGCCTTCTTCCAGTACACCACAAATCATTGAAGAAAGCGGGAGAAATGTGGAACTGTATTATTGCGTCATTGGCTGTTAGTAAGTTACTGCTGGAGTAACGGTAAACGAAAAATAAATTGAGTGGAGTGTGTGTGTGTGTGTGTGTGTGTGTGTGTGTGTGAGGATTTGACTGGATGTGTAGCAACTTGGTATTTAGGTCAACGTTTAGGGCTTGGACTTAAATGGTGGGTGGACACTTCTGATGGCCCAGTGGCACTCATCCTAGAAGAAACTGTGAATTGATGGGGGGGGGGGGGTTGCCGGGGTACGGAATTTACCATGTGTGACGGTTGGCACAGGCCTTGTTTTAAGAGGGATAGTTTCAATCACAGGTTAATTTGGTGGCTGTTCCCAAGGCAGGCTGTGGCCCACAAAGAGTGTGCAGGCAAATAATTTGTTCATGGTGGCTGTTCCCAAGGCAGGCTGTGGCCCACAAAGAGTGTGCAGGCAAATAATTTGTTCAGTTTCGGAGCTGAGATAGGAGCGTGTGTGAGAGACTCGTCGTGACACGAGCGGCGGGGGGGGGGGGGGGAGAAGGGCGACGATTGAAGGGGCAAGGGGGGGGAGACATTAAACCACACGTAAACAGACACAAAGCTTCATACCCGTATATTGCTAATATTGGGTTCCTACTTATGCCTGAAAACTGGGTCCCCCATCTAAAGCTCCCCCCCCCCAACTGTCATATTATTTTAGACCAGCCCCCCCCCCCCGGACAAGTACCCAGATTGCCTTACCTTGGGATTGGCAACATAAAAAGACAAGTTAGGGTACTCCATTAGAAATATTAGAACCTTGAACAGCCGTCCAGTTGGCCAATCTGTTCCGAGGCGCATAAAGGGCCCCTGTGATGGCCACTGTGCCCATCTGATGGACAAACTGACCACAATACTGACAATATATTTTTTTTTAACAACAACCAGGAAATAAAATTTGGGAGACCTGGTACAGTAACTATCCACCACTACGGCCACAGTTGACCTAGTTGTAAAAGTGGGTGGTGCATGATCTAGAATCAGACACCGCACAGAAACTGTAATCCATTGACACTAATAGAGTCTCTGAATCTGTTTTCGTCTGCGCGGAAGAAAATTCTATAGACATACTTCTTTACAGCTTTGAGGCCAGAATGGCTCTCTCTGTGTAATTTCCTGTAAGCTATTGTACCAACCTTTATGTAACAGTGGGTAAGGTGACTGACTCTTTGTGAGAACTTGTTTAATTAAGAAAATGAATTGAGGGGGGGGGGGAGACAGAGAGAGAATAACGAACTTTAGTTGTTCTAAGATAAAGGCACGTGCCATTTCAGTGTCTTAGTTGAAAACAGGGGGGGGGGAAACTAACATATAGCGAAATTGAACTATTGTTTTACTTTTCTAATAAATCTTCTCTTTTAACAATTCTAGTTTTTTTTGTTTTTAATCTAAGGTTTGTATTGGACCGCTGTTGTTATTTAGTTATTTCACAGTCACACATATAGACAAACAAACAGACAGGTCGATAGAAATGGATTAAGATGGATAGAAATTAGAGAGACGGATAGAAATTAGATAATCGAAAAGGATGGATACGACGAAGTACAAACATAGAAAATAGATAGATTGACCGCTTGTTCTATCGTTATATGGGTAGATGGGCGGAGTAGATATAGGCCGACAGACAGATAGGCAAATAGATTGACAGACAGGTTGACAAATAGATAGATAGATGTTAGGTAGGCAGACAGACAAATAGACTAATAGACAGGCAGACAAATAGATAGGTGTTAGGTAGGCAGACAGACAAATAGACTAATAGATAGACATACAGACAGACAATAATTAGATCGGTAGGCAAATAGATTGACTAATAGATAGACAGACAGTTCAAAAGTTTCTAAAAATACTGACACGTCATTTCCGCCCTCTAAAGTCCCCCCTCCTTTCAGGCCGGCGCCGTGACGTCATCGCAAGATCATCTTCTAATTAAAGCCACACCAGTGCTCATTTGATTTTCACTCATTTTGGGTCAGCCGGTCAGATCTTTTATTTTCCTCACTGAATCACCCAAACGTCTGCTAAGAACTACCCCCCTCTCCCCTACCCCTTACACTCTTAAATCCTCACCCGATGTCTTCACACATTTCTGACTTCCCACCTTCCCCCCCCCCTTCTTCTGTCATTCATTACAACATTTTTGGTTTTTTTAATCCGACACTGACCTACAAAAAATTGGATATAAATAAAATATTTAAAAAAAATAATTAAATAAACTTCTATCCCAATAGATTCTAGCGGCGACCCACACAGATCAACGTAGGTAACAAGTCCAGCCCGAGGGCTGTAAACCCGGGGCCTGGGGGTGGCGTGGGCTGGCCTCTCTTCCAGCCAGCACTTCCTGACTTTCTTATCTCTTTCCCTGCCACCCCACCCCCCACGCCCCCCCAAGACCCAAGATTTCGGAAAAGAGAGGACGGGGGGGGGGGTAGGGGGGGAGGGGGAGAAGAGCTTATCTTCGGTTGAACTGTTTATCATCTTTCAAATTAAATGAAGAAGGTTTGAAGGGGTGGAAGGGGGGGGGGACACATCATATTAAAGATTATGGACTGATTGTGTGTTATTTTTGTAGAGGGAGGGGGGGAATAGGAAGTGTAATCCATCCCCCCCCCCACCCACCCTCCCCTATATTTCGAGAAGAAACACTTTGGGAGGGAGTATGAGGGGGAAATAGTTGGTTTTTTTTGTTTAAGTCAAAAGTAAGTTTATATAAGTTGGTGGGTCGATACGATACTTTCTGAACTGTTGTTATTATTTCCTATGTGTGGAAACGTTATATTAGGTGGTGGGTCGATACGATACTTTCTGAACTGATGTTATCATTTCCTACGTGTGGAAACGTTATATTAGGTGGCGGGTCGATACGATGCTTTCTGAACTGTTGTTATTATTTCCTATGTGTGGCAACGTACATTTTTTTAAAGAGAATGGACATTTAGAAATTTGGACATTTAGACATTTGGGCATTTAGACATTTAGACATTTGGACATTTAGACATTTGGACATTTAGACATTTGGACATTTAGACATTTGGACATTTAGACATTTGGACAATTAGACATTTGGACAATTGGACCAACAAAAAAGATCAATAAACGATCAACTTCCTTAAATGTTCTTTTTTCATTAAATTTCTTTGATGAGTCAGAGAATTGTGGTCACACTGAAGGCGTGTGTGCGTGCGTGTGTGTGTGTGGGGAGGTTATATTGGGCAATACTTTTGTTACTGATTGGTTGACTTCATAACCACGCTAACGTACCACTACTCTGTACATTGTGTACTAAGCACATATCATGTGTTGAGCGGCAATACTAGTACTCATAATACACATCTCACGTTTCACACTGGTCATTTATATACACACTACAACAATACACTCCCTGATGCCAGTGGTGTAGCGAGCTTAACTCGCGCCCGGGGCACAATAGCTTTTTAACGCCTCCCACCATTCGAATAGCATATAATATTATATGTAAAATATACCATTTGGCGCCCATTTGTCAGTAGCCCCTTGGGCATGATGTCCCTCTTGCCAACTCCTCGCTACGCTACTGCTCCATGCATAAAAGACAATTTATTTCTCAGTAAAAAGACATAAAAAGATGGATTTAATATGCATTTAAAAAAAAACCCAGATATTTCGCTAAAACAACAACAACAGAACAATAACAACAGAATGTCTGAAAGTTTCTTTCTACCAGAACAGCGGTATCATCATCAACAAAAAAAAAAAGTTTACAATAACAACTGATTCTATCTTGACCCTTAAGGTTACGTGTGTTTACGTAACCTGCACCTACTACACTCTCTCTATCTCTGTCCTTACTAGCACCCCCCCGCCCCTTTACCTCACTTTCTTTCATTCCCTCCCCTCCCCTCACCTCTTTGCTTCCCCTGTATCTCTTCAGTGGTTGGGTGAAGTGTTTCCCAAGGGAATCATTGTAGTGGAGGTTGGGGGGGGGTGTCATATTTGATACAGTTGTAGGGGGGGGGGTGTCATATTTGATACAGTTGTAGGGGGGGGGGTAAACGGGATGGTGGAAGGGGGGGGGGGGTAAACCATGATGTGTAATATGATAAAAATGTAAGAGTGTTTATATTACACACAGAGCTGTTCAACCGTTTTTTTTTCTGGGGTACCTTACATTTTTTAAAGAAAATTTAGGGGCCCCTTTTACAAATTAACTTTCGGGGGCCCTAGTTAAATCCACTTTTGAGGACCACTATGGTAAAAAGTACAAGTTAGGTTGCCGCTTGGAAATCTTGAGCACATAAACAGATGGACCTCTTGTATAAGTTTTTCATTGTGAGTTTTAGGAAATACAAGTGCATATAAACGGTAGCTTAGGAAGGGTTGGCCTACTGTAGGTTGTGCGGCCGCACTAGGGCGGCGCACTAGAAAAAGTGCTGTTAAATGTTTTTGCATTATTCAGCAGAGGCGTTCCTAGGGTGGGGGGGAGGGGGTCCAAATTAGAAAGTCCCCCCGGGCCCCAGCTTGAGGGGGGCCCCCAAAATATTTTTTACATTAAATATTAAGTACATCATCTCATGTCATGGTGTCGAATGTCAAAATCCAGGGGCCCCCAAAGAGGCCAAGCCCACCAGGCCCCCAAATCCCCAGGTTCGGCACTGTTATTCAGATCCAGAAGAAGGCGCCAAGAGAATATGACTCGCACATGGCACCACATTGCAAGCTACAGCCCTGGATTTCAATGTTCCCTCTAATTTTTTTTTTTTGAAGGCTGTGTGCGGCAAGACATTTTAGCTTTGCGAAACCTAACAGTATGTAGCACTAATAAACGCAGCATTTTATCGATCTGTTGAGCATGCATGCACACGTTTGGCGAGTTGTGAACCGCGCGCAAATGTGCAG
Source organism: Bulinus truncatus (assembly GCA_021962125.1). Lineage (NCBI taxonomy): Eukaryota > Metazoa > Mollusca > Gastropoda > Planorbidae > Bulinus > Bulinus truncatus. The sequence continues at coordinate 36,270,563 of JAGDYQ010000001.1, read as the reverse complement.
TTTAGTGGTAACACTGGTGTGCATGCGTTATGAAGATAAATGTTGCATTTATGAGACCATGTTCATGTGGATCTTTCTTTGTATGTGTACAAAAATACCATGCACCAATGTTAGTCTTTGGTAATCTTTGAAATGCGAAGACCCAACTTTGAAAGGCGAACACAAGACCCAACACACTTGACTTTGATAGGCGAACACAAGACCCAACACACTTGACTTTGATAGGCGAACACAAGACCCAACACACTTGACATCATAGGCGAACACAAGACCCAACACACTTGACTTTGATAGGCGAACACAAGACCCAACACACTTAACTTTGATAGGCGAACAAACGACCCAATACACTTGACTTTGATAGGCGAACACAAGACCTTACACACTTGACTTTCATAGGCGAACACAAGATACATCAGACGTATCTATGATAAGCGTGCAGACTTATCAATGACTATCATACACCTAGAGACCCCTCCTCCCACACTTGATCCGATGTTAGATTACAGCACGGGCCATTTGTACGCCACACGAATATATATAGGCCAGTCTGATCCTGATTGAGCAATGAGATCGATTCAGGCTAACCAGAGATCACGAGAATTTTATTTTCATCTGGAGTCCCTCCCCACTCCACCCCACCCATTTTCCAACTCTGACACCCCCCCCCCCAACCTCCACCTTCTGCCCAATAAGCTCTGACCTCCACCCCCCTCTTCATATTTCTTAGATTTATTGAACTTGTTATCTCGCTTTGCCATCGCGCCCCCCCCCCCCCAAGGGATAAAAAAAAATAAAAAGCTAGATGCCATCAAAAAGTGGAAGATACTAGGTTGTTTGTGTGTGTGTGTGTGTGTATGTGTGTGTGTGTGGAGGGGGTGTAACAGTTGGGTAAGACTGTGATAGGTGGTGGGCGTGGGTTAATTTTAGCGCCATCACCCCCCCTCCCCCCCCTTTTTTGCCAAGAGCCCCAAAAGAATCTCCATAAAAATCTTTACCTACCACCACCCCCCCACCCCACCGACCCCCCCCCTCTTCCGCATTAAACAAAACAGCTAAAAATTTCATCTATCTAAATGTGTCGATCTATTTCTATATGTTCCACCTTCAAACGCTCCAAAGAAAACCTTCTCTCTATCCTCTTTAACTGCTTCCCCTGTCTCTCTAATGCTTACACATACATGCACATGCACACGCACACACACACACACACGCGCCCGCGCGCACACACACACTCTTGTCCAAAAAACATGCATTGATTTTTTCTCTTTCTGCTGACACTATATTTCTTCACAATTTATTTAAAGATTTCTACTATTTGTTTAATTTTTTCCCCTTCATTATTAGACTTATTTGTAGTTTATAAAAGGAAAAAAAAAAGGGAAATATTTGCCGGGTGGAGTCAAAACAAAGTTATTGGAAAAAAAAGTATGTATTAAAAATAAATAGTTAACATAAATTGGCTTCGACATAACCTTGCAGCAAACAAGGAAGATAACCAAAGTTAAGTAAATACAACGCAGTTTATTAGCTCCCTTTTAAGATGTGGTTTTTGTTTCTATTATGTCTCATGAATGTTTACTTAATGAATGCGCTTTTAAAAAAAAATATTTTCACATAAAGACACATGAATATTTGCGCGCCTGTGTGTGCTGGATGGGTGTGTACATAAGCATGTAACAGTGCTCATAAATTGATGACGTCATTTTTGCATCATTTGTTCAATTTCTGTTTTTTTTCTATTTCAGACCACAGTAAAATAAAAATATTGAACAAAATATTTTGAACAAAAGGTAAACTCATTGATATGCGTAGCTGTGTGTTGTGGATGTTATTACTTGCAAATATTATGCTCATTTTATTATGTGTTTATAATATAGTTATAACAAAACAAAAATACATCGTGTTGAATACCACAAAACAAACATTGTCTGTGTTCACTATATTTTTTTTAAAGCCTGTGTTGAAGGGATTGAAATACTAGAAAGG
>JAGDYQ010000001.1:36146651-36268074 GCA_021962125.1 Bulinus truncatus | reverse complement strand
TCTTTCTCCACTTCCTCTAACCATCTGCTTCTTGGTCTGCTTTTAGGCCTTTTCTCATTGGATGTTGCCGTTCTGTTTACTTTTATATATTCTGTGCTCAAGTCAGACACAAACAATACAAATAATCTCTAAGCTAGGGGACAGTACTTGATATTGCATGTTATAAAATACTGTTACTAGTATTTCTATCCCTTCAACACAGGCTTTTAAAAAAAAATATAGTGAACACAGACAATGTTTGTTTTGTAGTGTTCACACGATGTATTTTTGATTTGTTATAACTATAAACACATGATAAAATGAGCCGAGCATGGCATAATATTTACAAGTAATAACTCCCACAACACACAGCTACGCATATCAATGAGTTTACTTTTTTTCCAAATATTTTGTTCTATATTTTTTACTGTAGTCTGAAATAGAAAAAAAAAAAAACTTGAACAAATAATGCAAAATGACGTCATCAGTTTATGAGTACTGTTACATGCTTATGTACACAGCCATCCAGCACGCGCAGGCGCGCAAATGTACATGTGTGTTTATGTGCAAAATTTTTTTTTTAAAAAGCGCCTTCATTAAGTAAACATCCATGAGACATAAATAATAGAAACAAAAAAAAAAACTACATCTTAAAAGGGAGCTAATAAACTGCGTTGTATTTACTTAACTTTGGTTATCTTCCTTGTTTGCTGTAAGGTTATGTCGAAGCCAATTTATGTTTTAAACTATTTATTTTTAATACATTATTTTTTTTCCTATGACTTTGTTTTGACTCCACCCGGCAAATATTTCCCTTATTTTTTTTTTTTTTTTACTTTTATAAATTACAAATCAGTCTAATAATGGAGGGGAAAAGAAAATTAAACGAATAGTAGAAATCTTTAAATAAATTGGGAACAAATATATTGTCAGCAGAAAGAGAAATAATCAATGTATGTTTTTTGGACAAGTGTGTGTGTGTGTGTGTGCGCGCGCGCGCGTGTGTGCGCGTGTGTGTGTGTGTGTGTGTGTGCGTGCGTGTGTGTATGTGTGTGTGTTGACTCCAGATGAAAATAAAATTCTCGTGATCTCTGGTTAGCCTGAATCGATCTCATTGCTCAATCAGGATCAGACTGGCCTATATATTCGTGTGGCGTACAAATGGCCCGTGTTGTAATCTAACATCGGATCAAGTGGGGGGTACGGGGGTAGAGGTGGTCTCTCTAGGTGTATGATAGTCATCAATAAGTCTGTACGCTGATGTATCTTGTGTTCGCCTATCAAAGTCAAGTGTGTAAGGTCTTGTGCTCGCCTATCAAAGTCAAGTCTGATGTGTCTTGTGTTCGCCTATCAAAGTCAATTGTGTTGGGTCTTGTGTTCGCCTTTCAAAGTTGGGTCTTCGCATTTCAAAGATTACCAAAGATTAACATTGGTGCCTGGTATTTTTGTACACATACAAAGAAAGATCCACATGAACATGGTCTCATAATAACACATGCGCACCAGTGTTACCACTAAGCTGCACTTTTGCGCGCGGTTCACAACTCCCCAAACGTGCGCATGCTCAACAGATTTCCAAGCGGCAACCTAACTTATACTTTTTACCATAGTGGTCCTCAAAAGTGGATTTAACTAGGGCCCCAGAAAATTAATTTGTAAAAGGGGCCCTTAAATTTTCTTTACCAATCTAAGGTGCCCCAGAAAAAAAACAACGGTTGAACAGCTCTGTGTGTAATATAAACACTCTTACATTTTTTATCATATTACAAATCACGGTTTACCCTCCCTTCCACCATCCCGTTAAACCCACCCCCCCTACAACTGTATCAAATATGACACCAACCCCCCCCCCCCTTTACAATGATTCCCTCGGGGAAACACTTCACCCAACCACTGAAGAGACACAGGGGAAGCAATAGGGTGAGGGGAAGGGAAAGAAAGAAAGTGAGGTAAAGGGGGGGTGGTGGTGCTAGTAAGGACAGAGATAGAGAGAGTGTAGTAGGTGCAGGTTACGTAAACACACGTGACCTTAAGGGTCAAGATAGAATCAGTTGTTATTGTAAACTTTTTTTTGTTGATGATGATACCGCTGTTCTGACAGAAAGAAACTTTCAGACATTCTGTTGTTACTGTTCTGTTGTTATTGTTCTGCTGTTGTTGTTCTGTTGTTACTGTTCTGTTGTTATTGTTCTGCTGTTGTTGTTCTGTTGTTATTGTTCTGTTGTTGTTGTTTTAACGTAATATCTGGGAGATTTTATTTTTAATTCATTTTAAATCCATCTTTTTTTATGTCATTTTTGTCTGAGAAATAAATTGTATTTTTGTTTTCCAAGCATGGAGCAGTGGCGTAGCGAGGGGTGGGCAAGGGGGGGTACCATGCCCAAGGCGCTACTCACAAATGGGCGCCAAATGGTATATTTTTAACATATAATATTATACGGTTTTCGAATGGGAGGGCGGCGCTAAAAAGGTATTGTGCCCCGGGCGCGAGTTAAGCTCGCTACACCCACTGGCATCATGGAGTGTATCCTTGTAGTGTGTGTACTAATGACCAGTGTGCAAAACGCGAGACGTGTATTATGAGTACTAGTATATAGACTCCCCCTCAGCAGCGCCGTAGAACTGATGATGGCTGGCTTAGAATTGTTATGGCTGGCTAGCCGGCTTAAGCCGTGGCTTAGGAAAATGCCTAGCACCCCCCTGTTGAAAGCCGGATCCCAACGATCACACCAGGTATCACCGATATTTTTTTTTATAAGGGAGGTAACTGTCAAAATATTTATGTACTATACTTTTACTAGTCATACAAACAACAATTTTGAAATAAATAAATAAATAATACTTTATAATTTATTGAATATAATAAGTGAATATAAAGATTTATGATAAAAAAGAATAAACAATAATACAAATTTTAATTAAATTAAGAACAAATTTAAAAAAAAATGTAAAAATACAAAATGAGTTAGATTTCAAGTGTTATTATATTACTCACAAAAAAAAGTCAACATTCTAGCCTACCAAGTGTTCTAATCAAATTTTGAATGCGATTTAGTAATCGCTTTAAAATGACATGAATTTATTTTTCCTAATCTCCCACGGCTTAGGAAAGTTTTTGGTAGCTTGACTCAACATTTTTAGTGACAGCATACGGCGGCTAAGGGGTGTACTGGTATAGCCATTCAACGCATGATATATGTACAGTACACAGTGGGCGCACGTTAGCGTGATTATGAAGTCAACCAATCAGTAACAAAAGTATTGCCCAATATCACCCACACACACACACACGCACATACACACGCCTTCATTGTGACCACAATTCTATGACTCATCAAAGAAATTTAATGAAAAAAAAAAAACATTTAAGGAAGTTGATCGTTTAATGATCTTTTTGTTTTGTTGGTCCCATTGTCCAAATGTCTAAATGTCCAAATGTCTATATGTCTAAATGTCTAAATGTCCAAATGTCCAAATGTCTAAATATCCAAATGTCCATTCCCTTTAAAAAGAATGCACGTTGCCAGTCATAGGAAATAATAATAGCCTCACTTCAGCAAGTATCGTATCGACCCGCCATCTAATATAACGTTTCCACACATAGGAAATAATAACATCAGTTCAGAAAGTATCGTATCGACCCACCAACTTATATAAACTTACTTTTGACTTAAACAAAAACCCTACTATTCCCCCCCCCCATACTCCCTCCCAAAGTGTTTCCTCTCGAAATATAGGGGAGGGTGGGTGGGGGGGAATGGATTACACTTCCTATTCCCCCCTCCCCCCTAAAAAAATAACACGCAATCAGACCATAATCTTTAATATGATGTGTTTCCCCCCTCCACTCACCACCCCCCCCCCCAAATCTTCTTCATTTAATTTGAAAGATGATAAACACTGCAACCGAAGATAAGCTCTTCTTCCCACCCCCAATTCCCCCATCCTCTCTTTTCCGAAATCTTGGGTCTTGGGGGGAGGGAGGGCATGGGGTGGGGTGGCAGGGAAAGAGATAAGAGAGTCAGGAAGTGCTGGCTGGAAGAGAGGCCAGCCCACGCCACCCCCCCAGGCCCCGGGTTTACAGCCCCCCGGACTGGCCTTGTTACCTACGTTTATCTGTGTGGGTCGCCGCTAGAATCTATTGGGATAGAAGTTTATTTAATTTTTTTAATATTTTATTTATATCCAATTTGTAGGTCAGTGTCGGATTAAAAAAAAATGTTGTAATGAATGACAGGGGGGAGGGGTAATGGGGGGAGGAGGGGGTGGAGCAGTCCGAAATGTGTGCAGATATCGGGTGAGGGTTTAGGAGTGTAAGGGGAAGGGGAGGGGGGTAGTTCTTAGCAGACGTGTGGGTGGTTAGGTGGGGGAAAAAAAATCTGACCGGCTGACCCAAAAATGAGTGAATTCAAATGAGCAGTGGTGTGGCCATAATTAGAATATGATCTTGCGATGACGTCACGGCGCCGGCCTGAAAGGAGGGGGACTTTAGAGGGCGGAAATGACGTGTCAGTATTTTTAGAAACTTATGAACCGTGTTGGTCTGTCTGTCTATCTATTAGTCAATCTATTTGCCTACCGATCTATCTATTTGTCTGCCAATCTGTCTATCTATTTGCCTATCTGTCTGTCGGCCTATATCTACTCCGCCCATCTACCCATATAACAATATATCAAGCACTCAATATATCTCGTTTCTATGTTTGTGCTTCGTCGAATCCATCCTTTTCGATTATCTATCCTAATTTCTATCCTTCTCTCTAATTTCTATCCATCTTAATCCATTTCTATCGACTTGTCTGTTTGTTTGTCTATCTGTGTGACTGAGAAATAACTGACTAACAACAGCAGTCCAATACAATCCTTAGATTAAAAAAAGAAACTAGAATTGTTGATAGCGAAGATTTATTAGAAAAGTAAAACAATAGTTCAATTTCGATATTATTTAGTCCCCCCCCCCCCTGTTTTCAACTAAGACACTGAAACGGCACGTGCCTTTATCTTAGAATCAACTAAAGTTCGTTATTCTCTCTCTATCTCCCCCCCCCCCCCAATTCATTTTCTTAATTAAACAAGTTCTCACAAAGAGTCAGTCACCTTACCCAGTGTTACCTAAAGGTTGGTACAATAGCTTACAGGAAATTACACACAGAGAGAGCCATTCTTGCCTCAAAGCTGTAAAGAAGTATGTCTATAGAATTTTCCGTACCCCGGCAACCCCCCTTTCCCCCCCCCCCCATCAATTCACAGTTTCTTCTTGGATGAGTGCCACGGGTCATCAGAATTGTCCACCCACCCGTAAAGTCCAAGCCCTAAACGTTGACCTAAATACGAAGTTGCTACACATCCAGTCAAACCCTCACACACACACACACACTCCACTCAATTTATTTTTCGTTTACCGTTACTCCACCAGTAACTTACTAACAGCCAATGACACAATAATACAGTTTCACATTTCTTCCCTTTCATCAATGATTTGTGGTGTACTGGAAGAAGGCGCCAAAAAAATACTCCCTTGAGAAGCGGGATTTCCCCCCGAAAAAAAACCTTAACGTATGGTACAGCTGCAGTACAGCTGCAGTACAGCATCACCTCCAGAGTTCTTCTGCTTTGAAAACAAGAAACAGAGGCGTACCTAGGGTGGGAGGGAGGGGGGGGGTAAATTATCTCATGTAATGGTGTCGAATGTCAAAATGCAGGGGCCTTCAAAGAGGCCAATCCCCCCCCCCGCCGGGCCCTAAAATCCCTAGACAAGAAACATCTCACTTCTCTTAATCGATTTTTTTTTTTGTAATTTGTATAAATCAGGAAAGTTTGTAAAGTCCAATTTAAATGTTTAATCACACACCTGTCTTCTTACATCAACCAACAATACACCTCGGTTTAAATTTGTATTTCGTATCACTGTCTGCACTGATATCAATATTTATATTTCCTGTTGAGACAAATAAATGGGGAAAAAAAACTCTCGAATCCAAATAATTTGCTTCGTCTCATCTCACCCCCCCTGCCCCACCCACCCCTCAACCTCCTCCCACCCCCTTTCGGGAATATCTAGGTTGCAACCTTGAGCGTCACAGTGTGTGCCCACTTTTTCAGACATCTGATACACCTGTACATAGATATACTCGTGTGTTGTGTTTGTGTGTTTTACCTGTGTGTGTTCTTATATATGCGTGACTGTTAGTGTGTCTGTAAGTGTGTCTGTAAGTGTGTCTGTAAGTATGTCTGTGGGTGTGTCTGTAAGTGTGTCTGTAAGTGTGTTTGTGTGTCTGGGTTTGTCTGTAAGTGTGTCTGTGGGCGTGTCTGTAAGAGTGTCTGTGGGTGGGTCTGTAAGTGTGTCTGTAAGTATGTCTGTAAGTGTGACTGTTAGTGTGTCTGTAAATGTGTCTGTAAGTCTGCCTGTTAGTGTTCTGTAAGTCTGCCTGTAAGTGTGTCTGTAAATGTGTGTGTCTGTAAGCTTGATTGTGCTTTTTACTTTTTTTAGAAGATTTTCGAAAAAAAATGCTCTATTGTCCCCGTTTTGTCTGTCTGTCTGTCTGTCATCACCCTAGATCTCAACAACCATAAGTCCTAGACCCATGATGTATATATCATTTTGTAGGTCTTGGCCTGCCATGTGTACATCAAAAGTTCATTTCGCGATAGGACCTCCGAGGGCCGGGCTTCATGGCTCCTAAGGGGCTTATATATTATATATATGGCCCCATTCTACATCTTGTACGTTCAATAACCCATTCATTTGGTGCGAAATACTGCAGCACGTAGTTTCACCAAGATTTATTAAGAAACTTATCAAATGAAATAGTAAGCTTGTGTTCTGAGTTTAACTGAAAGTATCAGAGCTATGCAACAATTGACTGAGTTTTCGGACGATTAAATGACTACAATTTCGAATGTTTTCAATTATTCTTCCTATTTCAGTAACCACAAACCACTTGTAGTTAGATTTAAGAGAAAATAATTTTTTTTCAAATATGAAGAAACATCTTTATAATATTTTTTTTACAGATATATGCATTACAAAATTGAATTTATAAACATTTCCAAAATGTACAAATATTTACTGAAAGCTAAGAAACGTACTGATACATAACATGAAAATGCGCTAACACGTCCTGTGTCCAGAATGGAACAGGCTTAATTGCTTGTTTCAATATTAATACAAAATTGATGATATTTGTGTAAGTAAAAAAACAACGACAGACACTGTGTGACAGACACTGTGTGACAGACACTGTTTGACAGACACTGTGTGACAGACACTGTGTGACAGACACTGTGTGTTGTTACGGAACACTCGCCACCCTGTGTGAAGTTATAACAACTGTTTAGGTTTCTGTGGTACTCACGCCTGCCCTCCACCCGTATATTATTTCCACCCATCCCCCCACTCCCTTCCCCAAAAAACGCCCTCTCGGTTAAAGATAATTTGAAGATGTGGGTAGTGTCTGTCTGAACATGAAAAATGCTCTGCGTGTGTGTGCGCGTTCGTGCGCTCGTGTGTATGATTTGCTGGCGCGTTCGTACGATTGCAAGTGTGTACTTGCAAAGATTTGGAGAAAAAGATGCAACGGCTGGGAAGGGGGTGAGTCGCTTGATATGATTCAAGTGAGATATCAGACGAATCTACCTGTATACTACCTGTAGCTGATAGCAGGCGGTGGTGCAGAAAGCTGTAACTTGGCTACTGCCAGCAAATTATATCGTTTTAGTTTGTGCACTCGGCGTTTGATATGCCTGAAGTTGTTCGTTGTATATGTATAACATGATTACGAATTACTATACGCTTGGCACTTTACGCCTGTGTTGAATCAATGATACCTGGAGTATGCTCTTGAGTCTTGATGATACATCCAGACTATTCCAGACAATCATTGATACAGAAAAAAAAGATATAGTAATTTTAGTAACCGAAAACAAAGAAGCGATTGTAAGTCCAAGGAGATAGTGTTTCAAGCAGTCATTTTAGGTATCTTCTATAAATTAAATAGTAGTAAAATACAAAAAATTTAAAATCTGTGTATTTTTTGTCTAAAGTATTTCTTAAAATTAATTTTGAAACAATTTTCAGTGTTTTTTTCAGAGGCGGGCTCACGTGAAAAGGTGGGGGGGGTGGGGGGGGGTCATAATGAGGGTAGCTTTTAATCATTTACACACGTTTTACAGCCACACACACCCATATGAACGCAACAATAACACATTACCGTTGCTAATGACAACCGTCTGCTTTGTCTTGGTGGTGGTGGTGGGGGGGGGGGGGATTGGGGTAAAAAGTGAGACATATTAACCCTTGCCTACACCCCTGAATTCCGTCTTTCACGATAAAAGAAACCAAACTATAAATCGCACCAGAAAACAAAAAAAAATGCAGCAGTGAATGTTACATTGCCGAGATGACGTCTACACACACACACACACACACACACACAAAACCGCGACAACCAACTATAGCCACGCCTACACAGGAAATGTCAACCAATTATCTATTAGCAAAACATTCTTATGAACTTCTTTGTGATCTGCCTCTTCCCCCCCCCCTTCCCCCAAATCCACAAATCTTTTAGGACATAATTCTATAGACATTTGATTTGATTGCAATTAGAAAGTTGTTTTGTTTCAACCAACAGTAACCCGAGTGTATCAAAATACCCCACAACAACGTACTTTCATTATAACGGATGTATTTTACTTCTGTTTTAATTTACTGTTTTTAACCACTTGTTTATAATGAAAAAAAAATTAAGTCATTATTTATGAATTTTGGAGACCCTACCCCCCTCTTTTCATTGCCCCTTTTGGGGCCGTCATAAGATTGAGCCCCCCCCCCTCCCTTCCTCCGCCCAGTTCAAACCAGTGTGACGTGTCCACTCACAAGAATGACAAAAAACTTGAGACCCCCCCCCTTTACCGTAGAGTACTTCCCTGGCCCCACCACCCCCTATCTCTCCCTCATGACCAGTGTTCGGTGGACTCTAGGATTAAGCCAGCTATTTCTCCCGCACGAGCGTCAAGGACTCCACATCGGACTAATGGCGGGTTCTATATAGACAGGGCCGTAGCCAGCTATTGTGGCGCCATGTGCGATAAACAAATTTCGGCGCCCTTCTCCCAATCTGAAAAAGAGCAAAAAAAATATTTCGGGCGCTAATTCCCTATATGGCGCCCATTCCGTGTTCGGCGATCATTCCCTGTGCGGCCGCACAAGCATCAGAGAAGCGAGGAATGCATTCAAAAATCTGTATAAAATATGGACGCCATATTTCATGCAGGAGGATGGGTGGTCGTGCGGTGTAGAGAGCTCGACTGTCGACCGGATGGTCCCGGGTTCGAATCTCAGTGGGATTTCTCAAGGTCCTGGTGAAAGTCCCCAAGTCCACCCAGCTTTAAATGGGTACCTGACTTTAAGTTGGGGGAATAAAGGCGGCTGGGCGTTGTGCCAACCACACAATCCATTTATATGCCGAGGTTATAGAAACAGATGAATTCTACACTTCATCTGCCCCGATGAGCCCTTCGGGGCTTAAGGGAACTTTACTTTACATGTTATATTTCATGCAGAACTTTTATCTATTTCTGTATCACCCAATAACATTTTTTATCACAATTAAATGCGCTAAGTTTGAAGGGAAAGGTTGCTAAGCATTATTATTAGCGCCCCCCCCCCTAGAAGTCTAAACCTGTTTGTTTGTTTATTTTTTCAATGTGTTGGTAAACTACACGTGTTGTTTGTTTGTGTTGGTAAACTACACGTGTTGTTTGTTTGTGTTGGTAAACTACACGTGTTGTTTGTTTGTGTTGGCTAAACTACACGTGTTGTTTGTTTGTGTTGGTAAACTACACGTGTTGTTTGTTTGTGTTGGTAAACTACACGTGTTGTTTGTTTGTGTTGGTAAACTACACGTGTTGTTTGTTTGTGTTGGTAAACTACACGTGTTGTTTGTTTGTGTTGGCTAAACTACACGTGTTGTTTGTTTGTGTTGGTAAACTACACGTGTTGTTTGTTTGTGTTGGTAAACTACACGTGTTGTTTGTTTGTGTTGGTAAACTACACGTGTTGTTTGTTTGTGTTGCTAAACTACACGTGTTGTTTGTTTGTGTTGGTAAACTACACGTGTTGTTTGTTTGTGTTGCTAAACTACACGTGTTGTTTGTTTGTGTTGGTAAACTACACGTGTTGTATGTTTGTGTTGCTAAACTACACGTGTTGTTTGTTTGTGTTGGTAAACTACACGTGTTGTTTGTTTGTGTTGGTAAACTACACGTGTTGTTTGTTTGTGTTGCTAAACTACACGTGTTGTTTGTTTGTGTGGCTAAACTACACGTGTTGTTTGTTTGTGTTGGTAAACTACACGTGTTGTTTGTTTGTGTTGGTAAACCAGGCGCGTTGCCTGTTTCCTATTTTTTCTTTGCACATGGCACTCGCAGCCTCCCAAGTTGGCGTGTTGGAACAAAGTTTATCACAAATAATTATTTACACGCCCGCGTTGTTTATTTGTGTCGGGTCTAAATTTTGAAAGATACATCATCGAGTTGTTGTTGTGTACAGCATTCACGCAACATATAGCCGTCATTTGATGACTATCTCTCTCTCTCTCTCTTTCACTCTCTCTCTCTCTTTCTCTCTCTCTCTCTCTCTCTCTCTTTCTTTCACTCTCTCTCTCTCTCTTTCACTCTCTCTCTCTCTCTCTCTCTCTCTCTCTCTCTTTCTTTCACTCTCTCTCTCTTTCTTTCACACACACACTCTCTCTCTCTCTCTCTCTCTCTCTCTTTCTTTCACACTCTCTCTCTCTCTCTCTCTCTCTCTTTCACTCTCTCTCTTTCTCTCTCTCTCTCTCTCTCTCTCTCTCTTTCACACACACACACTCTCTCTCTTTCTCTCTCTCTCTCTCTCTCTCTAACTATCAACTCTGTATTTCAAAACGAACTGTTGTTTTTTTTTCTGTTAAATCTTTTTCAGCCTGCGCTGAATTTCACCATTTGCATGTGCAATGCATTTCGGCTAGTTTTGTGAAGTGGCTAAATTACCTGTCTGCCTGGAATATATCTGTCTCACTCCAGTGTGGAAGAACTCTGCATCCATTCTCTGTAGTGTGATAGAATCTAGCTTGTTACGTTGTTGGTACATGCCATTCAGTTACATAAACTGTAGTTGTTGTTGCTCGAACACAGCTTGTTGAGTTGTTGATATAGTGTACCCTCTAGTGAAACACTTAAGTTGTGTGTGTCATGCTACATTATCTGGCTTGTTACAATATCTGGCTTGTTACAATATATGGCTTGTTACAATATCTGGCTTGTTACAATATCTGGCTTGTTACAGTATTGTTAAATTCGCACAGTCTTATATTTTGTTAGTTTAAAAAAATCTGGCCTGTTGAGTTACTCACACACGTCTTTCAATTAGATTTCTTTTATAAAGTGCCGTCCTTAGCCTATCTGTCGCCCAGGTGCCGACATTATCCCTCCCCACCCCGCCCACTAATTTACTTTTCTATTTCTTGTATTTCAAAATTCTGTCTTGTAATGGAATAATTCGCCGCCCCTTGAAAGGTTTCCGACCAGGGTGGTTTATGTTGAACTTTGCATATAGCACGGCGCTGCCCTTCTTGTATTATTACTGTATGTATCTAAGTTGAGTTGTTGATATCTGTCATTTAATCAAATAACCTTTAATGATAGTGTATCTAAGTTGAGTAGTTGATATCTGCCGTTTAATCAAATAACCTTTAATGATAGTGTATCTAAGTTGAGTAGTTGATATCTGTCATTTAATCAAATAACCTTTAATGATAGTGTATCTAAGTTGGGTAGTTGATATCTGTCATTTAATCAAATAACCTTTAATGATAGTGTATCTAAGTTGAGTTGTTGATATCTGCCGTTTAATCAATTAACCTTTAATGATAGTGTATCTAAGTTGAGTTGTTGATATCTGCCGTTTAATCAAATAACCTTTAATGATAGTGTATCTAAGTTGAGTAGTTGATACTTGCCATTTAATCAACATTTAATCAAATAACCTTTAATGATAGTGTATCTAAGTTGAGTAGTTGATATCTGTCATTTAATCAAATAACCTTTAATGATAGTGTATCTAAGTTGAGTTGTTGATATCTGCCGTTTAATCAAATAACCTTTAATGATAGTGTATCTAAGTTGAGTTGTTGATATCTGCCGTTTAATCAAATAACCTTTAATGATAGTGTATCTAAGTTGAGTTGTTGATATCTGCCGTTTAATCAAATAACCTTTAATGATAGTGTATCTAAGTTGAGTTGTTGATATCTGTCATTTAATCAAATAACCTTTAATGATAGTGTATCTAAGTTGAGTTGTTGATATCTGCCGTTTAATCAAATAACCTTTAATGATAGTGTATCTAAGTTGAGTAGTTGATACTTGCCATTTAATCAAATAACCTTTAATGATAGTGTATCTAAGTTGAGTAGTTGATACTTGCCATTTAATCAAATAACCTTTAATGATAGTGTATCTAAGTTGAGTAGTTGATATCTGCCATTTAATCAAATAACCTTTAATGATAGTGTATCTAAGTTGAGTAGTTGATATCTGTCATTTAATCAAATAACCTTTAATGATAGTGTATCTAAGTTGAGTAGTTGATATTTAATTAGACATCTTATAATGACACAATATCTAACTTGTTAAGTGTATTGATAGATTCCATTTAATGAGTTAACTATCAGTGTTACGGTATATAGCTTATTAAGTTGTTGATACAGGCCATTTGATTAAGTAATACATTGCATCTAACTTTTTATATTTATTCGTGAGTTCTTCTGACTAACTCTGTCATAATGCCACGCTGGCTGATTGTCTATGAATTATCTGAAATACCCATGGAGGCACTACGGGGGCATCGCACGGGCCATAATTAACAAACTGACCGCTAAGCGATAGAGATGACCCTTTTGGGCTTTCCAAACATTGACCTCCGTCCCCTCCCACAGTGTATTTCCCCCAAACATAAAGCAGTTATACGACACAAACGTTTCAACGAAAGTATGTACAATAGTAAAGAAAACCACTTTGAATAATAAAATATATTTGTTCTCTATCAATATTGTACGAAATGTTGGCAAATATAACATATAGGTAACATTCATTTTCAGTAAAATTTAATTGAACTTGCCATTACAAAGTTATTCATAAAATACCACATTTTATTTTTTAATTAGTTAAACTCAAAACCACGCGCACCCAAAATGTGTAATCGATACCCACCAGTCAGGATTCGTGGATATTTTTGGGGAGTCGAATCTCTTTAACCGCATTCGATACCTATTAAAATTGAAGTTGAACTTTTCTGTCTCAAATTTACCATGTGAGATGTAGAACATTAGATATAGTCGATTCCATAATTTTGGTGCCCCATCCCCACCCCCGAGGGGTTTAACGTTGAATTGAAAATCAAATATTACAACAATTTCTATGAGAATATTGTGACATTCTCTTCTGTTTGTTTTGACTTGTCTGTCTCATTTTTTTTTGTGGAAAATGTTACAAAAACATTCCTTATGAATTTTTCATGAATAATCAGAATTGGAAGAAAAAAATCTGTGTTATTGTGTTTATAAAAAAAACGCTGAAATCAGTTTTTTCTATTTAGCCGTTGGCTTAGTGGTTGTTTGTCTGTAATTATGTGTTGTATATCTAGTTCCATGCTGTGCGTATCTAGAAATGTGCTGTTTGTATTTAGCTTTGTATTGTGTGTATCTAGCTACGTGCTATGTGTATCTAGCTACGTGCTATGTGTAATCTATGTGCTTTGTACAGTTATGTTCTGTGTGTATCTAGCTATATTCTATGTGTATCTATCTATGTTCTGTGTGTATCTAGCTACGTGCTATGTGTATCTAGCTACGCGCTGTGTATATCTATCTATGTGCTGTTTTATAGCTATGTTCTGTTTGTATCTAGCTATGTTCTGTTTGTATCTAGCCATGTGTCTCCTCTCCATAATTTTGCTAAAGGATCAATACGTTTATCAGTTTGGGCCGAACTCGCGGACTCTTGTGTACATGTTTTTATTGTAGTAAAAAAAATTACTCACTTCATGGGTCAAATTGATTTTTGTCGTGAGTACCCTTATTGTGTTTTGTGTGTGTGTGTGTGCATTGACAACATCTCTAGTTTTTGATACACAAGTTTCATCTAACACGTCTTGACAAAAACCCCGCACTAACATAACATCACCTGCGTAGAACCTGTCAGATCCTGCCACTTGTGTACCTGCCACTCTGCCATCATCGCTGCGCGGCATCTTTTAATTCAATCACTCGTCCATTCACTCATTCAGCAGGAATCATCACGCGATCACTCGACACCCGCCCGATGCCATCTTTGGAACAGCGGAGTGTTATGATCTCCCCCTTACTCTCCCCTACTCCACCTCTCACAGTAGTGACCCGGGGTGGGGGTGTAGGATTAAACCCCCAACAGACGAAAACCCCAGCAGGCATAACCCTCAGAAAACAAAGCTCCCAGCAGACGAAAACCCCAGCAGACGAAAACCCCAGCAGACGAAAACCCCAGCAGACGAAAACCACAGCAGACGAAAACCACAGCAGACGAAAACCCAAGTTTAATGTTACAAAAGTCTACCACCTCTACCAGTTATTCTCTCTCTTTCCACCTCCCTGTTACCGATATCCCTGTCCTACACCCAGGGGCTGTTCTTATGTCATGGGGGCCATAGGCCAAGCTTAATGAATTGGGGGCCCTGTGAAAAGGTAATTTTTTTTGGGGGGAGGGGGGCTAATAAAAGTATATTTTGTGGCCCAATCAAAGGTTACATGTGGGGAACAGAGACAAAAATACATTTGGGGACCATCGGCAAAGGTGCATTAATCGGGGCCCTGTGAGAAAAGATATTTCGGGGCCCTCAGCAAAGGTATATTATGGGCCTGATCAAAGTCTAATTTGGGGGGAAAGGGGTCCAATGTAAATGTAAATTTGGCGGTTTAACAATTAAGTCTAGGCCACTGCTTGCTAATCTTAAGGTCACCAATAATCTTTGAGACTGGGAGGCCCTTTTTGACAGCAACTGTAACATGTTTCAGACCTGGGGGGGGGTCCCCTGGCGATAGTGTTGCCCTTATTTGCGAGTTGTGTGGTTTGTAAATACCCCCCCCCCACCTCCCCTTCACCCAATATCTGATCACCACATAATTCCACATTTTAATTCTCATGTTTCCCCCCATAACATATTTAGGATCAGGAAAATTGAAAAAAAAAAACCCAAATCCATCACCAAATGTTCCCCGACTGAGTTCAGTTTATTGTGTGAGATGAAATTTATTTCTTGACCTGTGCTGGATAGAAAACATAAATCTATCGGATCTATCCGCTAGATAGATTCGTGTGCAATCAAACTCCACCTCCAAGATATCATTTCAGAATTAAAGAAATTGAACTGACAGTCCTGGCTAAATGAGAAGCCAAGTCTAATAATTATATATATATATATATATATATATATATATATATATATATATATATAACATAACGCCCTTCACCTATGTCTCCCCTAAACAGACGCCACCCCTCCATGACTGCTGAGGTCGAAGTACTTTCTTTATAATCTAATTGAATGATTACAAAAAAAATTCGCTACTGATCGTTCACATGCAGCTGGAAAGATGCATCAGGAGTTGGAATACACATGCATTTAAATAAGTAATATGCACAACATTAGATCTATATATATATATATATAGTATATGACAATACGCTCACACTTATTTGTACTCACGTGCAAACACTGACGCAACAAATCAGTACTCACGTGCAAACACTTACGCAACAAATCAGTACTCACGTGCAAACACTGACGCAACAAATCAGTACTCACGTGCAAACACTGACGCAACAAATCAGTACTCACGTGCAAACACTGACGCAACAAATCAGTACTCACGTGCAAACACTGACGCAACAAATCAGTACTCACGTGCAAACACTGACGCAACGAATCAGTACTCATGTGCAAACACTGACGCAACAAATCAGCACTCACGTGCAAACACTGACGTAACAAATCAGTACTCACGTGCAAACACTGACGCAACAAATCAGCACTCACGTGCAAACACTGGCGCAACAAATCAAACCCACCTAAACTGCCACGCGCCGGATTTAGCTGAAGAAAAAGAAAAAGAAAAAAAAAGAATAACACGTGCCGCTCAACTTTTCCCTCATTTTAATAAACTCGTGCACTCACGCACGAACGAATTCACGGACTTTGGACTCCCACTCTCCCACTCAGCATGCGCTTATATACACACACACACTAATACACGTAACACACATTGTGTCACGTGCGTATTTAGATAATCTCAAACTGACGAATTCAATGACGCAATAAAACGTGAAATAATGTAAACCACAAAAACTAGCGAACCTTTTGGCGCTCATCAGCACAAAAGACCGAGTTAGCCTGCATTGATGAGCAGACGATCCCTCTATTTGAACGTCCTTGGTGGGCAATACTTTTAATTCGAGGGCCACTTAGGGTTCTGAAATTCGACAAGAATGGACGGACGAACATATGAAATGAAATAAATTAAAAATACTTGAAATACAATATCTGGGTCAAATCAACACAGCCGTCGTTCATGCATCGCGGGCTGTTGTTTGCCGACCCAAGGTTTACAAAGTTGGTGTAAAGATGAGCAGTGTCTAGGAACCACAGAATTACGCCTTAATAAGTTTGTTTTCCTGTGGCAGAGCACCATGATTTACAGCTTGGACCATATTTTAGAGTCATATGGATATGTTTAAAGCATACATATTTACATACACGGGCCACTGAGTGATGTTTCAAAGTGTGTTTACATTGTCTCTTGTTCACCTATGTGGATGTGAAATCTTAGTTGAATTCTGGTGTAATTTACTGATTAATTTGTCTTACCAGGTGCATGAAAAACTCTTACAATAAAAAGCTAATGTTGGACTTTACTCTGAAACTTTATTTCTTTCATTTTTTTTTTACGTTCATCTGTTTTCGACCAAATCGCAGGCTTATTTCTCCACCATGTTTTCCATGTATAACTTTCAAATTTGTCATTATTACCTGTTATTATTACCTGTCATTATTACCTGTTATTATTACCTGTTATTATTACCTCCTGTCATTATTACTTGTTATTATTACCTCCTGTCATTATTACCTGCCACTATTACCTTTTTTTTATTACCTTGGTCAATTAAAACTCGAGTGCATTTGATCTAGTTTAGTCTATTTTAAGTCATGAAACCTTGTCCACTAAATGTGTACACAAAGCAGAGAATTAAGTACATATATGTATACTGGCACGCCGAGAGGGGGGGGGGGAAGGGGGGGTCATCTGTCAGGAGGCCCGGCCGCCCCGACCATGTCAATTTTTTCACGACTTATTATTTATTAAGGGGCCCGCAATGATGTCCTGCCCTGGGGCCCGTGTTGGCTCTCGGCGCCACTGTATGTATAAGGTGTGAGTATGTATGTCTGTATATATATATATATATATATATATATATATATATATATATATATCATTATATAACTAAATGTACACCACGTCTTCCATTCTATAAGTGCACATGCCCCCGCTTCCTCCACAACCCCCCCTCCCCCCTCCGCCCCCAGCCTCCACACTGGCGTCTTCCTGACTTCAATTGACTGCCAAGCCTCGGGCCAATTTAGCCTTACCGTTGAACCGTTGAACCGTTTAACCCCCACGGTGTAACCTCCCCCCACCCCGCCCCCTTTTTATCCTCACCACGTGACTTGTTTTTATTTTTATTTTTTTACCCATCCTGACGTCAGACTTCATAACAGCCCTACGACGTCACTCGCCTGACACCTGGTCCGCGATGCATGACATAGATGGAGAGTGTGTGTAGAAACATTGACACGTGTGAAATGACCAAGCCAATGCCAGACAGGGTTCACAATGGACGGTCTGGCCGGGGCCCTGCGCAATGCCAGCAATCGGCTCAGCTGGACGCCTAGTGGACATAACTAGCTGTAACATAACTATCTAAACACACACGCACGCACACACACACACGCACACACACACGAGTAATGTAAAACACATTTCACAAGTCTTAGTTTGTTGGCACAATATCCTTCCCGAGTACAGGTCATTGTAACTTTTGTTAACTGCTGTAAGATCAACCGACTTGAAGGTTAACTTTTAATGAGACGTTGTATTCTTTAGATTGGCCGACCTTGCAGGCAGTGCCGAACCAATGGATTTGTGGGGGGGGGGGGGAGGGGGCTTAGCCTCTTTGGGTGCCCCCTGTATTTTGGCATTCGACACCATGACATGAGATAATGTACTTAATATTTTATGTAAAAAAAACATTTTTGGGGCCCACCTCAAGCTGGGGCCCGGGGTGGACTTTAGAATTAGGACCATCCCTCCCCCCACCCTAGGTACGCCTCTGCTTGCAGGTACACTGGAGGGTGGGGTGGGGGTATGTGTTTAAGACTGTTAGGTTTCTTTTAACAATGAATACACAGTGCCAGCTCTAATAGTGTTGACGTGCTGAACAGGGCTAACTTTGTGCTTGGCCAAAGTAAATGATAATTATAAAACAAACAGTACCCGATTGAGTACGCCCCTGCTAATAAACCCTGCCCTGCCATTTTATCGGGTATTTATAAAAAAACAAACAAAAACAAAAACAATCCATACATTAAAACATCACTAGGAATATGCTACTAGATATAACAAAGCAATGACTTCAAGTCACTAAAGTCAATTATAACAAATGTTACTATAAATTTATCACAGTGGCTACGGTACCATCAAGCGGGACTCCGTATTTTTTCCCCAGGTACCAGTAATAGATATTGCTCCACACCCTAACCCTAACCCTAATCCTAACCCTATCCCTAACCCTAATATAATTGCTGGTACCCGAAAAAAAATACGGGCACCAGCAAAAATTCTTAACCCTAATATAATGGCGCTTAATGGTACCGTAGCCACTTCGTTAATTTATTCAGTAAATTATAACAAATGTTACTATTAATTTATTCAGTAAATCATAACAAATGTTACTATTAATTTATTCATTAAATTATAACAAATGTTTCTATTAATTTATTCAGTAAATTATAACAAATGTTTCTATTAATTTATTCAGTAAATTATAACAAATGTTTCTATTAATTTATTAAGTCAATTATAACAAATGTTACAATTAATTTATTCAGAAACCTTTTTTTTTTTCCTTAGACTATTTTATTTTCCCCTGTTTTTAAATAGAACTTTTAGTTTGATTTATTTGGTTTCTTGTCACTGTACTGTGATTTATTGGACTTTTACTGGACTCGAGTGTCTTTCATTATGAAATCAAATAATTCTTCTTCCGCCACGCCCCCCTCATACACCCCCCCCCTCGCCTTTCCCCCCCTTAACGAATGCAAGCTGCTCTCCCCTTGATCTAACAATATAACGTTAGTGTGCCGCCAGAGGTCAGGTTTTGTAAAGTGTGCTTGTCCATGTGTGTGTGTGTGTGTGTGTGTGTGTGTGTTGCGAGTTGGTGTGTTTAATATGAGTTCGTGTGTGTGTGTGTGCGTGCGCGCGCATGCGTATGTGTTTTCGCCCAATCCTGAAAGTGAATGTTCTTTACATCATTCATATCGCCATACACAGAATGCATCAAACTCCATAGCACCGGCGGCGGAACGAAATATTTTAAGGGGGGGCAAGCCAAAATTCAAGGGGGGGCGCCGCCCCCCCTTGAATATTTAAGGAGGGGCAAGACAAAATATGACCGAAAGACAAATTTTACCCCCTTAATTCTATAATAGAATATAGTAATTCTGTAGCAAGTATTTAATCGATATTATTAAAAAATTATATATTAAAAAAGATAAAAATGAATATTGAGCACTTCTGTCGTTAACTGATTCGTAATGTCAGTTTGTTTACAAATTTAATAGTGAAATTAGATCAGAAAATTACTGATAATTATCATGAATGATGATGAATATGAAACCGGAAACGGGAAACTCAATAAACAAAAAGTAATTTATGAAAAGATAATAAATAATTGTATTTTCTTTAAAAATTATATTTGCCGTCATTCGGTAGATGGCAATACTTCTCTATACAGTGGATATTCGGTTAATGAACTTAATCCGTTCCACAATTATGTTCGCTATCCGAATCGTTCGTAAACCGATCATCGATTTACCATATATGTTAATGGAAATTCGATTAATTCGTTCTGGAAATCCTAAAAATTAAATTATAAAAAAATTGTCATGTACAAGGATAATTTCTTAGTAAGTTTATTTATTACAAATATGATAGTCTTGCTTATTAATCAGTCCTTTTTCTTTTATTTGGGCGTTAAAGAACATGTCCAATGTCGGTTGTTTTTCTCTCTCTTCAGGACTTTCAGGAAATGATTGATAGCAATGTCGTTGTGGAGATCAGCAACCCTGTTGACATCAGCTTGTTTAATGCCAGATCTCCTTTTAAATTTTGTAAACCAGCCAGTGGTAGCCTTGAATTCTAGATTTTCGGAGGACGAGCCTGGAGTTTGTTCTTTCAATTTCTCAAAAATTTCTCCAGCCTTCTCTTGAATGATGTCCATTCTAGTTACATCTCTTTTCACCTCCCGTTCATTTATCCAAACTAAAAGCAAACTCTCAATTTTATCATGGATGACACTTTTTTTTTGCTTCTCAGATGTAATTTTCGTTACACCTTTAGCGGCTTGAGTCTTCTCGGTGATATCTTTTTTTTAGCTAGGATTGTGCCTACAGTAGACCTGTTCAAGCCGTACTGCCTGGTAACATCAGTCATTATTTGTCCACTCTCTACTTTATAATCTCTTGCTTGGTTTTTATGGTGAGCACAGTTCTTGACACTCCACTCTTTTCAGGTCCCATAATATTTTCAAATTTTCAGGTTTTTTTTTTATAAGGCGTTTAGTGAAGCACATACGAAAACCACAAGGACATAAACAAACTACACATGTATGGTACACAATTGACGATGTGTCGTCGCACACTACCCTACGCTTCGTATTGTGCTGCCTCACTGCTACGTAGTATGAATGATGACGTGTCAGCGCACGCGCACATCCATTTTCAGGACAAATTGAGGACTGATGTCGGGTGTTTCGAGAGCCGAGACGTTTACGTTAGAATTAGTTTTTGTTCGTTATCCGAATTTTGTTCGTTGTCCGAACACAAAAATCTTTCTTGAAAGTGTTCGTTGTCCGATTTGTTCGCTGTCCGAACAGTTCGTTAACCGAATACCCACTGTACTTATAAGACGCATTTGTTATCTGTCTGTCTGTTCCCTTAAAACTCAAGATCCAGACAACCAAATAACGTGAAATTTGATACACGCAGTGGCGCAACAGGGGGGAGAGGAGGGGGGCTTGAGCCACCCCCCCGGCCAAATCATCAATACATAATTTACGTTATAAAGTTACAAAAAAGACTGTCAAACTGTCAAACTGTCAAACTGTCTTTTTTCAATATGTGAGCCCCCCCCCCCCCCAGCATTTTTTGCTGGTTGCGCCACTGGGTACACGTACACAAAATTACATGGGGAATGTTCTTAAACAGGTTTCGTTCCATCTCAATGGGTACTTTAATTGTAATTAATTATTTTGGATATCAAAGACATGAAAATTGGCAAACTTTTACCCCGATTTCAGGTTTTACGAGCTTCTCTCCCACATAGCTAACTTACTATAATATGATCGGTACGGGGAACCAAATATCACATTACTTACTACATTATTACATTCCATTCCTTCATCCATAGAAATTGTCATCTTTTGATACAGTCATGCCTAAGAGAGAGAGAGAGAGAGGGAGGGAGGGAAAGAGGGAGGGAGAGAGGGAGGGAAAGAGGAAGGGAGGGAAAGTGGGAGGGAGGGAGGGAGAGAGAGAGGGGGAGGGAGGGAGAGAGGGAGGGAGGGAAAGAGGGAGAGAGAGGGAGGGGTTGGAGAGGGAGGAGAGAGAGGGAGGGAAAGAGGGGGGAGGGGAGGGAGAGAGGAACTGCCAAAAATGTTGTGTATCACATTTGCTTTAAGATAAATGTACCCTTTTATTGCAATTTGCATGCAAATAAACCCTTTTTTACGCGTCTTATTTTAAATCTTAATTAAACGTCAAATTACGCTTCTTAAATAAACAGAAAACATTATTTTAAACCCGGGCAAAGCCGGGTACTTGCAACTAATTTTAAAATATGCCACAACAACTCTCAATAATGTCATTACTGTAAAATGTCAATTAATTATAATTTCTTTCAAATATTATATTTAAGAAATAAATCAAATGAATTATGAAAATGAAAATAATACATATAAACTAAAATGAATTACAAATGTTAAAAAAATTAAAATTTTAGGGGGGGCAGACTGGAAATTCAAGGGGGGGGCGGCGCCCCCCTTTAAAAGTTTTAGGGGGGGCCGCTGCCCCCCCTGCCCCCCTGCTCCGCCGCCAGTGCTCCATAGTCAACAGCTCTGTGTGTGATACATGATCTGTTCCCCCCCCCAAAACAGTGGTTCAAAAATTTCTCCGCTAATCACCCAAGTCTTACTCTGTTCACCCTCTAGGAGTTCCGTGATCATTCTTGACCACTCATGACCACTTCTAAAAGTCCGTTAATTCGTGAGACTTAGGTCTTTAAGGGTAGAACTCCCGTTGGGTTAAAAGGTCGGTAACTGTTGCTTCAAATAGAGAGAGAGAGAGAGAAAGAGAGAGAGAGAGGAGAGAGAAAGAGGAGAGAGATAGACAGGAGAGAGAGAGAGGTCAGAGAGATAGGGGAGACATAGAGGAGAGACAGAGATGGGAGAGCGATGGAGAGAGAGGGGAGAGAGAGAGGAGAGAGAGAGGAGAGAGAGTTCAGAGAAATGGATAGAGAGGAGAGGAAGAGGAGAGAGAGAGAGGAGAGGAGAGAGATGAGAGTAATGGTGAGACTTGAAAGGTCAAAGGTGAACAAAGTAGAGAATCTAGCCAGGTGTAGAAGATTTATTTGTTTTAAAGCAGTTGATAGCAGTTTAAAAAAAAAATCATTTAAAATCATTTTTGAGATCCATCACTTTCCGCTGGGTGTAGGAACTGGTTTAGGGGCTGTATTGTCTAGTCTTTGTACCAGACGAGGTCAAGCCCTGTTATTATCTTCACCTTTAGGATTTAGAAGCAGCATTAGCGCGACTTTCTCATCAGTTCCTTACAGGTATGGAACAATGAAACAGCATCTCATTCTTAAAGGTACTTTGTGTGGAGGCTCAAAATGAGGCGCCACAGTGAGTCAAGGGTACGGGAAAAAGCCAAGACTGTCGTGCAAGGCATAACTCACTCCCCCTCCCCCCTGGGGCCACTCCATACGTAGTTTAATGCGCCGAAAATATTATAAAACAATTATATTTCGAACAACGGGTTCGAATTCTGGTCTCTGGACGTCCCAGACATTGCTGTGTATCGTCATCGAGCCCGTGCTATAAATAGAACCCATAATGTATAGGTAAGTACGCAGTCTCCCCACGTACTTCCGTGTTTCTATATTTAGAACAGGCCATCCCAATGCTACCCTCTTTAAACGAAACAAACACATAAGCGTAATATATCCAGTTTAGCACGTGAAAGCATTGGAGAAACATTTAACCTAACCCCCCCCTTCCCACAAACACCGATCCCCCTCTACCCCACCTCCCCGCCCACACCTAGGGTAGCCTAATTTTTTTTTTTTCAAAATAACGTTCCCTTACTAGAAATCTGTATTTTATTGTGTGTGTGCATGGGCGTATTCATGGGGGGGGGAGGGCAAGAGGGGGCATTTGCTCCCCCCCCCCTTACATTTAAAAAAAAAAGTCATAAAGTTGTTATTTGCCCCCTCCCCCTAGAAAATTTTTGCCCCCCCTCCCCTGGAAAAATTCCTAGCGACGCCCATGTGTGTGTGTACTAAATAACAAACCGAACCAGCTTTATTTGGCCGTGAACATAAGCCAACTACCAATATGAACAATATTTTTAAAAAATGATTAAATAAATTCAACACCTGTATGGATATGTATATATATATATATATATATATATATATATATATATATATATATATTCTAAATGCTATTAATGTGTCTAAAAACTTTCGTGGGAAGGAAAGCCAAAATTATTTCAAGTAGAAAGTTAAAATGTTGCAGAAAACTGGCAAGTCTTGAAAGACATTTAATTACTTAACTAAAGAGAAAAAAAAAAAAGAGAAACCAAACAGGCAAGAATCGTTGGACATGTTATGAGAATCAAGTATCCTGCTGACTTGATTACAAAGGAAAAAAATTTAATGGGGAAAAGTTCAAGATGTAAACGCAGAAAAACACACACACACACACACACACACACGCACGCACGCACGCACGCACACACACACACACACACACACACACACACAAAAAATCTGCTCAAAAGGTTGAATGATTTAAAAGGGGGTAAAGTGAAGAAAGTCAAAGAACGAACAAAATATTAAGGGCAGTGCTGGGGCATAAAAGAGCAGTGCTGGGACATTTGTTTTACTGAACTTTTGGATAGCAGGATTCTGCAAAATCTCTGTGACTGCATAACATTGCTTTTCTAGCCAAGGGTTTACTATTCAATTCGCCTGTGAGGATGTAATTGTAATGCTTTGATCCCACACTAAGCTCGTCACCTTTCAAACCCCCCCCCCTCCCTCCCTGCAGTCGTTGACGCGGGATATGTTGGCAGGCCTGTTCTTATTAATATGTAAACTTGGGCTAATCAATGTTTACAAAAACCCTTTGTCGGGACTTTATAATTATTCACTTAAAAGTTAGGGTGGGGGGGTGGGTGGGCTAGAGGTGCCACATCTATTAAAGATTATCATAGGACCCTTACATTTGCAATCGGGAATTTTATTTATTTTTGCCTGGGGGGGGGCCCTAAATGTAACTTTGCTTGGAGCCACCAAAGGTTAAGTACAGCTCTGGTGTTAGCACCTTGGAGGTCCAAGTTCAGATAGTGTTGCAGGCATTTGAACACGTCACAAGCTTAAATGATAATTGGGCTCACAGCTCACACACCACCAGGTAACACACACCTCCAGTTCACTCACACCACCAGGTCACCCACACCACCAGGTGAGCCACACCACCAGTTGAGCTACACCATCAGGTTACCCACACCACCAGGTGAGCAACACCATTAAGTCACCCCCACCACCAGGTGACCCACACCACCAGGTGACCCACACCACCAGGTCACCCACACCACCAGTTCACCCACACCACCAGGTGACCCACACCACCAGGTCACCCACACCACCAGGTCACCCACACCACCAGGTCACCCACACCACCAGGTCACCCACACCACCAGTTCACCCACACCCACCAGGTCACCCACACCACCAGGTCACCCACACTACCAGGTCACCCACACCACCAGGTCACCCACACCACCAGGTCACCCCACACCACCTGGTCACCCCACAACACCAGGTCACCACACCACCAGGTCACCCCCACAACACCCATGAAATGACCTCCCCTGACTAAGAATTAGCCAAGTTTTTTCTCACGGCGCCATGATCTGTCACAAAATGACCTGTCACAAAATGATCTGTCACAAAATGACCTGTCAGTTGAAGGAGCAGCGCACGTAGTTCTGTCAAAGATTTGTGATGGGGTGAAAGGGGGGGACGGCCGAGTTCAGGCAACGCCCATGACAACATACAATGTTACATATCTACGTTATCGCCCTTGGGCGTTCGACCCCACTTCACACTTACCTGTTTGCGTCTCCGGCCACGAGGCGATTGCAATTAAATCTTTACTTAAATCTCGACAAAGATTGATCACTGAAACTCTTTTTACTTCCCTTTCAAAAAAAAAAAAATAAAGAGAGAGAGAGAGAGAGAGAAGGAGGGGTGGGGGGTACAGCTTTGAGCCGGGGTATTAAGTGAACTCGGGAAGGGATCATGGGAAGCTACTCTGTTACCCCGCGTTTGACACGAAAATCTATAGCAGGTGGTACAGGAATGATCTCACTTGATCAGAGAGAGAGAGAGAGAGTAACAAACATTTGACAAATGTTTCCATATTGTCTGTCTGGGTAACCACGGCAACGGCTTAACGTTTTAAATGGTTCGGTGTCTTATTATGGCTGCCTACAACGTTTTTTATGGCTGTGATGGTTCAGTATCTTATTATGGCTGCCTACATCGTCTTTTATATGGCTTTGGTGGTTCAGTATCTTATTTTGGCTGCCTTCATCGTCTTTTATATGGCTGTGATGGTTCAGTATCTTATTTTGGCTGCCTACCCCGTCTTATGGCTGTGAGACTCACTGATGTTTTAGAAAGGGGGTGAGGGTTGTAATCATGTCCAATTGCCTACTGTTTTATTATTATTATTATTATTATTTGTATTACAATGTCAGTCTGACTGTCGGATGATGAAATCATTAGCCGATGACGTCAGATTTCATGTCTGTTTTATATGTAAATTTATCCATAGCTTCACCAGGAAATGTGTCTGTCTTTATTTATTTTGTTTAGCTTGGATGTTGTTGCCTTAGCTTAAGTAGCGAAATGTCTATCTATCTAAAAAAAAAAAAATTAGCTGCGGGTTTCCATGGCTTCGATGGATAAAAGTTTTTTTTTTTAAAATTCTGGTATGTGATTTAAACTCGTGATATACTTTCGCTTTCATTAACTTGTATACCCGGGCTATGAAGGGAGGGAGCTGGGGGGGGGGGAGCTGGGGAAGGGTTGATCCGTCTACAGGCATGTCTAGACCATCAGCTAAATGGATTAGATGTCTAGCAGTAACCTTGGCACCAGGTGAGTTAAGACGCCACCCTCTCTCCCTCTCTCTGGCCATGTGCTAGCTAGCCAGTCTTCAAAGGGTTAATTTTTAAATTGTTTTTTTTTTTTGTTGTTTTTGTTTGGTTGGTTTGTTGCTCCTATTGGCCCAGAATATGACACGTGATCTAGTGTCTTCTTGTGAAGTTGGTCTTTTTACTAGAGTGAAGATGGTCTTTTTACTAGAGCGAAGATGGCCTTTTTACTAGAGTGAAGTTAGTTGGCCTTTCTACAAGCGTCAAGCTGGTCTTTCTACAAGCGTAAAGTTGGTCTTTCTGCAAGCATAAAGTTGGTCTTTCTACAAGCGTAAAGTTGGTCTTTCCACAGGAGTGAAGTTGGTCTTCCTACAAGCGTAAAGTTGGTCTTTCTACAAGAGTGAAGTTGGTCTTTCTGCAAGAGTGAAGTTGGTCTTCCTACTAGAGTGAAGATGTTTTATTACCCTCTTTCACTCTTTCTGTGTGTACCTGTGTGTGTTTGTTTGTGTGAATTGGATTAATAACAACAGGTGGCTAGCATTCCAAATTCCTAAAGTTATTTTACTAAAAAATAAAACTAATGACCACTTTTCGGGATGGGGGGGGGGGAGCGTTGATTGGGGGGGGGGTAGAGGCATTTGGGTATAGGGCTCCGGGCTCATTGACCATCTACAGGTCATACTGTCCCCCACCCCGCCCCTCAAACCCTAATGCTTTGAGATGGCCCCCATCCTTTTAAGCCCCAGATGTATTTTGTTATTGTTGTTATTTTTTTTTTAGTATTGTCTTTTAGGCGCACACATTGCACCTCTAGATGCCCATAACATGGTTATCAGGTATAACATAGCTAGGCAGGCAGAAGGGCCCCCCCTCCGATAAGCAGCTTCCCCCTTCTCCCAACGCCCCCTGCACCCCCGCCCCACCCCCCCAAAGGCCGTGCCTCTAAGGATTAAGGCTGAACCGATTTTCTTTTCATTTTTTCATAACTCAGGGCCCCCCGTTAATAAAAGTTGAAGAATGAACTTTTGACTTGTGTTCATTTTCTCCACATTCACCTCCAGCCATCACCCGGTGTACCTGTTCAATTTACACCTGTAAAAAAAAAACAAACAAGAGGCAACATCTCCCAGACCTGGTAGACTGAATGTCTGGAATCAATTAGTTTAATGAAACACTTATCAGCGAGTGGCCAATCTCAGCGCGCCCTACCACCCCACCCCCTCCTCTTCTCCCCACCCTGTTAATTATCTGACGCCCATGATAACCCACACGGTCAAACAGAAAGTGATGCCCCGAATCAACCGATAATAGGGTCGGGGCAAAAAATAAAACCACAAGGGGCTTGTATCCATCTTTGACTCAGAGAGTAATCCCCTCTTGGGTGAATGAACCACAACAAAGTGGAAGATGACGAGTACCGTTAGAATGGACATGCATTACGGTCAGTGCCGAACATAAGGATTTGGGGGGCCCGGGGGTGGGGGCTTGGCCTTTTTTTTGGGGGGGGGCCTGCATTTTGGCATCCGACACCGTGACATTAGATAATGTACTTAATATTTAATGCAAAAATAATTTTTGGGGGCCCCCATCAAACTGGGGCCCGGAGGACTTTCGAATTAGGACCCCCCCTCCCCCTCCCACCCTAGGTACGCCTCTGATTACGGTCATTCGAAATCTATGTGGAAAAAAATGGTACATTTTTAATTTTTAAGTTAAAGAAAATTGAACGGCACTTTTAATAAATCAAACCATATTATATTCCTATATGACGAGATTTTCGGTAAAATTCATAATTTTTTCGATTTCTATTCGGCGTATTTTAATACCACCAGACTCCAAATAATAATATATTATACCATAAGACTCCAAAGACCAAAATATTTAAAGTTCGACTATTTCACGTATATCATCTTCTAATGTATCGCTTCCAACAACTGCCTAACCCAGAATCCCTCGTTAATAAATTCCACTGCCCGCTTTCATTTATTGGCACCATTTATCACGCAACACCATTTTTTTTTTTCATCGCGGAGTCATGCCCACACACACACACAAAAATGAAAGGGTATTAATCCGCCTCCCAGCTGTTTACCATTCTCAGCTTATATATATACGCAAGTGCATCTGCATTAATGTTCGTTTGATTCAATCTTTCATGGCTTCCCCCCTCACACCCCCCCCCCCCCCCCCAGGAGACCACATATTATAAGTTAGGCTTGAATATTCGTTGCTAGCTTCTGACCTTTTATTTTTTTATTCTGGTGGTTGCACTAACATGAAAAAAAAAAAAGAGTTGGGAGATATGTCGCTCAAGTGGGGGGAACGGTGAGGCCGGTCGTCTGTCCACT
Source organism: Bulinus truncatus (assembly GCA_021962125.1). Classification (NCBI taxonomy): domain Eukaryota; kingdom Metazoa; phylum Mollusca; class Gastropoda; family Planorbidae; genus Bulinus; species Bulinus truncatus. The sequence goes on along the minus strand of JAGDYQ010000001.1, from coordinate 36,238,896 downwards.
TGGGTTCGATTCTCGTGAAGACACTGGTTAATGTGTTGTTGTTGTTGTTGTTGTTTCAGGTCTTGATGGAAGTTCCGTGAGCAGTGATGATTTGAGTTTTAGTTGTGTGGGAGTGTGTGTGCTAGTCACCTATGTTTGTCTAGTGTTGTTTTAGTCCCAGGTCATATTTTACTTTCAGTTTTTATTTCGTTTTTTTTCTGTTTTCGTCTAGTTTTAGTCTTGCTGCTAATTTTAGTTTTAGTTTTAGTTTTCGTCAACGAAGGTTTTAGTTTTAGTTTTCGTCAACGAAGGTTTTAGTTTTCGTCAACGAAGGTTTTAGTTTTAGTTTTCGTCAACGAAGGTTTTAGTTTTAGTTTTCGTCAACGAAAGCAGCACTATGTATGTCCCCCCTGTGCTGCGTCCACGGTCATTTCACTTTTCACATTATGTTGGGAATGAAAGAAGGGCGCATAATTAATGGTAAAGGGATAAACAACCAGACTTTACAAAAAAATATTGACTCAATTGTCCCCTTAATTACCCGTAACTACAAAATGTGCTTATATGACGTGAACATTTTAATAAATGATGACGACTGACATATTTATCTAGAACACACGCTTTTTGAATGTCATCAATAACACATTCCTCCTTTTTTTTGGTATAAAGATAAACTCCTAATAGCAACAACATTTTCCCTTCATACATAACCTCAAACTTTACAATTATAGCCATAATAACGCTGCCGTTCAAGTCACATGCCTAATAAGTTCTACATTCGCACCGTTCAACTCACATGCCTAATAAGTTCTACATTCGCACTGTTCATACGCCGCTACATTTACCTGACGATTTCACTCACACAGTCAGTCAGTACTCACTTCACAGACAACGATACAAATAAAAGTATCTTTACAAGAGTTTCAAGTGTGAGAGCTAAAATCTTTTTTTTTCCTTAAGTAAAGTCAACTACCGTTGTTAAATGATAAAAAAATAGTTGCAGTTCACTTTTCTCTCTGAATATTTCTTTACTACGTGTGGGGGTAAAGCCATATTGATTGTAGTAGAGTTGATGGCTATGTTGGGATAGATATATACTAGCTGTACCCGGCCACACTTTGCCGTGGCTAAAGCCTGTATAATGTAAAAGTAAGTGTTGAGAAAGCCCTTGGTTCTAAATCTGTTTTTTTTAAAAAGAACAGACGATATTTTTTTTTTTTTTTAAAGAGGGAGAGGACGGAGGAAACCTCAATATTTTCAGGTTACAAAATCCCAATATCATCATTGGTTTTCCTCCGCCTCTTGGTTCCCACTTTTAGAAAGTTTATTTTTTAAAACAAATTACATAATATGATAAAATATGATATGAAACTGAAATTACATAAATATTTAAATATACATACAAATCATACTAATGTATAAATAGTGAAAAATTACCGTAGTAGCGTTTTTTCCAAATTTTGCCGTAGAAATGTTTATGTTACTTATATAAGAGATAATTTTGAGGTTTTTTTTTTTCTTTTCCTCCCCACAACTTCCTTCCCACCTTTCTCAATTTTTTCCACGTTACCAGCTGGTGTGGTGGTTCTGGTAGAGAGAAAGGTGTATTGAGTGTATATTGCGGAGGTTTCTGAAGTACCAAAGGTATTTTAATCTCTTTTTTTTTTGTATATAGATATCTACATATATTTACATCTCTTTAAACCGGCACAGAAGCAAAATTTTGCAATGATAATATAAAAATTAAAAAAAACATATTTGTTTGAGAATAAATTTTTTGCATATTTGAAGTTGCTTTCCCCTTGGCGTTTTCCTTGTCGGGTTCTGTTGTCTGTAGGCCTGCTGAAAAAAAAGTGTCTATGGTTTTGTCGACAGTAGGTCTTGTGTTCTCTTTCTGTATAGTATGTCTAGCTCCTCCGGCGTCATTGTCTGTCTTCCGTATTTACTGTCTAGTCTGGCGTCCCATATTGTCTGTCTGTATGTCGCCAGGATTAGTATGTTTGTGTCGTGTTGTTGTCTGCTCACATTGTTTGGTAGTGTGTTGAGTGTGATTGCTCTATCTGTGTCTAAGTGTGTTTGTGTTGTGGACTGTATTAGGTTGTGTAGTGTGCTCTTTGTTTTTTGTATGGCGGGGCAATGTAAGAAGGTGTGTTTTTCTGTGTCTTTTTGGTATCTGTTCTTGCAAAGGTGGCACATGTCTTGGATGGGTATAGGTGTCATGTTGTATATTAGTCTGTATGTGATTTCTTTCTGTCTATTGGTCATTTGTGAGATGTGTAGATTCTTGAAAGTTTCTGTGAAATCTGTAATCCCTGTTTCTCTACCCCAGCGAATTCTTTGTTTTTGGTGTTTGTTTGCCTGTTGGATGAGTTGTGTGTATATGTCCTTTGTTGTTTTCATCTGTATTAGTGAAGTGTTGGATTTGTGCGTTTGGATAACCTGTTTGTAGAACGGGTTTGATATCCTGGTACGTCCGCAATGTAATAATGTAAAGGAACGTGTATTTGGACGTACTTTTAGAGTTATGATTAATGGTGTAAATCTTATTTACATGTTAGATTAAAAAAAATACTGACGAAATAATAATTTGCAAACTAAAGTAAAAGAAAAATTTTACAATACTGTTTGGTAATTAAAACAAAATACTGACAAACTATTACTTTGAACACGGCGGATTGGTTTTTTTAAAGAAATACTGACAATATATAAGTTAGCAATATGTGACTTTTGAATTATCTCCCGTGGTTTTAAAAAAAAGTAAAGTGAAGTAAGGAAATTATTTTACCAAACCGATCGATTAAATATTATTTTTTTTATTTAATAGATGTGATGTCGATAAAAAATGTATATATATATATAGACACGCCAGATAATCCTCAGCAATTTTGTGTATCCATTTCAAGGCAATTGGTGAAGAACTTTTGGAGTTATTAGCTAACGCGTGAATTCTATTTACATTATATATATATATATATATATATATATATATATATATATATATACACAGTCGATTCCGCTTAATTGGGACACATCGGGACCGAGGCTTTTTGTCCCAATTAAGCGGCTGTCCCAATTAAACATACACATTTACTATTGGCTTCTTGGTTTGGTTTCTTTGAGATTTGTCCCAAATAAGCGGCTGTCCCACTTAAGCGGTGTCCAAATTAAGCGGAATCCACTGTGTATATATATATATATATATATATATATATATATATATATATATATATATATATATATATATATATATATATTTAGAGAGAGAGAGAGACAGAGAGAGAGAGAGACAGAGAGAGAGACAGAGAGAGAGAGAGAGAGAGAGACGATCGGGTTTTCCCCCAAACAGACTGGTGAAAGTTGCAACTGGCTTTTAGTACTAACATCCTGGACAACTTCATTTCCTGGGTAGGGAAACCCAACCTTTGGGTGGATAGAGTACACCCGCACACACACACACTCAACTTGGCAGTGTCTGACTAGTGATTTAGTCCGATATGACTTTGTTCATTGCTTCAAAATGTTTGACCCCCCCCCCAACCGCCTAAACTGTATAAGTTGAGCCTTTCTTATGTGGGGTGGGGGGAGGATATGTAAATTTCGGGGCCCTCGGTTCTCATGGGGTCCCAGGCAAAACGCTGGAAATGCCACCGTTTGCAAAAATATGGTGCCTTTAATATTCTTTGAAAACCGGGTCCCAATGTTTTGGTCATGAAAGTCTGGGGACCACTGGGGACGAGAGCTCGGATAGCCATTCCTTAAGACTGGCAAAATAAAAGTCTCGACAGGGGGGCCCTCTTTGACAGTGAGGGGGGCCCTCTTTGACAGTGGGGGAACCCATTTTGACAGTGGTGGGCCCTCTTCAACAATGGGGAGCCCTCTTTGACAGTGGTGGGCCCTCTTTGACAGTGGAGGGCCCTCTTTGACAGTGGTGGGCCCTCTTTGACAGTGGGTGAACCCACTTTGACAGTGGTGGGCCCTCTTTGAAAATGGGGAGCCATCTTTGACAGTGGTGGGCCCTCTTTGACAGTGGGGGGCCCTCTTTTACAGTGGTGGGCCCTCTTTGACAGTGGGGGAACCCACTTTGACAGTGGTGGGCCCTCTTTGAAAATGGGGAGCCATCTTTGACAGTGGTGGGCCCTCTTTGACAGTGGAGGGCCCTCTTTGACAGTGGTGGGCCCCCCTTTGACAGTGGGGGAACCCACTTTGACAGTGGTGGGCCCTCTTTGACAGTGTTGACCCTCTTTGATAAGTTGGGGGCTCTAGGTAGCGCCTAGTTTGTTGCCTGTCCATAAGAACGGTTCTGTGTATAAATACCGTACGATTAAGTACAGTGGTCCTCAAATACAGTGGTCCCCCCCCCGGCAAAGGAAAGGTTTACCTGTGTTGTAATTACAAACGTTTGTCTCGGAGTCATAAGTTTCAAACTTTCACCTGGCACTTCCATTCATTATTTCGTTTTTTTTTTATTTATGGTTTTTAGTTTAATTTTTTTTTCTTTCCTTGGCCTTTCGAAAAAAACAAAAAAGAAAAACACCAAAAAATACCCAACCTAATCTGATTTTACCAGTGACACAAGCAATTTACCGTAAAATACCGACGCCCGTATGTTCAAGTCATCAACTTATTTCAGTTCCAGCAATGATATGAATAGCTGTGACGAAATTTTTTTTTATTACCGTATCGCAGAACCTACACACACACAAAATATGTCCTTAACGATAAATAGGGCAGACAATCAGCAAAGATAGAGTAGAGGGATAAGTAGCAATACAAAATAGATACCACAATACGTATGCTGGTATATAGACAGCGTCTAAAATTTGAATAATCATATATAATAATATTCATTTCCAGTGTGCGTTAAATCGAAAGTAAAGAATTAATACAACAGTATTTCAGTTTAAAATACAACCATGAAAAAAATCGGATCTGCCCGAAACCAAAAAATAACCCAGCCTACCGATCAAGCATAAGGGGATATAACTCTATGCAAAGGATTTGCAGGGTACAGCTAGTAATGATAATAATAGTAATTGGCCAAAATATAGCATGTAATACAAAAATAGACATTTTGCAAATGGAATCATGTTTAAAAAAAATCTGGTAAGTTATGTTACATCTGACATTTATCCTACAAATTCTACCTGGCCAGAAGAATATGGGGAAATCAGTCGACCCCGGTGACTGACAGTTTCATAACAGGGGAAATTCCACCTCTCGCCCTTCACCTCCACAATACGCGCGCACAAACACACCAATCTGTTTGTCTTTTGGAGGGAACGAAAGAAATTAAGATGATGGAAGTATGTGACTTTTTGAAACAATTTCCTACTCCCAGGATTGTGAAAGAAGATCCTGTTGAATTTCTTTTCTTACATTACATTGGTGGCAGCATATCAGTAAAGAAGAGCTTTTCATCTCCGAGAACTACATGTGTTCCTCCCTTTTAACATTGTGAGTTCGTTTTTACGTCATAATTCTATTCAGTTGACTTTTCATAATCATCTGGATTGCATCATAAGTCATTAGCAAATGCTTGCTTCCATAGCAATATATGTCATAATGCTTGCAGTGGTGTATGCAGCCATTTTTATCTGATACTGTGTACTCACGAACCCAACCCTACAGAGTTCCGAAATGGGGGGGGGGGTCGTTAAACCGATCCCAGCGAAAAAAAGATGTGTATGTTTACAAAAACAGCTCACAGTATAGTTGACTATACTCTGAGTATACAGTGGTGGATTAAGGTCGTTCTGTCTGTCTGTCTGTCTTTCTCTCTCTCTCCATATATATATAAATCCTAGTGCTCAAATTCTCTGGAAAGATCTAAGGGGAGATAAGCAGTTGAGGTTTTCTTTTAAAAATACAGAACAGTATTACTTCCCTGCAAACTCTTAAAACAGAATACAGTATGGTAGAAGGATTATGGCGTGTGTGTGTGTAGGGGAGGGTAGATTACGTTTGAACTGGTCACCCACCAAGTTGTTAAGGGGAGACGATCTTTGACAGGCCGGGCTAGCAGTTATCTTCTCTTTGACACCATCCCCCGCGGGTATGGCAGAAAAGGGGGGGGGTTGGTCACTCGCGGTTACACCGGCGTTCCTGTTAAATAATGGCACGCCGATTTCAAGACCTGACCTGCACGCACAACTTTTGTTGTTGTGTTTATTATATTGTTTATGTTATCACGCAGCTGAGAGTCATACAGCTGAGAGTCTCACAGCTGAGAGTCATACAGTTGAGAGTCACACAGTTAAGAGTCACACAGTTAAGAGTCATTCAGTTAAGAGTCAGACAGCTGAGAGTCAGTACGAACTTGTATAAAACTTAATGGACTAGAAGCCCGGACATGTGCTTTTACCTTAAACCCCCAAATATCTCTAAAAGTTTCCGCCAAAGGCCCCAAATACCTAAGTGAGCCTCTGCTCCCTAAACTCCCCCCCGTCCCCCCCAAAAAAAAAAAACCCCAACTCCCTAGGGCTTTTTACCCATCCTGATATCCCCGCTCACCCTATGTTTTACAAGTGTTTTGTTGTTATAGACTACCGAACTTTCACCTACCACACTGACACACACACACACATGACATCCTTTTCTCTCACCAAATCATCCGGCCTGCCCCCTTCTCACCCCCCGCCACCCCCCCCCCAGCATCCAGTGGTAGCCGCCCCTGCATTCTTCATCTGGTGACAACGTGCACGTAGGCCGGTGGGGGGAGGAGGGGTGGGGCAGGGGGAGGGGTGGGGGGAGATTCCGGAATGGATCCTTTTTCTCTTCCCGAAATAACTTTGTACCCGTAAAAACAGAACAAATTGTTTACCAAACGGCATAAACTATTTATCGCGGCTTTTTCCTTTATATTTCCTTCTGTGTGGAAATGGCCAGAAAAAAAAAAAATCAACAGTTTCTACTCTTATGTTCGAAACCACCCCTGTGCCCAGCTAAAATTTCCACCACACAAGCATATACCAAACAAAAACCCACTAAATTCTAGTGCCGAAAAAAAATAATTAAAAACAACCAGTTCGTGTCTTTCGGTATTTAAACCACTGTTGGGTAAAAACCAATTACCTAAAGATTCGTGATGGAAGAAATCTGACATGAAAGGATTTAATCATAAGATTAGAAATACATTTTTTTGCGATGGTGTGCCTATGATAAGCCCCGGTAGTGAACTTGTGTGAATTCATTTAATTCATTTTTTTACGAAATTAATTTGTTTTTATCCATTTCTTATCAAATAATATTAACTAATCTTCAAACGCATTTTTTTTGGTTTGTTATATATGCCTACATATAAAATAAGATGGCTTCCCCCCCCACCTGCCCTTTTTTCTCTTTCAATATGCTTTTATTATTAGTCAGTCTATCTGACGGTAGACAGACAGTTGTTTTGGAAAATTTGAAATCAATATTCGACCAAATTCTAAAAGCCGAATCGGTTAGAAATGTCGAACAGTTGTATATTCTTGGTGACAATTAATTACATTCTTACGAAGTCCGAAGCTAATTACTTTTGTTTATAATGTTTATATAAAGAGTGAAATAGCGGAAAGACAGAGGCGTGGCGAGGGGCGGGCAAGGGGGCTTCATGCCCCGGGCGCTACTCACAAAGAGGCGCCAAATGGTATATTTTACATATAATATTATACTTTTTTTCGAATTGCGGGGGGGGGGGGGGGCGCTAAAAAGGTATTAAAAAGGTATTGTGCCCCGTGCGCGAGTTAAGCGCGCTACGGCACTGAGGAAAGAGATTGTGGTTTCTCAAGTTTAGCACGTGTTCATTTCAGGGATATGCAATAATAATAATAGTTATTCCTGGTCAAGGCCCTATAGGCACCGTGCATACGGCATACAAACAAAAATAGGGCCTTCAAATGTGAAAAATAAATAATTTTTAAAATTTACAATTATATAATATCCATAGTGCCTAGGGCGATAGGGCCTACAAAAACCTTGATCGTGCCTTGATTCTCGTTCTGTAATTGCTTGACGATATATTCTTTTTTTTATAAATGACTGAGTGGCTGTAGGTTATGAGTCCGAAACAAACAAACAAGCACGTTGTACTGTCGGTACGCGGGACGAAACTTAACTTTTGCCACCTAGCGATCATCTCTTTGAAGAGATTTACACCGTTCACGCTGTAGTGTCTCATTGTGTGCCAATGTTCGCGATCAGTTTAGGATCAAGAGATTAAAGATACCATCCTAAGTGAGCCTTTGAGGGAAATATCATACTAGTTCTATCCCAGGTATTGGCTGTAAAAATAAAATCGCCAAAGGTCGTAAAACTACTATTTTACAATTACATGTTGAATAAACCCCAAGCTTTACCATTTTCAAAAAACCCAAAATTACACCTGTTCCGATCAACTATCTTAAAATTACATAAACAAGTTTTACACCGCAAATTTTTTTTTTATCACTCGTCAGCACCTACCGAAATCCAGATTTAAACTCTAAAAAAAACCTAGTCTTCCATTCTCATCTCCTTTTTTGCTGAAAGGCCTCCTTCTGTAAGGGTCTGCAACTTGCCAGCAATCAACGAAAAGCAAAGGCTTCCGGCAAAGGATCGACATCCGGTGTCCGATTGCGCGCCTCATCGAAACAAAACAAACGGCACCACCGGAGGCGCCGACTCCCCCCCTTATCACGGGAGGCCATCTTTACAGGTTGCAGGGCGTTAATTGGTTCGCCCCTTTTATTTATTGATTTGTGTGTGTTTGTGTGTGTGCATTCTACTTTTATATAGGCTACACTTTTTTTTTTAAAACCCACAACCACCTTATGCCCTTGACCTTTGCACCTCCAGAACGGAAAAAATAACGAAGTCAATCTCACAAATCGTCTGCCTTTGATTACGTTATCAGCTGGAACAAAAGACCCTGCCAGTTATCCCACCCCATGGTCTGACGTCATTAGCAGCGCTACCTATCTTGGCTGGAAGATAGCGGCTGGAGTTTTACCCCCCCCCCCTCCTTCCAATCTATCGCGACCGTTTGACGGCATTTCTCAAAGGCCAATAATCGAGACACCCGCAGAAATCCCAAAATCAATGCAGGCGTGAGTTTTCTCCCCTTGAGCCCTTTGATTTTTTTTTCCTTGTTGTTTTTATTCTTCTTACGCTTTGCAAGGGAGACTATACAAAATATCTTGAATTGCAATGTTGAGTATCTCCCCCTACTTCCCCTGTTTCTTATAATTCTGCCCTATCAGAGAGCCAGATATTTGACCCCGTAACCTATTGAGTTATTAAATATTGTCTGCCTCAATCGCTGAAATGTTGAAATTATTGTCTGCTATACGTCGAGCTTTTTAAGTCGTGATACTCAGATGGCAAAATATTTTTCTGGGAATGTACATAATCTAGTTCTACTTTATCTCGGAGTGTTTTTTTGTATGCTTGTGTTTGTGTGTGTGTGTGTGTGTGTGTGTGTGTGTCTGTGTGTGTGTGTGTGTGTGTGTGCTTGGTGTCATGTTCATATAACCGTTAAGCGATGTGGTCACAACTGGACATACAGCCTGCTCACGTGTTTGTATGCCTTTCTGAGTGTTCATGTTTGTAAGTGATCGTGTGTCTGCCTGTTAGAACTGACAGTGTGTTTGCCTGTTAGAACTGACAGTGTGTTTGCCTGTTAGAACTGACAGGGTGTCTGCGTGTTTGAATTGACACTGTGTCTGCGTGTTAGAACTAACAGTGTGTCTGCCTGTTAGAACTAACAGCGTGTCTGCCTGTTAGAACTAACAGTGTCAGCGTGATTAAACTGACACTGTGTCTATGTGTGTCGTAGCTTGTTGCTCTGAAAGATTGACACTGCTTCATTGTGTTTTTTTTCGTGTCTTTGAGCAGTGGCGTAGCGAGCTAAACTCGCGCCCGGGGCACAATACCTTTTTAGTGCCCCCCCCTCTCGCTTTCGAAAACCATATAATACTACATGTTTTGCGGACCATTAGGCGACTCCTTGTGAGTAACGCCAGGAGCATGATGCCCACCCTTGCCCCCCCTCACTACGCCACTGTCTTAGAGTGTGGCTATGTCTCTGTCTCTCTCCCCCTCACTACGCCACTGTCTTAGAGTGTGGCTATGTCTCTATCTCTCTCCCCCTCACTACGCCACTGTCTTAGAGTGTGGCTATGTCTCTGTCTCTCTAAGTGTAGGTGATTTATGTGTCAGCCCCGTTAAAAAAAGTGTCAGTGTTCAGTTTTGGTGAGTCTTAAGTAATTAACTTGGGGGCTCATTCGATGCAGATCTGTGTGTCCTGTGTGTCGCCTCATAGTCTCTACCCCCCCTCCCCTCTAGGACCAATTTCGACTAACAAGTTCTATCAAATGTTGTTAAGAATTATATTAGTAGCTTTGTGGTCAAGAGGTAAATATCTCGGCCACATCGTCACAGTCGTACGCCATTGAAATATAATAGTAATCTGAATGTATCCTTGAGTTGGGATGATTCTTTACAATTCCCTTGTAGTGCCTCCCTATAAAGTTCACCCAGTCATAACACTGCACAGAGGCTGAAAGGAAACGGCACCTTGTTCTCTTCTCATAAATTGACAGAGTCTACAGCACCCTGATACACAGATTAACTATAAGTCTTAGTACACCTTGTAACATTTACTTTTATAATTATCTGATAATAGAAGAGTTGAATTACACCTATAATAATGTTCACTGTCTCGTCTATATCGATTTTTGCTGTAAATTATCTGGACTGAAATTACAAACTTGTTTAAGTCTAATCACATAATTAATTATTTCGACACTATTCAGTGTTCGCTTTTTCTCAGCAAAAACTATTTAAGTAGCTGTTAACTATAGCATTTTGTTGTTGTTGTTTGGCTTGCATAAAATATAAATTAGTTGCCAACTAATATATTTTGTTTAAATCCTAAAGTGGCTGCCAAATGATATATCGGTTTATCCATTTATTAAGTATTTTGTTCTCTATTTGCAGAATGTCAAGATGTCTTCGAACAAGGAGCGATGCGTTTCAGGGGAGACTATTACATCATGATTAAACCAGCTGGGGCTACACACGCATTTAAGGCCCTTTGCAGAATGGTCAATAATTCAGGTCAGTATTATTAATGCTATTTCTATGTGCTATTCTATGGAGTTCATAACACAATTTGTCAAATTATTTATATATCTAGTGCTCTCATTAGTATAATCTAAACCAGCCATGGGCAGACTACCGCCCGCGGGCCAAATCAGACCCGTCGGACCGTTTGATCTGGCCCGCCGCCACTCGTTTCAGAGTGGAACCCGACATTGTCCTTTTTTTATGTTCCGGCTTTTACATTTAATTTATTATATAAGTTCATCACTCGATCATTCTGTTGATGGCCCGCCCGTCAAATTTACGAACCAAATGTGGCCCGCGACTCCATAACCAAGCCTTGGGCGGCTATGATAGGAATGAAAAAAAAAAGGATTAGGGGGTGGGGGGGGGGCCTCCAAAACTTTCCCATTAATGTATTAAAGGATCAATTGATAAACATTTCTTTCTTACGTGGACTTTAATTAAAACAAAAATAACGGAAGTGTGAGAAAGGATGACGGGTACAGCTATAAGAAATGAATCTAATGCTTCGTCTAAGACAACTATTAAGACTGCAAGTTAGCAGACGATTGTTTATTTCACATTTGCACTTTATGAATATTTTTAGCAATTAACGAGTAAAAAGATATTTTTTGTGCTCTATTTTGTTAACAATCAAACCCCATAAAACATTCTGCACCTCTCTATGGATGCTATCATCTTTGGCAGCCACATTTTTTTTTATAATAGGGCTGCGAGGTATGTTGTAGAGGGTTAATATAAAAATGCACACGTATGCTGGAAAGGGTTAATATAATAACGTACTTTAACACTAGTAAATATCAAAAAATATCTTCAGTATCTAACGAACTCAGGTTTGCTCATCTTAGGGGCGTGAAGACCGCTCGCTGAGGACTCACTCTTACATCAAACATTTCCTTATCAGAACAAATATCTACCCTCATTCCCCTCCCCTTTCCACCTCATACCACCTGTATCAGACCACCTCATAATTAGATTCATGATAAAACTCTTAGCTACAACGCTGTTTACGGCTCAATAGCTTTATTTTCTCCAGAATATAATTTCAAGTTGTTTTTTGGTGGGCAATTATTACAAAGAGAGAAATAAAGTGTTCACAAATATATAATAACAATATATTAATGTAAATATATAATATAGATGATTAAATCGACTATGTTAAACAGAAGTGGAGGACTTGAACAGCCAATCAAACACGGGGGAATGTTGGCTCAAATATCTCTTGTGAACGTTTTGTTAGTGTTGACGTGTAAATAGCACTCTGAATTCATCTTTAATATTGGTTCAAGTTTATCTTGGTTTATGTATGGAATGACCAGGCGCTAGTGAGGTTATCGGTTTTGGCGGGCATTTGTCAGGTCGTGGGTTCAAATATTAGCTACGTCTTCTGTTGCTGTCGCCATGCATTAAAACGTAATAATAATAATCTAGGACGCGCCTCGCTGCCTCAATGATCTAGGGATTACAAATAAAACATTTCTGTTGATTACGGGCTTGATCCAAGATGAATTAACTCCCTTACCCAACTGCATTTCTATAGGCCAACTATGTTGAGGGCCCCCACTGACCCCACCCCCACCCATCCCATCCCATCCCCCGTCCTTACTGGATTAATTCCTTTCCAATCTAATGCTCTCATGTCCGCGACATGTTATCTTTTTTTGCTAAGGTCCGTTCCCCCCAAATATCTCTTTATGTTCCCTAAGGACCTGAGAAATGACCTGATTTCCAATCACTGGAAACCCGGGACTTTGTGTGTCTACAGTCCACTAGAAATAAGTCTAAAGGACACTAGAAATAAGTCTAAAGGCCACTAGAAATAAGTCTAAAGGCCACTAGAAATAAGTCTAAAGGACACTAGAAATAAGTCTAAAGGCCACTAGAAATAAGTCTAAAGGCCACTAGAAATAAGTCTAAAGGCCACTAGAAATAAGTCTAAAGGCCACTAGAAATAAGTCTAAAGGCCACTAGAAATAAGTCTAAAGGCCACTAGAAACGGTCTGCAAACCAACTTGAAAGGCTACAGATCACAAGAAACAGTCCACAAACTACTAGAAACGGACTACAACTACTAGAAACGGACTACAACTACTAGAAACAGTCTACAAACTACTAGAAACAGTCCGCAGACCACTACTAGAAACAGACTACAACTACTAGAAACAGTCTACAAACTACTAGAAACAGTCCACAAACTACTTGAAACAGTCCGCAAACCACTTCAGACAGACCACAAACTACTGGAAACAGTCTACAAACTACTAGAAACAGTCTACAAACTACTAGAAACAGTCCACAAACTACTAGAAACAGTCCGCAAACCACTTAAGACAGACCACAGACCACCGCTAGAAGCAGTCTACAAATCACCAAAAGCAGTATCCTAGTAACACAATAAACCAATACATCATCATGCGTCTGACCAAAAACAAAAAAAGAATGGAACTTTTCTACTGTGCGACGAATACGGTCATTACTTATTGTCATGTCCGGTCATCAATCTGTCTGCAGTGTTGCGGAAACTCAGGCTGATCAAGACGAAGCTTGCCATTGAATACGTATCGGTGCCGATGATATATGACCTATATTTGCACAAATCTCAAAAACCCATTTCTGGGTATTCCCTTTTGTTTAAAATTAAAAAAACAAAACCAGGAACTCAACAACAAGATCCTGTAGAAGTGCAGGGTGTACTTTCTACAGCCGTTTTACAGTGATAAATGTTATAGCTGGGAGGGAGGACTATTTCTCTCCCTTCGTTGTCATTCTATGAATGTGTCTCCATCCATCGCGTCTGTGAATTCTCTCTGTAATAGTTGACTAGGTCATAGTTTTAAAAAAAGTGATTACCATTCCTACCCCCAAAGTTCTCACAATAAACCTATTTTTTTGAACGCGTATTAATTTTTTTTATATAACTAGGTAAAATAGAACGCGACCAGAATTCTCGCGAGAAGGGTAATTAGGTCCACAGAATACTTATATCGTACGGAGAGCACAATGACGCTATTTAAAATAGTCCTTTAATAGCGACTCTTAAAAAAAGACGGAAATTAATTTTATGTTATTTTCCTTTTTAATGTGTAGCCACTAAATAATACTGAACAATAGCACAATAACACAATTATAGTGGCTTTCTGAAATGTCATATTTAATTTCACGGTGCAGATTATGTATAATTTATACTCTGTAGTTTGGTCTACTTTATTAATTTTAAATTGAAATAAATGTCTTGTCTTTAAACAGAAACATTTGGAGGAAGTCTCCGTCCAACCCCTCCCCCACACAGACACTTTGTTTTGGTGGTGTTGTAATGTTTTGACATATTTTTTAATACCGCGGTATCATGGCTGAAATTTTATGCTATTGCAATGAAGAATACTATACATACATATCATACATTTATTGGCTGCATTACTGATGTTTAGATGGTAGTTAAATTTGAGACGGCTTTACCCGTCACACCTCCTTTACACATCTTCCCGTTACACACCTTCTTGTTACACCTCTTCCCATTACACACCTTCCCATTACAGATTTTAATTTTACATATCTTCCCATTACATAACTTCCTCTTACACATCTTACCATTATAACTTTAATTTTACATATCTTCCTATTACACATCTTACCAACACAATTTTAATTTTACATATCTTATCATTACACATCTTTCCATTACACATCTTCCCATTACACACCTTCCCGTTACACATCTTTCCATTGCACACCATCCCATTACACGCCTTCTTGTTACACACCTTCCCATTACACACCTTCCCATTACACACCTTCCCATAACACACCTTCCCATTACACACCTTCCCATTACACATCTTCCCATTACACACCTTCGCATTACACACCTTACCATTACACATCTTCCCATTACACATCTTTCAGTGTACTCTTGATTGAGACGTTTTTTTTTTTAATTAAAGAAACCTGTAAGCGCACGTTTTCTACCAATACAACTCTAATAGATCGCTTTGAAGAATAAAATTAACGAATTAAATCGTGGACTGGTCAAGTTCAGGAGGTTGACCAATACTCTTATAGTCCTCTAAATACCAAACAAACAAAACAACCAGCAGTGAAAGTACTTAAATAGCTAAATCACTTGACAAACGACTTGCTTCAGACCTTCAGCCGCTGTTTAAGTGAAGGGAGACCTAAAACAAAAAAAAAAGCAAAACAACAAATGTCCAGGTTCCGCAACTCCCGGTCCAACCATCTGTTGATTTTCCCTGTGAGTTAACAATCAATTACCTCCCCTCATCAAGGCGCCATTTGTCAGGCCAGACGTCCCCGCATTGACCTTGTTATCTGGACCAGGGATATCAATCTTTCTTTTTTTTTTCAGGGGGTGGGGGAGGGAGGGACAGTGATGGGGGGGGGTGGGGGAGGAGAGAGAGGGGGAGGGTGGTGGTGGAGGAGGGACGGACGGACGGGCGGGTGATAATGGCCATCTGTGACTTTCTGTTGTGTCGTGAATGTCCGAGACAAGATGGAGGGATGTTGGAATAAACCGGTGGTTCATTCTCAGTCTAACTGCTTCAGCCACAACGTCTGCTTCGTCCACACCTTCTGTTTCGTGCTCTACATCTGCTTCATACTCAAATACTACTTCATCCACAAATACAACCTCACCCACAAATACAGCATCACCTACAAATACAACCTCACCTACAAATACGATCTCACCCACAAATACAACCTCACCCACAAATACAACCCCACCCACAAATACAACCTCACCCACAAATACAACCTCACCCACAAATACAATCTCACCCACAAATACAACCTCACCTACAAATACAACCTCACCCACAAATACAACCCCACCCACAAATACAACATCACCTACAAATACAACCTCACCCACAAATACAACCTCACCCACAAATACAACATCACCTACAAGTACAACCTCACCCACAGATACAACCTCCACCCACAAATACAACCCCCACCCACAAATATCACTTCATCCTTAACCCCGTCTTCACCCAGACTTATAGTGGGTAAAAAAATATATATTCCAAATCTGTCACGACAACGCTCTGTCCAGTGAAAGGAGTGGTCATTTTAAGTCCTCGATGACCAGCACCTTCATTCTAAACCATGTCCTTTATTACATAAAACATCACAATGGTCACCCCTTTACTTACCATGTAACTGAAATTACATCTTGTAATTGTTGTTATTTATTTCAGCTTTAAAATCTCTATTAACGATTTTTTTTTTCAAAATAAACACGTGTCTCCTTTTGACCCATTAAAGACTATCCATTAGAATGTTATTGGGTATTGATGAAAATTAAAATGTAGTACTTTGGAACAGGACGAAACAAACAAACAACATGGCGCTATTAGTCAATTACAGAAACTACAACCATCGACGTTGTACTAATTAAGTTTTTAAATGTATTTATTATTTAATTTATCTTTTTTTTATGATACATAACAAAAAAAAATTTTCCACGGATATTTATGTACACCATGCATTTCTTCTGTCACTAAAACTAAGCTAAATTGTTGACTAGTTACAGCAGTCTGATAAATTCAAGGTCTTACTGTAAATGTTGGTGGCTGGCAGGGATTCCCCCATTTGTTTGAATCTCAGGCCAATTTATTAAAAGCGTCTTTGTGATTGGCTGTCTACCAGCAGGCACGCCGAGAGGGGGGGGCAGGGGGGGTCATTGCCAGGGGGCCTGCATCTGTAAGGGGGCCCGGCCACTGCGACCATGTCAATTTTTTCACAACTTATTGTTTATTAAGGGGCCCGCAATGGTGTCATGCCCTGGGGCCCGTGTTGTCTGCCGGCCTGTAATCACTATTATCTGTCACACTTTTATCAGTGAATTTCAACCATTTCATGTATAACAACCCGTTACATGTATTTCAGTATTCATCTATCACAGTTTGAAATTTAATCCATTTTTTTTGTATCCTCTATTTGTTATTTTCTTGTAACCAAAAACTGTCTAGATTATCAACGTATGTCTGTTTTGTTTGTCAATACTGTTTATCACAAAATGTCTTTTTAGTTAGTTTCTCACCAAATGTCTGTTTTATTAGTTTGTTACCAAATGTCTGTTTTGTTAGTTTCTCACCAAATGTCTGCTTTGTTGGTTGGTTACCAAATGTCTGTTTTGTTACTTTCTCACCAAATGTCTGTTTTGTTACTTTCTCACCAAATGTCTGTTTTGTTACTTTCTCACCAAATGTCTGTTTTATTAGTTTCTCACCAAATGTCTGTTTTGTTAGTTTGTTACCAAATGTCTGTTTTGTTAGTTTCTCACCAAAATGTCTGTTTTGTTAGTTTCTCACCAAAATGTCTGTTTTGTTAGTTTCTCACCGAAATGTCTGTTTTGTTACTTTCTCACCAAATGTCTGTTTTATTAGTTTCTCACCGAAATGTCTGTTTTGTTAGTTTGTTACCAAATGTCTGTTTTGTTAGTTTCTCACCAAATGTCTGTTTTGTTGGTTGGTTACCAAATGTCTGTTTTGTTAGTTTCTCACCAAATGTCTGTTTTGTTACTTTCTCACCAAATGTCTGTTTTGTTACTTTCTCACCAAATGTCTGTTTTATTAGTTTCTCACCAAATGTCTGTTTTGTCACTTTCTCACCAAATGTCTGTTTTGTTACTTTCTCACCAAATGTCTGTTTTATTAGTTTCTCACCGAAATGTCTGTTTTGTTGGTTGGTTACCAAATGTCTGTTTTGTTAGTTTCTCACCAAATGTCTGTTTTGTTACTTTCTCACCAAATGTCTGTTTTGTTACTTTCTCACCAAATGTCTGTTTTATTAGTTTCTCACCAAATGTCTGTTTTGTTAGTTTCTCACCAAAATGTCTGTTTTGTTAGTTTCTTACCAAAATGTCTGTTTTGTTACTTTCTCACCAAATGTCTGTTTTGTTAGTTTCTCACCGAAATGTCTGTTCTGTAAAGACTCCCATCGTCTGCCATTAACGTCTGTGTAACTTTCTCTCGTGCTCAGGCTGGACGGTGATACAAAAGAGACAGGACGGTTCGGTCGACTTCTTCCGGACCTGGGATGAGTACAGGCACGGGTTTGGCAGTCTGGAGGGGGAATTTTGGTTGGGGAATGACAACATTCATTACCTGACGTCACAAGGTAAGTGGCTACCAACTAATAAACACAATTCTTATGTTTTCGTATATTCAAATATCATGCCGGTCACGATTTCGAAAAAAATGGGTTTATCCGTTTTCTACCAAATGGGAATTTCCAATAAAAGAATAATGTGTTTCACACACCACGTTGTTGACAAAGCAATTTTCTGTTGGGATTATGAGTGGAAAAAAAAACCCAGCAAGAATCAATCATCTCTTGCCATAACTCTTTTTTCCGAGTAAAAGCGTTAAATCACGCGAATGTTTTAGTTAGACTTAAAAAAATATAATGTATGTGTGTCTGAGGGTGGGTGGGTGTTGAAATTTACAGAAAGAAAGTTTTCACTTACCTTTAGACAGGTAACTTGTCGATCAATCAGACCAAGGCGTTCAGGAAAACAATTGAATTCTTTCTTTATGATTTCATTATAGTACAAGCGAACAGGTGGGTCTTATTTGGTAGGCAAATTATGCGACTGCCTAGAATCAGTGGCGTGTAGCGAGGTGGAGGGGGGGGGCAAGAGAGGGCATCATGCCCCGGGCGCTACTCACAAAGGGGCGCCAAATAGTTTATTTTTTACACAATATTATATGGTTTTCGAATTGGGGGGGGGCGCTAAAGAGGTATTGTACCCCGGGCTACTCCACTGCCTGGAATCCCCAGTACAAAGAATTACCCAGGTCGATATTTCCAGTGCCCCCCCCCCCCAACAACAAGTACCACAGCAGGTTGTTTTTATTTTTCCCCTCGCGTGATTCAAAGTATCCCCGGTGGTCTAGCTTTAAATGGGTACCTGACTAAAGTAAAGGCGGCTGGACAGATGAACCCTACACTTTATCTGCCCCGATGACCCTCTAGGGCTAAGGGAACTTTACTCACTTCTAGCACCAGTACTCAACCATCTATTCAAAATTAGTTTGTTGCTCCTGTAAATAACTTTAGGACAAAATCTGGGGGCCCTATACAAAGACGTAGGGTGATATATGGGGGCCCTAACAAAGACTGATATGTGGGGGCCCTAACAAATACTGATATATGGGGGCCCTAACAAAGACTGATATATGGGGGCCTTAACAAAGACTGATATATGGGGGCCTATACAAAGACTTATGGTGCTATATGGGGGCTCTATACAAAGACTTATGGCGATATATGGGGGCCCTAACAAAGACTGATATATGGGGGCCCTAACAAATACTGATATATGGGGGTCCTAACAAAGACTGATATATGGGGGCCCTATACAAAGACTTACGGTGATTTATGGGGGCCCTAAGCAAAAGCACCTTCCGTAAGGAGGGGATGGGTTGAAAATGTATTGGTAATAGTACTAGCATTGGATCCCTACGCAGTCCGCCAATGGTGGGTGTCAGTGTGACCTTGGCCACGCCCACTGGTCTCCATTTGTTTGTTTTTTTTGTTTTTTTTAAATTACTGAAAAAAATCAAAACACTTTTCAAAATAGATCTTTTATTATCTTAACAAACAGTTGACAAAAACTCAACAATTGAGAATTTGAAAATTCCAGAGCAGTATACCACAGTAGTTGTATATCACTGATATACCCCCTGCACTTCAACAGATGTCTTTCCTTCGCTATATATCAATTTATATTAGCGTCACACACACACACACACACACACACACACACACACACACACACACACAAATATGTGCATATAACAAATTAGAAATGTATGCTTCCAGTAAACACAAATGACGTATATAACATTAACAAGAGAGCAGCAGTTATTTATATTAATAATATTGCTACCATGACCGTAGACAATACATATAAAACGTTGCAATACACAAATTACTGTCAAGTGAACAATATCAACAACATATCAGCTCAAAAAAAATATACTAAAACATCAAAAAAAAACCGACTACAATATATATACAGTCGATTCCGCTTAATTGGGACACATCGGGACCGAGGCTTTTTGTCCCAATTAAGCGGCTGTCCCAATAAATCATACAAATTTACTATTGGCTTCTTGGTTTGGTTTCTTTGAGATTTGTCCCAAATAAGCGGCTGTCCCAATTAAGCGGAATCCACTGTACATATATATACATAGTAATTAAACCAACCTATATGCACATAACAATAATACCAACATATAATATCAAATATACATGAACAATGCACACGAGTAAATCAAATTACCAACAATTCATAGGTACATAATGTCATACTATATATCTACCAACACACCTACGTAAATTTGTGGTTTATTAGAAACCTATCAGGGATGTATCATTAATGATTAGATCAATAAATAACAATAATCAGAATGTTGATCATTTAATCGAAAAGAGAGATTCCATTAAAAATAATAATAACACAACCCATAAGACCACAGACCATTTGATCACCCCAAATTTTTCTCTCGTTTACTACGAAGCCATTATAAATCTTCAATTAATCAAGTGATAAGGAATTACAGTCTAAGGGAAGTAACTTAGATTATCGTCCACCTCGTAGAATATTTTTGTAGCTTCCAGAGTTATCCGCCGATACAGATTTAAAAAAAAAATATTAGCAATATGGATGACATTATTTTTCCTTATTTTTTTTTTGTTAACGCCAATATCACATACTGTATGAGGTATGTTGGATAAAAGTTGGATTAACTTGATGTTGAATCGACGGGATGATGTATATATGTTATGTTATATTTGAGTACAATTTTATTTTACATTTGTTGTTCTGAAGTGATTCCCCTCCCCCAACCTCCTCCTTACTTTTCTAAACAGGTAGAGCTAGATTTTTGCGATGCTGAACTCGTGCTAGGTATTGTTTTGACATGGCGCTGTTATGGCGCGAAACTTCCGCTCACATTGTTTTTTTCCTGATGCTGCGTTAACGAAATATGCCATTGCGATAAGCTAGGCTAGTGGTTTGTTTTTGTTATTATTATTTTTAAACCACTATTTTACAATTACATGTTGAAAAAAACCAAGCTTTACCGTTTTCAAAAAACCCAACGCTACACCTGTTCCGATCAACTATCTTTAAACTACATAAACACGATTTACACAGCAATTTTTTTTAATCGTCAGCACCTACCGAAACCCAGATTTAAACTCTAAAAAAACCTAGTTAAAACCCAGTCAAACGACTTGTGATTCCACCTACCCAACATCTAGCCAAGTATTTATATATATTTTTTTTTTCAAATTTTTATACAATATTACAGTAATAACTACTTCCTGTGATATGAACTATAACCCAACGTATGAGTGAATCAGGGAACATCCGTGCATACCGTCATGTCCCCCCCCCCATAGTGTTTTTAATAGTTTGTACGTGTTTTTTTAGCGATCACGTGACTTGGGCAGACGATGACTTGCAGTCTCGTTTTCGGTTCTCTTTGGCCGTCTTCCAACATGGCGAACGTTCATGCTAGACCCCAACTACAAAATAATGTTGTTTTTTCTTTGTTTTAATTTTTAATTACGCCATTGCTCTAAAACTCGTTGTGTGTGTGTTCGTGTGTGTGTGCTTATTTATTATTTCAAAAGGTGGTTGTGAAAGCAGGGATGAAATTGGGCCAATTATTTGTCATTTTGACACGATTGCATAAGCCTCTGATATCAGCTTTTTTTTTATAATTATGTAACTAGGTATTTATTCATAAAATAAAATAAATAAATAAAACATCCTGGAATCGGGTTTTGGGAAGAGAGGAGGGGGGAAGGATGGTGTAGGAAATAAGGGGGGGGGGTTAGGAGATAGATGGGGGTGGGTGTGGGAGGATGTAGGATGTTTTTATTTTTTGTTGTTTAGGTCAGGAGTTTTTGTTTTTTTATGAATCAAAACTGGGGTACTGGCGGTTAAACATGGGGGTGCTATCTGTCAGGGCGTGGGGGGAAAGGGGTGCTATCTGCCTGGGGCGTGAGAGTCGTGCTATCTGTCAGGGCGCCTCTCGCTGTGCATTTTTCGCGGTGAGTAGTTGATGTTGTACTCATACATTCTGCCGGTGCCTGTTGAGAGAGAGAGATACAGGCAAGGAACGAACGGGGAACATAAATATCTTTCACAACAGACTGTGTGTGTGTGTGTGTGATGGGGCAGAGGGGCGAGATGGTTTGTAATTACGTCATGGATATTACCTGTGGCAGGAGAAAATGTTATTACCTGCACAAACAAATATGTTCATTGGGAAAAGTACATCTTTATTAAAAACATATTTTGAGCACACACACACACACACGGCACACACACATAAATCTATGCACAAGATGACATGATGTGTATATAGTCTCTAACCAGTCTCGCGAGAGGCCGAGAGAAAACGTGATGCCCATGATACAGTAACATTACCAGCTCACGCAAACTATTTATAGATCTTAGATATTCCAAGTAAGGACGTTTTACATCTGTGTCCTGTTTGGGGGGGGGGGGGAGTGGGAAGTGGGCGGCTTACTTCCAACACCTCTAATCAAATTAATAATAATTAATAATTAATTTACTGATAACCCCAGCATCCAAATTTAATCATGGGTGGATGAAGAATATCCGGTTAGAATGCCCGTAGTGACTTAATAGGAAGTGAACCACAGATACTGGCCGTCGATTTGTGAGGTCCCTGTAAGGATGAGATGTTTTATCCCCCTAGATCCTAAAAATTACCAATGGGACTCTTTTTGTAGGGGCCCTTCTTTCATCCATACCATGACCCCCCTGATAGTGCAATGGCCATGGAAGCACCACGTGAGACACAGAGGTAACTTTCACCATTGGGCCTGAAACACTTCCCTTCGTTCTCAGAGGAAATCAAACCCGTGACCATCAGGTCGACAGTCGAGCGCTTTACCACCCGACCATTTCTTTTGTTTTCTGCTCAGCATAGACTCGAGAGACGATTTTTCTTCTGCTTTAAATGCCCCCCCCCCCCCGCACCCATAGAATTAGAAACGAGATCGAACTGTGACGATTTCTAGAAACTGTGACGATTTCTAGAAACTGTGATGATTCCTAGAAACCGTGATGATTCCTAGAAACGTGATGATTCCTAGAAACCGTGATGATTCCTTGAAACGTGATGATTCCTAGAAACTGTGGTAGGGACGACTGGTGTACTAATGATATAGATATGTAAAAACTGTGACTTACGTCTGTCAAAGTACTCCCCTTTCAGCATCCTGGAAATCTCGCTGGCCGTGTCTTTCTTGGGCCGCGGTGTAGGTAGACCCACTTTCTTGGGCGGCTGCTGCCGTTCCCCCTGGTCAAGGCTTTGAAAAAATTTCTCCTTGGTATAGGAATGGTCCACCTCAGTCTCAATCCTGGCCCGGGCCGGTCTGGAGCTCGGGGGAGAGGAAAGCATACACGTGGGTTAGCATATTACAGAAATAAGTTGATTCAACGACCCGAACCGCGAGCCGTACACTGGCACAGATAATTAGGTCACATTAGTGTAATGTAAATTGTGAAAGTGAAGACCTTATAAGGTTTATGGCGGGTGGGGGGGGGTAATTGACAGCGCCTCAAAGTACCCGTATTAATACGCGGCAGTACATTATATTTTCTGAATGAAAGCTTTAGAATTTTTTTTTAATTATCCACTTAAAGAGCGTGAGAGTAAATGATGAATGTTGATCGTTTTAATAATTTTTTTTTTACTAGATCCGATCCGGAATTTGTACTTGCCCCATTGACATTGGCAACTTTAGACGGTGTCCCAGTTTGGTCATTGAGCGGCTCTACTTTCAAATTATTTTAATAACAAAATAAGATTTAAAAAAAAAATATTCTTAATTAATTAGAAATATTATTATTATTTTTTTTTTACAACTATGCGAGGAACATTTTTTTTTAAAATTGTAATGATTGTAATGCAATCCAATTACAGTTATGTTTATATTTTAATTAATTGAATATTCAGTTTTTTGTTATTTTTTAAAAAGAAGATGACAGCTTATCGATGTTGACTGTACCACCCAAAGACAAAAAAAATAACCTTTCCCATACCCATTGGGGTATACGTGCCACCGGTTGAGTACTAACCTATGGGTCAAGAATGTTAACAAATTGTAAAGATTTGTAAAAATCTCTAACCGTGGAATTCGAACATTTGGAGTGAGTTAAAATAGGAACTTGTACAAGATGCCATACATAGCCGATATATTTTTTAAAAAATTCTTTAATCTTTGAGTTCTAGTTATTTCAAGCCACATTAAAGAGATTGTGTGTGTGTGTGTGTAAACACGAAACACACAGACATCCAGATACACTTGTAGATAGACCCAGAGTCCAGACATCATAACCTGGGCTGAGTGGGTGGATGGATGTATGACACAAGTCCCACCCTCACACCAGACTCACTTAACACCCATGTTTACAAGGTCTTGAGCACATTTTTCAGTCTTTTAACAGTCACTACATAAAGATACGCTACAAAGTGGCTACCATGACGTAGCAGCTACCTGGGAAAGTGTGATGCTGCAGAATACGATAGTCACAAATGTGATAACCACGTCATGTGGAGATGATATATTGCTACAAGAGGGACCATAAAGCTGCAGTGTTTCACACTTGTTGACTAAATTTTGTTCACCTACTTTCAATGTTTAAATTTTTACATCAGCAACTTTCAGTATCAAGATTTCCCCCCTCCCCCTCCCACCGGGGGAAGGGGCGAAGTGGGAGCAACTTTTTTTTTCCGCCCAGAAACTTATGAATATTAACCCCATACGAGGGCGGCCTTTTCTAGAATAGTATGGGGGGGGGAGGGTGCGTTCTTAAACATAAGAAAACCAGACGCCCAAAACCAACGCCGCCCCCTACCACATCCCCGATACAAAGGACGATAGAAAAGGACGCATTAAGAGCCCCCGACTGATACATTAAGAGCCCCGACTGATACATTAAGGGCCCCGACTGATACATTAAGGGCCCCGACTGATACATTTGCTTATTGCCCCCAAACATCTTTTTAGAAAAGTCTTGGGCAAAGTTTCCCAATTAACTTAAGAAAGGCTTTAATTGTATGTCTTGATTTCTGTGGTGTGTCATTAACGTGCAACAATACTCTCACTCTCTCACACACACACATGCACAAACAGATACACACACATACAGACACACACACACACAGACGCCCTCAGACTTCACGTACGCACACACACTCACGCAACTACCACCTGTTAACGATGCTCTCCCTGTCGGTCGCCCTCAGCGGGGGGAGGGGCATGATGTTGCTGACGCTGTCGAAGGGCGTGATGTCATCCTCCCTGACAGTGGACATGCCCCCGTCATACCTCCTGGTGTCATACTTGGCCAGGTTCTGTCATTGAGTTGAACCAAAATAAAATAAAAAATTAAAGTGCTGATCAAGTTATTCATAAAGTGAAATGTTTTTTTTTTCTACAACGGGTTAAAAAAAAAAAGAAGTGAATATAGGCAGGTGGTTATATAGGCAGGTGGTTATATAGGCAGGTGGTTTTATAGGCAGGTGGTGTTTTATAGGCAGGTGGTTATATAGGCAGGTGGTTATATAGGCAGGTGGTTATATAGGCAGGTGGTTATATAGGCAGGTGGTTATATAGGCAGGTGGTTATATATTCAGGTGGTTATATAGGCAGGTGGTTATATAGGCAGGTGGTTATATAGGCAGGTGATTATATAGGCAGGTGGTTATACAGGCAGGTGGTTATACAGGCAGGTGGTTATACAGGCAGGTGGTTATATAGGCAGGTGGTTATGTAGGCAGGTGGTTATATTGAAAACATAGGTCTGGGGAATCAAATAAAAAATGATATTTAAAAAAAGTTATAATTTAAAAACAGAAAGCTTTTATTAAAATGCACTAAAAAGTTTAAAAAAAAATATTTTCCTTTTTTCAACAAATATTTATGTAAATTATCAACACTAAAAACATAAGTGTGGGTTTCCATTTTGAAATTAGATTATTTATTTATTTTATTGTTATTTATCGATTTCTCACTTCAGCTTTATATATATATATATATATATATATATATATATATATATATATATATATATATATATATATATATATATTGTAACAATAGCTTTAGATAGGTCTATACAATTTTAGAACCACTGTCCAAACTCATGGGTCCATGATACAGTCATATGTTTTGATAACTAGAATTCCAGCGGTTGATCTTTGTTTAGGGTAAAGTTGGTTGTCATCACAGGTCTATGACCCCAGAGATAGGTGACGATAGATGTAATTAGGCAGACAAAGGAATACTAGACCAGAGTGAGTTTTTAGCCGCACCAATCCCTAGGCTGTATTAAGAGTCATTAATATGTAGATGAGTTAGAAAGGGTGTTAGGGAACCAATCAAAAGTTCTGGGCGTTTGGGGCACGTGATAATTCACCAACACATAAATAACAGAGGTAACGGAAATTTCGACAGACCTACGAGAGACAGACCGACAGTTCGACAGACTGACGATAGAGATATCAGGACACCAGTTGTAGAGATAGTTAGAGAAGTTAGTGGAGAAATAGTAGAGGCACAAGCTATCAAGTTATTGCGTTTTACAGTACACAGTCAAAGTCTATTTTATTGAAGTATCTCTGAATAATTCTTTCGGGAACTCAAGATACTAAGTGTCAAAGTATTGCCAGATAACTCCTTTCGGGGAACCTGGAATACTACGTGTTATATTGTGTACGAAGCATTTTTGTGAATACTGCTGCAACAAGTTCAGATTACATATGTTTTCTTATTATCTAATAAATATAATTGAATCGTGGAACTTTGCCTCATTGATTGGTGTGTTGTTTGAGAGTGCATTGAGACTGAACGCTACTTAAGTTTACAAACCAGTTATAATATCGGCAGCTACATAAAACCAGTATAGTTATCTGAAGCAGCAGTGAGGAACACACAGTGTTACCTTGGAGAAGCATTACATCAACAAGTACATAACATTATATATACAAAAGTATAGTGTTACATATATATATATATATATATATATATATATATATATATATATATATATAGACATTGTGAATATTCTAGTTATAAATATCTATGCTGTATGTAAGGCTTAAAGAAAAAGCCAAGAAATATTTTGCACACTGCTGCAACGTTGCTGTGCATTCTTTTGCTGCGGGGATAATCTCATTGCAAATTGTTTTCCTATTATAAATATTACTGCAGAGTGATGTCTACAAGATGTTAATGTGTGGACTTGAAATTATCAAAATCGTTTATTCTCGTGTAGAATGTACACGTGTGCTGATGCTGAGCCTTTCTCACTAAATTAGAACAGGTCCAAAAATGAGTTACGAAATTTGCAGACAAACACAGCCTTCCACCCACAGAAAGCGAATTGGATTAAAAAGATTTTAAATGAACCAAAGTTAAACTGAACACACTTGGGATAGAAACATTGCGTACATCTGAGAGGACTTTATCGAGTACTTTGTAAGAGTTTACCGGTTACTTTGTAAGACTTTATCGGTTACTTTGTACATACGTATATATACATACATACATACATATACAAGATAATTTTTAAGTTAAGCTAGTCTAACTGCTATATTTAACAAACATCTTGCTACTGGTGATGTTGACCTGAATAATGAAATTGAACATGCAACGAACGACGAACCCCCCCCCCCCTTCCACCACCATTATCACTGTCTAGTGTGTTTTAAGTTATGTTTGGGTCATACAGTATTCAATATTGTGTCACACATGACTGAACTGACCTGGGCTAGGTAAGGTCTGTTGGAGACGTCATCCGTCCTGAACTCTGACCTGTTGGGCGCGGCGTTATCCGGCCTGAACATGGGCTTAACCGGCGTCACTGCTGATAAGGCGGCGGCGTCATCCCACTGGCCGCGGCTCTGGCTGAACGCTTGACCGTTCAGGGTCGTTGACAGCGGGTGCCATGCCAGGGGCGGCGCTGGATCCCTGCTGACGGGAGGCCCCCCACGATTCAACGACGTGCCCCTGATCCGGGGTCTTCTGCTCAGCTGGGCGTAGTCCGTGAAGTCCCCGACGCTCCTCGCCTTCTCAACGGGGCCCTGCCGGGGAGCCCCCGCCGATGCCGGTGGGTTTTTATAACCGCTCCTCGGTGCCGCGCCTGAGTGAAGGCTCCGCTCGCCGGGCAAATGTCTGCTGCGCTCGGCCTGGCTGCGCTCGGCCTGGCTGCGCTCTGCCTGGCTGAACACGGAGGCGTGGTCGTCCAGTGAGTTATTCCCCTTGGCGACTGACGAGGGAGGTAACTGGACTTCACCCAGACTGATTCGGTTGTCTCTCGTTTGCCTGAAAGTTACAGAGGAAACAGAACATTTATTTGTAATGGTCACATTTTTTGTTTTTTTTTGTTTTTTAGTTCCGTTACAGTTCGCGATGTTCCTCTTTGTATTCGAATACAGTTCGCTATGTTCCTCTTTACTGTGTATTCGAATACAGTTCTCGACAGTTCGCGATGTTCCTCTTTACTGAGTATTCGAATACAGTTCTCGACAGTTCGCGATGTTCCTCATTACTGTGTATTCGAATACAGTTCTCGACAGTTCGCAATGTTCCTCTTTACCTTTGTATTCGAATAAAGTTCCCGATTCTGAGGCCAAATCCGAAACCACCTTCCCCAAATAAAACACACACAAAAAATAACTCCAATATTTCTGAAGTTGTTCTTAATTATGATGGACATGTATCGGTTGTTTTATTTTTTTATTTTCAAAACAGTTTTCATTGTTTATCTTAATTTCCTATTCCAATACCTCCCCCCTCCCCCCACTTTCAATGCTGTTAAAATGAATGGTCTCCACGGTCATTACACTCCCTGTTGTGTTGTCCGGGGGGGGGGTGCTGAAAGAAAGAAGGCTCTAGACATCTGTGTTTCTGATTCCTATATATACATTATACTATCACTAGTAGATACCAGATGATAAAAATAGCTTTTAACGCTTTATTTAGTCGACAACGATAAACATACCCCCGTGTTTATTGTAAGGCGTATTGTGCAACTATGGTGGTCAGTAGTGCACGGAAATAAAAATGATTAAATAATCTAAAGTAGACATATTTTTATTTGTTTATATTGTCTTATTTATTTTTTTTAATACCCATAATACAAATAGGAAACTTAAACATTTAAAATGAATATAATCTACTCCCTATGACGTACAGAAGTAAAAAATCAAGACCGATAATCTATTACACACAGAGTATGTTCCCTTTTATTTCGTTTTTTTTTTTTCATTTTATCCGGACCACTTTTTTAGTATCTTGAATGTAAGACATCGATAAAAAAAAACAACCTTTCTTTAGGAGACTCTATAATGTTTATTTTTGGGGAAATCAATCTTATATCAGTCAATACTATATCTTTTAATAGGAAAGAATTGTAATACACCGCTGTATCTCTACACCCACCCCCACACGCCAACTTTATTTTTGTGCATACCAATAAACTGAAATTTATTGGAACTGCGTATGCATACGGGGGGTTAAAGAAGGGCCATAAAATTTGTCCCGTTTAGGTGGGTGATTTCTTTTTTAGGTGGCGTACGGTCCTGTGGGTCCCTGGTTCGATCTAAGGATCGAGGACCCATGGATATTTCAGGTCATGGTTAAAATCCCCCGCTATATCCCCCGTGGCCATTGCAATTGGTGGGAAATGAAAGAAAGGGTAACATGAAAACAGTCTCCCATGATAAAAAGAGATTTCATCTGAGCCTTACAATGGGGCATCACTCTCTTCCCGGCGGACAAACTCGGTTTTAGAGCATTAATGAGGAGTGGGGGAGGGGGGGGGCAATTTTTTTTAATTCTGTAGACATTCATTCATTATTATGTAACTCGAATTTAAGCGCACCTCCTCCTCCCTTAGATGGTGCACCCGCGGAAAGATGTCTAACCTTGTCCACCAGCTACTCAACTTAATAAAACTCGTTATATTTAAACGGAAGTTGAACTATGTATATATACAAAAAAATAAGTCTATGTATTCTAAAAGTCAAATGTTTATCATTGAATATACTGGACTCACGTGATTGCTAATTATAGCGCACATGGTTGAAAATAGGTTACATTGGTGGAATGAATGCCCATTACAATGTGTTTACTACTTTAACAATAGTGTGATAGTTTTGCAATTAAAAAAAAAGTATTACTAATATAAATCATATTACTTGTTATTTGTTAATATTGTAATTAGCACAGATTTAGTCTTACAAACCTTTTACTAAACGTTCAGTACCAAAAAAAAATAATAATAATAGTAAATAACTAGACATTGTATTTTAAAGTTGTTAACAATATGAATTACATATCAATCAATCAATCAATCAACCAACCAATCAGTCAGTCAATCCATCAGTCATCAATCAATCAGTCATCAATCAATCAGTCATCAATCAATCAGTTAGTCATCAATCAATCAGTCATCAATCAATCAGTTAGTCATCAATCAATCAGTCAGTGATCAATCAGTCAGCCCTCAATCAATCAGTTATCAACCAATCGATCGATTGATCAATCAATCAATCGATCGATCAATCAATCAGTCATCAATAACGAAAAAAATCAAGCCCAACCATTTCTCGGACTCGTTGTCGTTGTATCGACGGGGCCGGTAGCTCTGGACTGTCCACGGGTAGGCCATGACCTCATCCTGGGCAGGCTGGACATGGGCGGCACAGTGAGGGCACCGCAGCTGAAAGAAACCAAAAAAAAAAACAACAACGAAATATGGGTCAGTGACGTGATGCTCAAATCGAATGGCAGACGAGAAATACAATTTTGAATCTTTTTTCATAACTTTGTCTATAACGTATAATTTTGTCAATAATTTATAATTTTGTCAATAATTTATAATTTTGTCAATAATTTATAATTTTGTCAATAATTTATAATTTTGTCAATAATTTATAAAATTATAATATAATCATACCAGGTGACTAATAGTTTAACTCCATACCTCATCATAGTACATTGAAGGAATGGCTTTACTCGACTTCTCTGGGCATGCGTGGTCGTCGCTGTAGGATCGCCTCTTCCTTTTTGGTCTAAACTCAAAAAAAAAAAATAGAAAACATATAATGTATTAATAATAAAAACAACAAAAACAACATAATTATTTTAAAAAATCTGTTATTTTGTAAGGACGTTTAGTCATAAAGTTAAAAAGTTTCTTATTTTGAGAAAGCAGTTAAATTAAATCGAGACAGGTGCCCCCTGTATATAGTTGAGCTCCCCATTTGGAATATATTTTATGCCTCCACCTTTTAAAACAGGGGTTGGCACATTTTTTTTTTACCCGCGGGTCACAATGGGTTATTTTTTTTTTTAAGTACGGATCAATAGTATTTATATAAAATAAACGTGGAGCTCAGCGCGGCCCCCTGATCAAACGGACCGTGCTTGTCCCGTGGGTTGTCATTTGCTTATGTTTGTGTTAGAGTCTTAAAAGCGGAAGTAGGTGGTTTCTTTAATCCACCTTGTCGGTTCATTTTAAAAAAATGCCAATAACTTAGATTTAAAAACCTTTAGCATTTTGTTTTTTTCTAAAAGACAATACAAAATATGTTAGCTGTTAATTATGTTAATTAATAATGAATAATCCAAAAATATCACCAACAACATAATAATACTACAAAAGTCAATTCAAATGCTTTAGTTTTTAACTTCTCGATTTAATGATCTGTTATTGTAGGCGTAGACACTTCTATTACCAATTGGAAAGGTTACGCTTGTGGAATTATTCCTGATTCGCAGAACTAACCGAATTAAGATCATTATTAATTAAGCTGAAGTAAAACATAATTTCTGTTGGACGCTTGATATGACATGCCGGGGAAAAAAATTATAAATATTGAATTCATGAAGCACAAATAATGAACAATAACTCACTTTCTGTTGGCGAGGAGAGTTATCCTTGGTTCTGTCTCGCTTCTCGCCCTTGTTTTGAGGACAACCATCTCTTGCTGCTGTCCGTGTGTCCTTGGGGATGAGCCATACTTGACCGGTGGCTCGGACCGGGGCGAGATGTAGTGAATGTGGGCCAGGTGGTGGTCATACTGTCCGGGCTGCTGACCGCGCCTCCGTCGCTTGTGGGCGTCCCTCGGCTTCGGGGTCACGCTCCTGAAAATGGACGGCGTGGTTCGCCCGGGAGTGCGGGAGGTGACCCCAGTTTCGGAGTAGTCGGCGTCGCCCGGCTCCTCGTCGTAACGGCGCCCGTACTCCTCCCTTGACTGGCGACCATGACGACGCGTGGTACGCAGGGGCGCTGCGCCAACGGGGCTGACATGTTCCGCAACATCGACACCTTCATGCTGATAGTATTTGAACTTGTATGGCGCCATATATCAGGTGGCACCCCCACCCCCTCCTCTTTCTTTCTTTCGTTCACCTGATTCACGTGACGCTGCTGACCATTGACTGACCACTGAACCAAGATGTCATGTTTATTGCGTTCTGTTTTTTTTTTTTTATTTCAAATTTCTCCTTCACAGATCGAATTTATTTGTATGATCCTCATCAGTTTTGAAACATTAAACAACGTTAAGTTATTTCATTACTCTTTGACTTTAGCACATTGTTCCTTTTATCTTTGTGCACAAAAGTCACTTATACAACTTCAATACGTAAACACACCATTGGACTATAAACACACCAATACAATATTGTAGTTACTTGGTATATCCTAATCTATCATTTTACTCCTATTTAAAAAAATGATTTTCAGTCCCAAGAGATTAAAAAAAAAGTATTTTGTAACTTTCTTTTTCACTTTACTATTTTTCTAAAGCCAGCCTGTTGAAAGAGATTCATATGTTAAAATTACTTCAAAGTATTTTGAATTGGGAAGAGGGGTAGACGTGGAGGGGGGGGGGGCTAAGTGTTAAACTCTCGTAGCAAATCTCGGCTAATCTCGTCCCTTTATGTATTATTAAACACCAGTACCTGTGTTATTGTTTAGAAATCGTTTACTGAATAGTGACTGAAAGGAAATATCGGGCTCTTGTGTTATTGGTACGAAATGTTTTAAAACTCTCCCTGAATCAAGTCTGTGTGTGCGTGCGTGCGTGTGTGTGTATGTTTACCGCTTTCTTAGGTTCAGAGATGTTCTCGTCTCGGTCGCTCTCGCTTGATCTGTGGGGTTCTGTTAAGTTGTATTTAAGCGGTGCTGTTTATACCTTTCTCTGGAAGTAAGTACTGTTGAATGGTCGTTTGTCGCTGTCAACAGGTAGTCATGACAAATGTCAGTATCAGTTGAGGGGTGGAATGGGTGGTGTTTTGGTCACTGTCTTAGTTTATGACAAATCACACACACACACACACACACACAAACACACATAAACAACGCGTGTACACTGTTTACTTATGTGTGCGTATTGCAATACAGAGACCTATTGCTGTGTGTTTGTGTTGAAACCCTTAAGGCAGATGTATCACTTAAGGCCGATGTTTCACTTAAGGCCGATGTTTCAATAAACAAGCGAAACAACAAACAAGTTGACAACCATGTTTACGAAGCTGTGCATTCACCTATCGCGTATACCGGCGGCGACTACAATATAGAAGAAATGGAGGCAGCCATGGCTGTGCCCCCCTCAACATCTGGGGACTGACCATTCGTCAAGTGGTCTAACTCATCCAACATATGATCTACTTGTGCCTCGCCATCCATGGCCAACTAAAGTTAAAACCAGGCCCGTCTTCATGTCTGCCCCCCGCCCCCCCCTCTCCGACCAGGAACTGTCCAGCGAACCCCACGAATAGAAAGGGGGCTCTGGGCGTATTGTCCATTGTGGTGTATGGGCCCCCAAGCAATCTGGTCTGTGCCTGTGATGGGGAAGGAGGAAGGGGGGGAGAGAGAGAGAGGAAGGTGAGGGAGAGAGTTAATAATTCTCTGAGTATGTCGCTGAGTAGTTTCATTATCCTACCTACAGTTATAACAAGATGTTGTGCCAGTAACATGGACGAGGATAAGTCAGTGTGGAAATCTTTTCTGATGTTCCAATTATAAATTTCCAGTAGACTTCTGCCTGAGGCAAGGCGGGGGGGGGGGGGCAATTTATCTGAAACGCGGGCCGCACAGGCCGAAAAAGGGGGTCAGACACAAAGCAGACGGACGGAGTTTTTTGTATGAAGCAGTAGTTTAAAATAAATGTGCGGGCCAGATCAAACAGACAAACGGACCGCACTTTACCCGCGGGCAGGAGTGTGTCCATATTGTAGACTTTTTTTTTGTTTGTTACAAAGTAGGTTTAAAGATAAAACAAAAATGAATTCTAAATGGGGTGGGGTGTTGGGGGGTTGGGGGTAGGTGGTGATAACTGATTATACGGTACTGTTATTAGACTACTGAGTACTACTTTTAGAATCAGACTTATTAGACTGATCAATCTTATCATGTTCTATTTCTTTTTCCCTCTTACACCAAATAAAACTTAATTCATCTAATATGTAGGCGTTCCATAAAAAAAAAAAACATAAAAAAAAATGTAATTTCTCTACCTTAACTCCTTATGACATTCACTCAACTTTCTGTTCACACCGTAAACACTATGTAGCCTAAACATGCTCTTGTTCTATTCCGTATCCATCAAGTCAAACAAGTCTTTTTATTGGATATGAATTGACCCCCAACCCCACACACACCTAGTATTTGGGGGTGTATGGTGTACACCCAAATACTGGGTGTGTGTGGGGTTGGGGGGGGTGTTATCAATGTAAATCACTTGAAAATAAGTTAAAGAGGAAGAACACTTTTAAATTCACAATCTGGTAAACTTTTTAATACATTCTTTTAGATATCTTTTTTTTATGACAGTCAGATAAATCACGTCATAAAGGGGGGAAATATGCGGGGGGTTGGCCTCCTGCTATGTTTTTTTTTTATTTATGCATTCATTACATGCATGTGACAGTTGTATTCTGTATGTTAACATAAGTTACGGGTTTAAATAACACGAGCTCGCCACATAATGAGGCTGTGTTTAACATTTGAAGAGTGCGATATATGTTTTTTGTTATATGATCATGAGACAAATTATGTGAACAAGGAAGGGGAGCTAACGAGTGTTAAGGTTGTCTCCCCTCTCTCCTCCGCCTCCCATAGTAGTGTGAACACGTCTGCCTACCAAAAGTACCATAGGTCATGCGTGGCGATTTCACAACGGATACATCTATTTAAAAAAAAAAGTAAAGTTCCCTTAGCCCTACTGGACCATCGGGGCAGATGAAATGTAGAATTCATCTGTTTCTATAACCTCAGCATATGAAAGGATTGTGTGGTTAGCACAACGCCCGGCCGCCTTTACTATTAAGTCAGGTACCCATTTAAAGCTGAGTGGACTTGTGGGACAATTTTGCACCAAATTTCACCTGGAAAAATTCCATGAACCTCACCGAGGATCGAACCCAGGACTCTCAGGTCGACAGACGAGTATCTACACCACTCGGCCATCCGTCCCACTATGCATGTATTGTTTGTCTATAATTATATTCATATATATTTTTTTTTTATTTTTAAAAAGGTTTAACGTTAACAGCAGCCAAATACCGCCCAACCCGCCAGTTTAAACAAAAATCAGGCCAGAGTGTAATAAACGCCACACAAATTGGCGGGAAAACTGCCAACCTGGCGGACAAATTTCGTAATTAAAAGATTGAGAATCTGCGTGTGCCTAATTAATAAATCTACCTGTCGATGTGTACGCCAATCTAAAATGGTGTTACTCCGCGAAGTAAAAAGGGAAATTAATCTAACAAAATTAAAGACACTTTTAGATTTATTTATTTGAGTCTTAGGTTGTTGTTGTTTTTGTTTTTGTTTATTTTACAGAGGGTTCACATAAACAAAACAAAAATGTTTTAATCGGGTCGCGAAATCAGTACAGTACTGATGGTGGGTCAAGAAAACAATACAGTACTGATGGTAGGTCACGAAAACTGTACAGTACAGATGGTGGGTCAAGAAAAAAAACAGTACTGATGGTGGGTCACGAAAAAATACAGTACTGATGGTGGGTCACGAAAACAATACAGTACTGATGGTGGGTCAAGAAAAAATACAGTACGAATGGTGGGTCGCGAGTACAAGTTTAAAAACCACTACACAATGGTACTATGGTGTATTGTATGACTATGGTATCCTGTAGATGGGGGAATTAATAGTCAGTAGCTAGAGTTAGGAGGTAAATAACGATAAGGAAAGTCACAACTTACCGTCGAATCACAAATAACAGTTTAACAGTTAGCTGTTCATTTATCCGCTACTAAACATATTACGTCATCGATATTGGGCTACTTCACCGAACAACTTGCCTTCACACTGGACACACACACACACACACACACACACACACCAAAAGTTTATAACATTACCGTAATCCACAAAGTCACTAGAATAATCTAAGACTAGCTCTGTTTTGGAGCCGATACGACTATGACCTATACACAAGTACTAATTTATCAACAGATATATCAGTTCTTCGCCGGTGAATGTCAAAATGTATTATTTAACTATTATTTGCGCCCTCAAATCCCCCCCTCCCCCAGCCATAAACCCCACTTTTAAAAAAAATCCCAATATCCCCCCCTCCCCATAACCCCTCCCCATCCCTCAACCTGTCAATGGGTGCACTAAGAATAAGATCAATACAACTTCAAGTAAAAGTGTAAACTCAAAATAATAAATAGACACCACCTCCCTATCTATTTACATGACCTCCCCCCCCCCCATTTCTTCCACCGTAGTGTCAACCTTCTTTTTTGCACACTAGCTGGCTATCTAATGTCATTATCCCTGGCCACTCGTTCGTCGTCTAGTTTTTTTTTTAAATATATTATGTCTATCAAGATAAACCGTCGGGAGTATAAAGCCGACTTGTGTTTATCAGAACAAATATTGGCGCTTAATAGCAAGGGCGTTCAGGCTTCACTTATTAGCAATTGAATTTGTTAATATCCGGTATATTACATGGGACCGTTCGTTGTTTTTATCCTTTAATTCGACTAAGGGGCGGTGTCTTATCAAAAACACTACTCCAGTATTTCCTTACATCTTTTTTGTCACGAAAAGGGAAACAATAAACGACAACAAAGCAGGGAGGTATCATTGTATCTGATTAAAGGGAAGGTGGATAAATTGTATATACTTGCATTAAGATAATTAATTGAATGAAAGTTATTTTAAAATAATAGCATTTCGTTTTTTTTTTTTGGGGGGGGGGGGGGGGGCTGGTGGTCATGCGGTGTAGGGCGCTCGGGTGTCGATTTTGCAAGGTCCCGGTGTAAGTCCCATTGTCCACTTAGCTTTAAAAGGGTGCCTGGGTGGGTGGGAAGGGTGGAAATAATAGTTAAAATAATACATCTTGATAAACACTGGCGAAGACTGTTATATTTATTGATAAACAAGGGAATAAATCATCAAATGTAAACTTTGGGGGGGGGGGGGGGGAGATTCCGAAGAAGGGGGTGGGGGGCAGTATACGTTGCGCCCTTAGCTAACTTTGTTAACCTCTGACGCTACACAATTCTGAGCTATTCTATACCATTACTATTCTAAACGTGCACTATAATATTATCATATGTTATGCCAAGCTGTTCTGTATAAATGTATAATGATTGCACTGTATAAACTACAGTATGCTGTCTTATTACAGAGCTCGATCTCTCAGTATATCAGCAGAGACACAATTTCTCTGAATCTCTCTCTCTTCACCCTTCATCCCCCCCCCACACACACACACACTTAAACCTTTCAGTCTCAGTTCTATTCACTGTTGGATCAATCTCTGTGGTAAATTTGAACCGATCATAACTATCAATAACCTGAATACTGATTATTGACAATGACCCCCCCCCCCTCCCATGACATGTCAGATTAAAAACTTTGTCTGGAACTTTACCTGTATATACACACACACACACACACATTTTTTTTGTGTTCATATATAAGTGGCGCATAAGTAGTGGGGGAGGGGGTGAAAGGTAGGGGGGGTGAAAAAGGGGGGGGGGGGCGACAAGATACGCAGTACATGTATATTGTTGAAGAAACTCAGTTGATCGAAAATTGAAGAAAAAAAATATTGAAAAGTCAACAGAAGCTCGTCTGATTAAAAAAAATTCAAACACAATCATGCGTTCATACGTACGCGTGACGCGATGACATGCATTATACTAA
This sequence comes from Bulinus truncatus, assembly GCA_021962125.1. NCBI lineage: Eukaryota > Metazoa > Mollusca > Gastropoda > Planorbidae > Bulinus > Bulinus truncatus. The sequence continues at coordinate 36,200,546 of JAGDYQ010000001.1, read as the reverse complement.
ACTACGTTTCTACATAATAATATTTTTTGTCTGCGCCCCCTCCCCCTATTTTTCCTCTCATTTAAGGCACGTTTTAATAAAACTAACCCCTTACCCTCCCATACACACCTTACCCCCCCCCCCACCCCCTTCATTTCGATCAACGTGATGCCATTGTTTACAAAGTAATTGAACGTGATGCAGCTGATCTGGTTGTTTGTTGACGTTGTAGGGTCAAAGGTCACGAAGTTCATGTGCCTGCGGTACTGTCTGTGGTAATATCTTTGAAACTGTCCGATGTACAGTCTGTGATAAAGTCTGTGGTACGCCTTTGTGTTTGTAATATTATCTGCGGTAATATGGCAATGTCTGAGATGTTGCCCGCGGTAATGTCGTTCAGTCTGTGGTAATGCGGTAATTGTAATATCCTTGGTTGTGTCTGTTGAGCACGTGACTGAGAGGATCAGGGAGTGGGGTCAAACAAGTGGTGTTGAGCGCAAACTTAGCGTTGATTTCTTGTGTAAAGGTTCGAATCGATTTTGTCTTTTTTTTTTTGGTGATATATATGTATATGTATATATAGCCAGACTAGCCTCTTTCTACACAAATGTTTTTTTTTAATTCTCTAACAAATAAATGTAACCGCTTTTATAGCTCAATTTTCTATAATTTCATTTGTGTGAACATTAAAATAAAAAAAAAGGTCGCATACACAGCTCTGTCCAATGACGTCATTAGATTTTGTGCTTTTTGGCCCGTCCCTCCCACCCCTTCCGCCCCTCCCCCCCCCAACTCCTTACCATATAAATCTCAGTTGTCCGTCTTTGTCACTATCGATTATGGCGGCACAACAAAACTTGACATGCTAACCGAAATAAAATAAAAGAGAAAAACGCCCTATTGAAAGTTTTCCTTCTGCGTACCTGAAAGTAAAAAAAAAAAACTAACTACGAATGATTTCAAAGTTATCCTTTGCCCAGTGGCGTTTAAAGATGTGGGTGCGGGAGGGGGGGGCCGAAGGAATGGGTTTTACTAAAGTGACAATTACGATGTGTTTATTTAATGGGGGCGTTCATTTATGTTTCGCTGTCGCCTTCAGTGATGCGTGAAATAGTTTGCGCGCGCGCGTGTGTGTGTCGTGGGGGGGGGGGTAGTAGGGGTTCTGTTGTCCTGATTAAAAATTGAAAGTGAACACCACCTACGCCACTGTTTACAGCAAAGAACCGTGACTCGATCCATTGATTACCTCCCCTTCCCCCCCCCGCAGGCCTGTGTTGACAAGACTGTAATGACGCCCCTAAACCCCCCACCCCCCTCCCACCGTTCATTTTTATTTTCATCGATGCAAAGATATTTAAATCTATTCACAAACGTTCACGCCCCGTTAGTAATCAAAACTATTAACCCGAACATTTCCACTTGACTGTGACACCGTTTAGCAGATACAAAAAATGTGTTGGGCCACCACCCCTTTCTCTTTTTTTTTTGAACGCTAGGTGGCGCGAGTAGACATTTTGTCCTACATTGTACGTCACCATTTACAAACATGGAAACGAGGCTTTTTTTTTTTGTAAAAATTGTGAAATATAAGTTATGTTTTCTTATTTAATAGAAAAAAAAGAGTCATTGTAACCAGCCCCGCTAGGTATGGAGTGCCCCCCCCCCCGCTTAAAAAAGAAGAAAAGAGGAAAAAATAAAGAAAAAGTAAAGGTGCCCCCTTGCTGGGTATTGGTGCCCCCCCTGGTTACTTTAACCTGGCTACGGGCCTGATTGTAACCAATTAATTGTTTTGATTGCACAGAGTACTTATATTGTATATGTTACTGAAATGTGTCAGTAAATTATAGGTTTTATAAAATTAACCAGTCCGAGTGGCAGGCCGGTAGCGTGCGGGGGGGGGGGGGCTGGAAGGCCGGGACCCCCCCCCCTACGTTTTGTCTGGCCCCCTCTGCTTGTTTGCTCTACTTAGTAACATTTATTTCCGGCCCCCCCCCCCCCCCCGCTATTGATCTGTCCCCTGCCGTATAATGCTTGGCCCCTGCTGTAGAATTAATATCAATGGTTTGGCGAAAATATGCCAGGGAATGGCTTTCATTTATTTGATTTGTCTAACCCATAGCCTGACTATTGTCAAATTAGTTTTTAGTACGGGGCATTGAGCTGTGACGGATTTATGATAAGTGGCTGTCCCAGGCGCAGGAAATAATTTTTAGGCCTCTCTAGTATCCACGACTGATTAGTATTTTTAACTCGGGGCCTTTCACAACTGGGGCCCCCCTCTAACCTCCTTGACTATTATTAAGTCGTAGTAACTCTGGGCCATAGACAAGTGCCCTGATCTCCCCCCCCCCCGTGGCGGGGCTGGCTGATAGCTACATAGGATAAGACCCTTCTTTCATCCACTCAATACTCGGTAGTGCAATGGCCACGGAGGCGCCATATAGTGTTGACTGTTAAGCAGTGGAAGCACTTGGCAGATGCCTAGGCTGCTCATCCTTAGGAACGGCTCCATTTAGCGGACCCCCTTCCAAATCGCGGGGCGCGGACCCGGTGCTTCTGCCTTAAATCCGTCCCTAAATGAGCAGATCACGGGATATCTGTACTCTTTCATGAAAATTTTTCATATTTCTCCTTCCAAGTAGGATAGGCATGATTCAGGGTCACAGTCAGGAATTATGGGAACGAACCCCTGATAAACTGTAGCAACTCTTTCCTTCTTCTCTCGCCAACCCTAGCATCAATTTTGGCAGAAAAATAAAATTAATGAAAATAAATTTCGAAAGCAATGGGACTCTTACCCCCCTCCCACCCCTAAAAAAATAAGTACACGGGCCCCTTCGAGTTGCCCACCATTCATCGCGTCGGCCCTGCATGATTGTTTGATTCATTCATTTCATTTACTGAAAACGTGTTTATTTTCAAAAAAAAATAAGTGAATACCTAGTGTAACATATACCTGCTTTTAACTGACCAGATATTTCTGTTTTCTTTCCACCAGAAGACACAATGCTAAGAATCGAAATGGAGGAGTGGAGTGGCAAAAAGTACTATGCCGTGTATAACTACTTCCGGGTGGACAGTCTGAAGCACAACTACCGTCTCCATATTTCGGGTTACCATGGGAACGCCGGCGACGCCATGACATCGCCATGGGAGACGCATGACAACATGCCTTTCAGTACTAAAGACCAAGACAATGATGGGAGGTAATCCAAAATATTTTACAAGACATAACAGTAGTTAGGAAAAATTGCGGGTCTTAAAAATAAAAAGCTATATATGGGGGTACTTGTATTTTTACTATTTTTGAAATGAAGTTTTAAAAAGTATGAATCACTATCCCAGATAAGATATAAAAGAATAAACCATGAGCTGATTATTATGTAATGATTTATTGCACTCTAAATACCACTTTTGAATTTAGATGACCCCCATTAATGTTAAATATTTCCCAAACAAATTTATTTAAGTAAAATACAAGAATATAAACTGACATACATAAATGTGTAATTTAACTGCATATATTTCATATGCATTCATAACGTTAATGTATTCTTAACTTTAGAAATTAAATGAAATTTAAAGGAAAGAAATTTGAAATATCATTGATTAAAAAATAACAAGAATGAAGAGTTATAGAGTAATATGAGCAGAAATTATTCTTCCTTGTATATTTTATCATTTATAAAAAATGCAATTATAATACAATCATCAATGGAAATACCAAGAGTCTGCAGAGTCATCTTTATAGTGTAATGTGAAGACCTAATAGCTAGGGTCCTTATGACAATAATACTAGTATATTGCAGTTTACTGTCTTATTATATTGACTAATTCTATATATTCCTGTCATTTTACCAAGGTTCTATGACTCCTGCGCTGAGCACTACAAAGGTGGCTGGTGGTTCAACAACTGTTTTGAGGCTCACCTCAATGGCAAGTACTACCACAAGGGCTTCCACAAGCACTACTTCCAGAGGGATGGAATCCAGTGGAACACCATCCACATGTACTCATCCCTGAAGGCAGTGCAGATGATGGTGAAGCCGGCCGACAACCCAAGAAGCACAGCCTCTAACGAGCTGTCCAGCAATGTTTAAATGGAAGCCCAATATTTTTCTGATGGCAAAGTGCAGCATTTCACAACATCTCTCCCTGTCTGAGTCCACGGGGATTTCTCGATGAGCCATTTATTCATAAGATGCTCGTTTGTTGTGTTTTTTTTTTCGTTTTTTTTTTTAAAGTATTTAGTTTGGTTTCTTCATGGAACAGCAATTATGAAGTTTGTTAAAAAATAAGAAAAAGGAAGTTGTTTTGAAATGATCCTCATTTAGCCGAATCATCAGGAAAAAAGGTTCTCAAAAAATTTTTTTTTTTTAAAATTTGAATCAACTTTCTCGTTAATAAAAAGAACGTGAAAGTTGCCGTGAGCCTGTTGAAGCGATTTCTCCCTTTCAGTCTGACAAATGTGCCGGAAAAGTTTCATTTACTGCTTGACCGCATTAATGGTGTTGCGAATTTCCAAAGTACACTTTTTTTGTGTGATATTTGACTATAAGCTCATTACATGCAGACTAGACTGAAATGTTTCACGTGTAAACTTTTTGAGCGTCAATTTACCAACACAAAGTTGAGAATAGTCAACTAATTAAAATGGCAAACTGACTCATGAATACAAGCAAATGGATTTCTGTTTGCTGCTTAAATAAGGAAAATAAAAGGGAGGATAGTTCTTGTCATTGTGCGAGATTCGATACTGTTACAATGGTCTTAGTTTAATCTGGATTATTTGTACCTCACAGTAATCTATTGAAGTCTAAATAATATTTATGTCAAAGCTTATTTACTAGCCTCTTAAATTGGCTCATGTAGGCCATGAGCTCAACACATCATGACCTCTGAAATTTGCATATTACAGCAGGTCATGAGCTTTTTTTTTTTGTTATTATAATTTTTTTTTTAAAAGTATTAAATATTATTTGATGCAATATATGCATGCTGAACAGATTTACCTGAACATCATAGCCTTCTGTTAATAAAAATTTTATTTCACCTTATTCCCATTTCATAAATAATTTTTGTAAAGGATTTATAAAATGATTTTTTTAAAAGTTACAAATAAGAAATGTGTACATTGAAGTATTTGTCGTATTCACCTTTATTAACAAGTAACGTTAAATAGGAGCTCATGGAGAATTTTTTTTTTTTTAAATTAAAATTAAATTGTACACCAACCATAACTGTTTGTTAAATAGTAAAATATCTTTTGAAGCTTTTTCTTGAATTTGAAAGAAATTTGAAATATCATTGATTTCAATTACAGGTCTGGTCTCCTGATTATTTTATTTTATGTTCAAATTTTGTGGAAAATAATTTATAACTTAAAATCTTTTTTTTCTTTCGACTTTGAAATCAAAATGCAAATGATGATGAAGTGACAAAATAAAAACTCCTGTTTATATCTAAACATATTTATATATTTTTTTAAAACACCTGTCAGCATTGTATTTTTTTAAACGTGAAATATATGAAATATAAAAAAAAAGACAAAAAATAATGTCAACGCAAATCATTCTTTTATCTTTACCTCATTATATATATATATATATAAATATATGTATATTTAACTTTCATTTTATGTAAAAAAAACAAATCTGTTGTGTTTTATTTTAAATATGTGGTCCATATGTTTTTGTTTCTTTAAAAAAATGCTGACGATTAGTCTAGAGTTGGAGTATTTATTTCCCGAAGCTAAGTGAGAAACTAAGCAGTGTGTTGTACCGTAATAAAAGTATAATAAGTCAATGCAGCTCTTTTTTTTTTTTGTTGCTTTTATTTGACTCGACTCTGTTATTCTGTTTAGGAAATGTAAAGCTTCATCTGCTGTGTTTTTTTGTGAGCTCACATTTTCATTTAGGGATCATTCACTTACTATGTAATGTATTTGAGTGAGGAAGGCTGTGTCTGAACTGTGACATGCAATGATAAGGAATGGGTAAAAAGCATTATGTGTATGTGAGTTGGTCCAAAACCAAGAAAATAAAAAGCATTATGTATTAAATGAATGATCCCTTATTCAATTTATTTTATATTCAAGTCGAGGTAAAAAAAAAATGAAAAAAAAAATTACAAGGCATATGAATGTTGTTTTTTTTTTAAGTCTGTTGTTTGAATTCTTTTAAATTATATAATTTTTTGTCCCAATATAACAGCATTTTTTAAATGTATATTATACTTCATACTTGTGCTTATGAAACGAAGCAGACCTTTTTAAAGCATGAGGCTTGAATTAACAAGATTAAATTTAATTCGGCCTTACAGTTATATTATTGTTGATGTAATTACTGAATGTAAATTTTATTGTTGTAGAGAAGGGCTCACTTAAGATTAATTAATTATCTCATGTTTATTTAGGCACACTTACCAAATGCATTACAATTGTTTCAATTATTTTTGAAAATTCTTTTTTTGTGTTCTCGTTGGCTAAGTATACACTTCAAGTATCCTGTTGCTGTGGCAACCAGTTCCTTTACTTTTGTAATGTCCTGCATACCAGCTTCCAACCAGGGCCAGCCATTAAGCCTACTGGAAAGATTGCTCTCCTTCATGCTTGTGTAATCTACTCTGGGCTTTTTCAATCCTTCACAGCACCATTACTCAACTTTGTGAGCACATGAACTGTTCCTAGCTCCTGGCTCCTTATGAGGGAGCTGACAGAAGTGTCCCTTTTGCTCTATGTAACAAAAAAATGTTTCCTTTAGCCTCCTAGGGCTCATCAGGGCAGATGAAGTGTATGATTCATCTGTTTCAGTATACACAACATATTGAGAAATTTTTTACCCATTTAAAGCTGGTCTGACTTTAGGAACTTTCACTATGTTTGAACTAGGTACCACAGTGAATGACAGTTAAGTGCTCTACATAGCATGTTTACCTGTCCTCCCTGCTCTGTATTATGTTCACTTTAAATAAAACAAAACTTTTTATAGAAATGCAAAATGTAAAACAAGAGCTATTTAAGTAAATAAAAAAACTGCACAGTAAATGTATATTTTCCTGCTTTCTAGACGTACATTAAAACAACTAAATATACAATTGAATGCTTCGAAAACCTTAGCAATATTTATTTAAAATATTTACACATGGTATTTGTTAATGAATAGCTGTCTTACCAAATGGCATTATTTTATACAAATAATACAAGCTTAATTTAACATCAATTAAACCTTGATTGCCTTTAGAGGTTGATTTGTGACAGTGATACTTTTGTTTTGTCTTTATTAAATGTATATTTTCGTAAATTTTTAAACTTCTTGTACAAAACAATCAAAATAAAAAAACAAACATACATAAATTTTTACAAATCAAACATTTAACAATGTACAAAAAAAACACATTTTAGAACATGTAACTGTACTTATAATGAATATATTTATGTATATTGGATGTATCACTAATAAATATTGATTTTTTCAGTATTAATTACTTATGTTCAAAAGAACTTTTTTCCCCCTAAAGTTAATTTTACCCAAAATATAAACATTGTATTAAATATTTAATTAAGTAAAATGTAGAAATTGTTAATTATGAATAGGACTACTTAATGGTTGCCCTCAGCTTTGCCTGTTCAATAATGTACATAAACACTTCTCTTTTATTATCCCATTTGAAATTTGTCACAGTTTTTGTTTTAAGGCTAATGACATGTTCAGGAAATGATGTTTCATTATTTTATTACTTTCAACTCTCTTTGTATTCTCTGCCCCAGTGAAATTAATGATTTCTCCCTGGAAATACATGCTTTCCTGCAGTGAAAGAGCATTTACACATCACAAATTTTATTTATGTCTTTCTGGTGCATCTCAAAAGCCCTGGAACAATTGTTCCCAAATAATACTTTTGCCTACAATTATTGTGTTATCTCTTTGATGACCTAAAAAGAATGGCATTATATGAAACAAAAAATAACAGCTGCTTAAAAACTCTCTTAACTTCTACAGACTCTCACATGCACTTTGTTGGTACACTACAGGACTTTAAGCATGTTTTCGGTGCAGAGAAAAATATAATCTTTTAGATTATTTATTATTATTAAATTTTCTCTACTTTGTGACTATGATCAATGAATTTTTTTTTGCAAACAGAAAAATTTAAATGAAATTTGAATTATTTTTATCGAATCAAAAAGGACTTTGAATATCATAAATAGCTCTCAATCAGAATTATCCCAAGTAACAATCAAATTTATTGAAATAGAGCTGTGCTTTTGATACTTTTTTTTTTTAAATGATACATAAAAAACATTTAGATCAAAATAAAATTCTTTTTTCTGTTGCACTATTTCATAAAATTTCTTTCATTTATTAGACCGTCTTCCTTCAGAATTTTTTTTTATTGGAAAACATTATTTTGTATTGTTAAACCCCATAATAAGCAAATCTAAGTTTGCCATTTAAAAATAATCAAATAATATTTTTTAATTGTAAAACATTATTTTGTAATGTTAAACCCCATAATAAGCAAATCTTAGTTTGCCATTTTAAAAAAAAATCAAATAATTTGGACACTTTTTTAAATGTAATATAAGCAAAACATAAGTGTTCAATTTTGTATTAAAAAAAATTGGTTGATTTTTTACCTTATTTTCCCAGAGGTAAGACGAACCTTTCTAACACCCATTGGTTATTAATCATTAGTTGGCATTCACTTTGCTTAACAATAATGCATTTGATAAAGAACTTTTGAAAAGTAGATTTAGCAATGTCTTTTTTTTTCCTAATTATTAAATAGACTTTCCTATTGTACCAGTTTTATGTAATGTAGTAGGGAAGTTTAAAAACCATTAAAATTATAACTTACTTGGATTGTTTTGTTATTTTATCTTGTTTGATTTTTTTTTTAGAATAATGTGTATTTTTATTTTTCTAATTTCCTTTTCATCACACTTTGTAATTTAAGCTTAAAATGAACATTCTGGTCGAATGACTGTCATACAGAGGCGGATTTAATGATGGGCGCACCTTGTGTGTGCCTGGGGCCCTGTCCTAGATGTTAGTCTTATTTTAGGGAGTACAAATTTTATTCTGCTCCCCTAGACCTCAACCTTTACAATTGGTGACCCTCTTTGACAATAGTTTTGGTTTGGCAACCAAGAAAAACTATTATAAAAGAAAAAGACTAAAAGTATCATTAAATGTATGTAAAGATTCCTCTTTTATTTTCATAGTTATCAACTTTTAGCTTTGTTATATATAGAGAAATAGTTGTAATTATGAAAAGAGAGATTCTTGATCAGTTATATCCTTTTTGCACGCGACCACAAGTCGGTTACAAATTAGAATTTGAAAACCACTACTTTAGAGTCATATACAAAAGTAGTCATTTAATCTAGAAAAAGATTTCAAGCCATATTAATCGTGATATTAATATTTATATTTTAAAAAGTCTTACTGGTAAAAAAATTTTTTGATTAGCGTACATAATATAAAAGGGGAGATAATGTCATCACATTCATAAGTACTAATTGTTGTAGGCTCCCTTACCCTCTATAAGAAAATTTCGTAAATAAAGCAAAAATAATAAAAGCCTTGAGGGGGACACAAAACTATAACAGACACAGCGCTATAACAACCTTATGGATACAGAGTCATATCTGTGTTGGGGGCACAGAACTATAACAGCGTTGGGGGACACAGAGCCAAATCTGTGTTGCGGACACAGAGCTATAACAGAGACAGTGCTATAGCAGCGTTATGGACACAGAGCCATATCTGTGTTGATGGCACTGAACTGTAAAAGCGTTGGGGGACACAGAGCCATATCTGTGTTTGGTACACAGTTCTATAACAGTGTTGGGGACACAGAGCCATATCTATGTTTGGTACACAGTTCTATAACAGTGTTGGGGACACAGAGCCATATCTATGTTTGGTACACAGTTCTATAACAGTGTTGGGGACACAGAGCTATATCTGTGTTTGGTACACAGTTCTATAACAGTGTTGGGGTCACAGAGCCATATCTGTGTTTGGTACAAAGAGCTATAACAGTGTTGGGGTCACAGTTCTATAACAGTGTTGGGGAAACAGAGCCATATCTGTGTTTGGTACACAGAGCTATAACAGTGTTGGGGTCACAGTTCTACAACAGTGTTGGGGACACAGAGCCATATCTATGTTTGGTACACAGTTCTATAACAGTGTTGGGGACACAGAGCCATATCTATGTTTGGTACACAGTTCTATAACAGTGTTGGGGTCACAGAGCCATATCTATGTTTGGTACACAGTTTTATAACAGTGTTGGGGACACAGAGCCATATCTATGTTTGGTACACAGTTCTATAATAGTGTTGGGGACACAGAGCCATATCTGTGTTTGGTACACAGAGCTATAACAGCGTTGGGGAAACAGAGCCATATCTGTGTTTGGTACAAAGAGCTATAACAGTGTTGGGAACACAGAGCCATATCTGTATTTGGTACACAGTTCTATAATAGTGTTGGGGACACAGAGCCATATCTGTGTTTGGTACACAGAGCTATAACAGCGTTGGGGAAACAGAGCCATATCTGTGTTTGGTACAAAGAGCTATAACAGTGTTGGGAACACAGAGCCATATCTGTATTTGGTACACAGTTCTATAACAGAGTTGGGGACACAGAGCTATAACAGTGTTGGGGATACAGTTCTATAATAGTGTTGTGGACACAGAGCCATATCTGTGTTTGGTACACAGAGCTATAACAGTGTTGGGGAAACAGAGCCATATCTGTGTTTGGTACACAGAGCTATAACAGTGTTGGGGACACAGAGCCATATCTGTGTTTGGTACACAGTTCTATAACAGTATTGGGAACACAGAGCCATATCTGTGTTTGGTACACAGTTCTATAACAGTGTTAGGGACACAGAGCTATAACAGTGTTCGAGACACAGTTCTATAATAGTGTTGGGGGACACAGAGCCATATCTGTGTTTGGTACACAGTTCTATAACAGTGTTGGGGACACAGAGCTATAACAGTGTTAGGGAAACAGATCCATATCTGTGTTTGGCACACAGAGCTATAACGGGAACACAGAGCCACATCTATGTTGGTAACACAGAGCCATATATGTGTTGAGACAAAGAGCTATAACTGTCTTAGGAACACATAGTTATAACAGTGTTAGGGACACAGCGCTATAACTGTGTAATATTAATTAAAGCACATCTTGTAGCGAAGCCATTATTCCTAAAATAACTTTCGGTTCACTGCTTAGCTCGACTGCATCTATATTTTTGGAGACTTGATGTAGCGTAGCTTTCTCAACATTCAAGAAGTGTTCCATAACTAACATGTTAGTTCTATTCCGCAAACTCTCAACATCACAGAAGAAAGCAAACACCGAACTCATTTTTGCATCAGAGTAAATCTTCAACCGATTTTTACCAGCCCTTGTGAAGAACAGCGAAGTAAAAGTTTACTCTGAATTTGTCTTTTGGATCCTGAAAAAGCTCGTCGTCATTTCTTTCATGCGCAAATGTCCCCTCTTTCTTCTGGTTCGGGAAGATTCTGATGCGAAAACTGCTAGAATCTCTAAAATTTACACACTTTCAGATGGATCTACCAGTGTTTGTGCGGTTTACTAAAAACTTACATCAAGATGATTGATGATGCCATATATATATATAAATATATCCCCTTCTTTTGCCTGAAGTTGTGTACTAGTCCAATAGATCTCAAACACGTCATACAACCAGAAAAATAAACGAACAAACCAGTGGGGGTAATTACTTGCAATCGGAGCGCCCCGGATGGCGCCCACATCGCCGCAGGTCATGGGCAGCATGTCACACTTTAGTTACTTTTCTTCACTGAATGTTGTGGCGTTTTTCGGATTCCCCTCCCCCCTCCCCCCATCCGGGTCCTAGTTACTCCGCTGCGACAAGTTTTAAAATAGTATAGTCCTTTTTTTTTAGCTATAACCGGAGCAACTGTTACATATAACAACATATCGCAATAAAACAGAAAATAATAAATGTAAAAAAAAAAGTATGACATTTTATTCAAGTCTACCGCTTGTCGACATTCGATTAAATAAATTATTGATTATTGAATTACTTTAGGGCTGCCATTTGGTTGTTTTTTGTTTGTTTTTTTAATTTCCGTTATGTACAATAATGTAGACCTGAGCAAGAAATATATATAATTTGACCACCTATTTACCGTATCTACATAAAGGGAAATAATTTGACCACCTATTCACCGTATCTACATAAAGGGAAATAATATGACCACCTATTCACCGTATCTACATAAAGAGACATAATTTGACCACCTATTTACCATATCTAAATAAATGGAAATAATTTGACCACCTATTCACCGTTTCTACATAAATATATATATATATATATATATATATATATATATATATATATATATATATATATATATTTTAAAAGCCAGTGTGTGCCAGAACAGATCGAAGCCGAAGAGAACAAATAAAAAAAAATGCCATACGATCCTAGAAATCAATAAAGCTGTTATTTCAAGTGAGCTAGTCAGATTACGAACCTTTCTTTCTTTCTCTCCACGCGGTGATCTTATTGTTCAGCAGGCAGAGTGGTCGCCCCTTATTTTTTTTTGGAGTAAGAGGGGTAGGTGAGGGATGAAAGGGGAAACAAGTCAATTGCCAGGCATTGTTCACTGACCACTATAGGCAGGTGAGTGTTTGAACCTCCGTTCTGTTAACCAGTGTCAAGTGATGTAATTTTTTTTTTTTAATTTTCTTGTGGATTGTTCATTTAGTGTGTTGGTAAGTAATTTATTATTATAGGTTGATGCTTTGGTAACAGGATAGGCTAAATTCTTATCATCCAATAATTTCACTTCACACAAAAAAATAAAATCAATGAAGTAAAACTGAAGATTACTGGTGTAGAACAGTCATTTACATTTGCATATTATATATATATATATATATATATATATATATATATATATATATATATATATTAGAAAAGTAGACAGACTGACAGACAAACAAATAGAACAAAAGATAGACATATATTAAATATAAGTGGGACGGATGGCTGAGTGGTGTAGATACTCGAAAGTCAACCTGAGAGTCGTGGGTTCGATCCTCGTTGTAAACTATGGAAATTTTTTTCAGGTGAAATTTGATGCAAGTCCTCCCAGCTTAAAATGGGCAACCGACTTAATTTGGGGGAAGTTTAGGCGGCTGGGCGTTGCGCTAACCACACACAATCTCTACATATGCCGAGGTTATAGACAATGATGATTTTTTACACTTCATCTGTCCCGAAAGCCCAATAGTGAGAACGTAACTTTTTTTTTTATACAAAATATAATCAAGACATATTTACTTTTAAAGAAAACAATGACAGACAAACATAAAAGATAGATGATAGAAAGCCAGACTCGAAGAACATGTTCTAAGTCAACACATGACAGAAGTTGTACACTGGCTAGCCGGATAAATCACTGACTTAATACACACGGACTGCGTTCTGCACACACAGAGAGAGAGAGAGAGAGAGAGAGAGAGAGAGAGAGAGAGAGAGAGAGAGAGAGAGAGAGAGAGAGAGAGAGAGAGACGACAGTTACAGAGTTATGGCTTGCATAAAACCTTTGGGCCACAAACAAACCTCATGTACAGCTATTTTCTTTTACTTCTGGATCACTACATTCCAGTCAGCAGACGTCGATCAGGTGTGACCGTTTGAACACAATAACATTATCTCGCCCCGAGGTGTATGTAATATTCTTTACAGATAGACCCGGATTAGCTGAGCTTAAAGGGGCCCGGGAGGGGGGGGGAGAGAGAGAGAAGCTTTAAGTTTCTCAAAACCTCCCTAGTCTCCCCCTCCTTCCCCCTACAATCTATCCCTCGTTCTCATTCACCAACGCCAAGTATATTAGTTTTTCTTAAAAGTCAAGGGACACTACCAACATGTGTAATTATCAACTTCGCTACGCCTCCCAAACAAGATAATTCTCTCCCCTTCATTACCAATCCCCCTCCCCCCACCTTTTTTTTTTCAAAGACTATTATTATAAATATATTTTTTTAGTAAGCTGTGCGTTATATTTACTTCATTCACAGAGAACGTTATATTCACCAGGGGGTCTGGCTATTTTAATTTCCTGTTTCATTTGCTAATCAACAGCCACGCAGAGGGTGTCAGCAGTTCTCTGACATAAAAATCCTATGTCAAACATTATTTTCAACTCGCGCAATAGTTTCTTAATTATGCGAATGTTTTGACTTTGTGTTGTTTTTTTTTCTCTTTCAAAAAATCAGGATAAAGTTGTTTTTTTTTATTTTATGTGTGATTGATAGTGAAGTGCTAGCATCTCTCTATACATTTAGACAACAAAAAAGAATTTAGTTAAGTTAACGTTAAGTTATTGAGTGGTTTCATAGACAAAGTTGTCGCTTCGGATTATTCACTTATTTCTTGAATCAACTGTCAAACATTTTAAAGGTAACAATTAATTCTAAAAGTGTTTCAGTGAATTTTCACTTGCATAGCTAGTGTTGATCTAACGCTTACTATTTGAATGTAAAAACTAATTTAGTAACAGTTCTGTACTTAATTAATGGTGTATGGTTTGGTAATGGTCATAGCAATTTTTTTTAATAATTATCTATTATTTCACATTTAGGTATTTTAATATCATAATTTTATTTTTTAATTTCGATTTTACAAATTCAAATATTGGAATTATGTTCTAACAGATGTTGATGTTCTAGTTACAAATTAGCTTGCTTTATTGATTTTTTTTTTTTGATTTTTTTTATAAATTTTTTTCTATAAAATTTTTTTTCAAACTTTTCATAAAATGTATTTTCAATTCTTGACAATAATGATATCTATGTTATTGTCACCTGTGTTAGTTTTCGTGTAACTGACAACCAGTTGCACTTTCTGAACTTACTGGCAGTGTCAGGGGAGTGTGCTCAGTGACATTTTCAATTGAATAAACCAATCAATTGTTTTTTTTTCTGTTTATGACTTAATACAATAATAAAATAAACAACTTACTTTATAACGCACTAGACATCCTGTAGGCCCTGTGTAAAAACTAGGTCACTAGGTGATGTCCATTGGCCCCTGAATTCTGCCCCGATCCGGGGGTTGGGGTGGGGGGCACTGGATTAGTGGCTTTTTTGTGGTCAGAGAATTGCAGTTGGTGGATATCGTCAGGGGCCCAAGATTAACGGACGGTTACCATGACAGTTAGCCATCTCTAAATAGCCAGTACAGTGGATGCTGACCAGTACAGTGGATGCTGACCAGTACAGTGGATGCTGGTCAGTACAGTGGATGCTGGTCAGTACAATAGATGCTGACCAGTACAGTGGATGCTGACCAGTACAGTGGATGCTAGCCAGTACAGTGGGTGCTGGCCAGTACAGTAGATGTTAATCAGTACAGTAGATTCTAGCCAGTACAGTGGATGCTGACCAGTTCAGTAGATGCTGGCCAGTACAGTAGATGCTGGCCAGTACAGTGGATGCTGACCAGTACAGTGGATGCTGACCAGTACAGTAGATGCTGGCCAGTACAGTGGATGCTGGCCAGTACAGTAGATGCTAGCCAGTACAGTAGATGCTGGCCAGTACAGTGGATGCTGACCAGTACAGTAGATGCTGGCCAGTACAGTGAATGCTAGCCAGTACAGTGGATGCTGACCAGTACAGTAGATGCTAGCCAGTACAGTATATGCTGGCCAGTACAGTGGATGCTGGCCAGTACAGTGGATGCTGACCAGTACAGTAGATGCTGACCAGTACAGTGGATGCTGACCAGTACAGTAGATGCTAGCCAGTACAGTAGATGCTGGCCAGTACAGTGGATGCTGGCCAGTACAGTGGATGCTGACCAGTACAGTGGATGCTTGATTTAATACGGCAGATGCACCACAGTGGATACATTAGTTCTCATTTCCCTGGAGTCAACACCAAGAGCATCAGTTAACCTTAGATGCTCCCTTAAAGGAGTGTGACTTAAGATTGCCTAACCTAAGGTCTAACCTAAGGCTCACCAGACCCCGACACTGACATGTACCGTAGTAAGATTGTCTAGAAATGAGATGTGAATCCCCCCCTCCCCAAGCTTTGGGATCCATTTTGTTAGTGTGCAAAGTCAATTTAATTTTTTGTCAGTAAAATGTTTTTTTTTTCATCGGTGAGATCATGGCGTCAAGAACGTCATTTACGCCCCGGGGCGGAGTCTGAATATGCCACCCCATCCCCGTACTAAAAAAATTACTTCAATAGGTGAAAATATTGCCCCTGGCTGGTGGTAAAGTAATGGTGCCGAAAAAATGGTGAAAATGCCGCCCCTTAATAGTAGGGAAGGAAGTATGGCCCGTGGGCCCCTTAATAGTGGGGAAGGAAGCATGGCCCGTGGGCCCCTTAATAGTGGGGAAGGAAGTATGGCCCGTGGGCCCCTTAATAGTGGGGAAGGAAGCATGGCCCGTGGGCCCCTTAATAGTGGGGAAGGAAGCATGGCCCGTGGGCCCCTTAATAGTGGGGAAGGAAGCATGGCCCGTGGGCCCCTTAATAGTAGGGAAGGAAGCATGGCCATGGGTGCACCGCCTCCCACAGAGTTACCCCACTGGGTATTGTTGGCTACTAGACCGGTGATATTATGTCCGTCCAGAGAGCTGTATGTTGAAAACGGTATTTACTGATCCGATGCTAAAAATGTGTTCAATTGGTGGATGGAAATGAAATTGTATTTTTTTCCGCCTTAAGATCGGTAAAATAAGATAACACAATGATAATAATAATGTCCGTCAGCAAATCTATTAGGTTTTTTTTTTTAACTTAATAAATATCTTTGTTTAGATTATGACACCTGTCCATCTCTCGCAATACTTGTGAAAGCTCAGCTAACCTCGAATGGAATTCAATGACAATTGACTCAGTTATGAACTCTGGCTCTTTGAATGTTTGCTTTTTCAAAACAGCCAATTCACAAGAACTTAACATTGACTTATAACTGTTTTTTTTTAATTTTTTTTTTATTTAAGACCTTTCAAGAATAGAAGGTTGAGCTGATCACCCCCAAATATCCCCATTTAGGAACTTAGCAAGACCCATTATACCGCAGAACCCTTCCCTCGCCCACCTTGGCTTTATTCTAATTTGTTCTTTTTACCGTGTGTACTAATCTTCTTTTTTTTAAGTATTAACTGAATAACATACCGCCATTAAGTGAAATAACTACAGAAAAAAATACCATCGACTTAGTACTGCTCTCGAAATATATTGATTGGAATTGATCGATACTTGACCGCGCTGGTACCATAAGACAATAAGTAGGGGGGAACAAGTTCGATCAAGTGTCAAATTAAGTATTTACTTATCTCTCGGCCCCCCCACCCCTTGTCAGCTTATCATGTCATTCCTGGCCAGGTAACGGGTCACTCAGTTTCTGTATTGTTCGTTTTTTGGTCTCAGTTTGCCAAATTGGATACCAACAATTTGTGTGATCGCGCAACAAGAATGTAGAACTAAACTGCCAGTATGTGTGTGTGTGTGTGTGTGTGTGTGTTTGTATCGGTTTGCGTGCTGAATATGTCAAAGTAATCTAACATCGCGATCTTAATTGGTTCGTTGTAGGCTATCCCTTGTATTTTGTTCTGCAAGAGAAAAAAAAATGTATACAAATAAAATATAAATCCAAAGCATTTTTGTTTTTGTAAAAAAAAAAATATTAAAATTTTAAGTTTTCAACTTAAATCAAGGTAAAGTTTTCAACTTATTTCAACTTAAATCAGGATACCTACAACTAATTTAAGGGTCCTAGATAGAGCTGCAGAAATATTTGGTCAAATGGGGGGGGGGCGGGGCTAGGCAGACTTAGATTTAAAGGGGAGGAGCTAGCAGTGGGAGGTTGGGTAGAAAGAGATCCATAGATGTATAATAGGGGGTGGGTCCCTAGGCTAACTTTGCAGAGGTTTATATAGAGGGGGGGGGGCTAGAAAAATCCCCAAAGAAGAATTAATGAGACTCTAGGTAAAAATACCTATCGGAACCTTATCAGTACAGGACTTATTGGGAAATTGTGCTGGAAGGGGTTAGCGGGCATCTCTATACTTATAAGACGCATTTGTTGTCTGTCTGTCTGTCTGTCTGTCTGTTCCCTTATAACTCAAGATCCAGACAAACAAATAACGTGAAATTTGTTACACATACACATAATTACATGGGAAAGGTTATAGGACAGGTTTCGTTTCATCTCGATGGGTAGTTTAATTGTAATTAATTTTTTTTATTTTAGTATTTTACTATATTAAAGTAATCTCGACGGCGTCATAAATAAAATTCCTCTGTGACGTCATTTCCCGATGATCGAATAGAACTTGCGCGCTGGTGCTGTATTGTGCCTTTGTGATGCAAAGAATTTTTGTTTTTTCATGCTCTCTGATTTGTACAGTTTGAGGAAGGTAAAGGAATGAAGAAGGATTTTAGAAGAAGTGTGAAGCCATAATAATAAGTATATATATATATATATATATATATATATATAGAGAGAGAGAGAGAGAGAGAGAGAGAGAGAGAGAGGGGGGGAGGGAGAGAGAGATTAAGAGAGAGAGATAAAAGAGAGAGAGAGGGGGCAGGGGGGAGAGAGAGGAAAGGAGGGTAGGAGGGAGAGAGGGGGAGAGAGGAGGGAGGGGGATAGACAGGGGGAGAAAAGGGAGGGGAGAGAGGGAGATGGGAGAGGGAGCAGGGGGGAGAGGGAGCAGGGGCAGAAGGAGAGAGAAAGGAAGGGAGAGAGGGGGGGAGGGAGGGAGAGAGGGGGGGGGAGGGAGGGAGAGAGAGGGGTGGGAGAGAGGGAGGGAGAGAGATAAAGAGTGAGGGGGGCAGGGAGGGAGAGAGAGGGAATGAGGGAGGGAGGAAAGGGGAGAGAGGGGAGGGAGAGAGAGAGAGGTGGAAAGGGGAGGGAAGGAGAAAGGAGGGAGAGAGGGGTTAGGGAGGGAGAGAGAGGGGAGAGAGGGAGAGGATGGGAGAAATGGGAGGAAGAGATAAAGAGAAAGAGGGGGCAGGGAGGGAGAGAGAGGGAAGGAGGAGGGAGGAGGATGGACGGGGGAGAGAAGGAGGGGGAGAGGGGAGAGAGGGAGATGGGAGAGGGACGGAGAGAGATGGGAGAGGGAGGGAGAAAGGGAGGGAGGGAGAAAGGGAGGGAGGGAAAGGGAGAGAGGGGGAGGGAGGGAGGGAGAGAGAGAGGAAGGGAGAGAGGGGGGTAGGGAGAAAACAGAAGGTAAACAGAAAACCTTATTTTAAACCCGGGCAAAGCCGGGTACTTGCAACTAGTATAACATATAACTGAAGTGTAAAACTGTGGAAACATATATTTATGTATGTCTATATATTTATATAGGTCTTTATATTAGAAATAGATGTCTGTATATTTATATATGTCAATATATTAGAAATAGATGTCTGTATATTTATATATGTCAATATATTAGAAATAGATGTCTTTTTCCTCCTTCATAATTAAAACAAATTCATTTTGTATGAAATATTTTCGTCCGTTCAATGGTTTACAGCGCTTATGTTATTGTTCACTTAATTATATCACAAGTAGCACCAGTTGTCGTTCTTTTACCGCAACTCCACACGGAGACCTTCAAGATTTACGTCCCCCTGTTGATATTTACGAACACAATGTGTGGCGCCAACGAGACAATTATCACACGAAGCCAAGCCTGACGGAACCACCGCCCCCACCACCAGCAGCAGCAGCCATGTTGATTGGCACGAAATGTTGATATATAGATTCTCTTGATTACCAATCAATCTATTGTAGCGTTTAGGCGATGTGTGTGTGTGTGCAAGTATAGGATGAAAGAAAGGAGGGGGGGGGAGGAAGGTGGGGGTAGGGGCAACAAATTTTGGACAGGTTACCGAAGTCAGGGAGACGGCATGCGCTTGGTTTTATTTTGTTCATCTCTCATGTATCTAACGCAAGCTGGTTAGGGCCGACATTTTGTTTGCTGTTAGCTGCATCTTATCTTGGTTAATATGCACATGGTACTTTTATATACATATATAGACATGGGCGTCGCTAGGAATTTTTCCAGGGGGGAGGGGGCAAAAATTTTCCGGGGGGGGGGCAAATAACATTTTTATGACATTTTTTTTAAATGTAAGGGGGGGGGAGCAAATGCCCCCCTTATATGACATTTTTTCAAAATGGAGGGGGGCAAATGCCCCCTTCCCCCCCCCCCATGAATACGCCCATGTATATAGACATAACGACATAGTAAGTCTTCCGATGTTTATACGTTGATTCAACATATCTGTTGTTGTGTTTGTTTGTTTTTTTTAACTTCGAATAGCTTGAACGATCCAGCTAACCACCTGACCACCCATTCACCCAAGGAATCCTCCCATCAGGTATAGAAGCACATCCTCCAAGGAGCATGGGAAGAGGTCCTGAATGGACTCGTTTATTTTTACAAGAATAATTGTTTATTAAAAAGTAAAAAAAAAATAAAGAAAGCCAATTAGCTAAAAAAAATACCCCTCTCTCTCCCCCCTCCCGACCACTCAGCCTAATACTTGCTCCCACCACTCCCCTGTCATAGTTTATATGTATTACAGAACATAACTTAAACATAATAACTGGTTAACACTTGTGCCACAAAGAAAGTATGTCACCGAGTAAAGCTCGAAATTCAGACACTGGGTGACAGCCAAGTTGGTTTTATTGATAATTTCAACGTTTTTGTTTCTATTGAAATTTCAGTAGATTTTTTTTTATTTAATGACGCGCAGACTAAAGTCCTTAATGTATCCTATGACGCATGTTGAATTGATAAAATTCTACCCGTGAAGCCCTAAAGAAGAAATATTTCACCATTCAGATTGACCTGGACACTGGCGATTCTATGAAAGGAAGGGGGGGGGTGCGGGGGATCACTCCGAAGAAGTTGCCCATAAACATTGAGACGTGTTGAATAAACAAAATTCTACGATGTCTGCATTCAGGAGCTCGGGTCTTTTATGTGTTTCATATTTTTTAACGGCTATGAAAAAAAATGCTTTAGGGCAGACCAATGCTGCCGAGATGGGGGCAGGGGTGCCAAATGATCAGGGGCCCGGCGAGTTTTAAGGGCCCGGACTGAGCTGGCCAATCAACTTTCGAAAATATTATTGCCAGCACGGGGGGGGGCATGACAGCCCTGCCCAGGGGCCTGAAATTTCTGTCGGTGGGTCTGGGGCAGACCAAGTTGCAGATGATTAGAGGGTAAAAAAAGGGTGGGGGGGAAGACCTTAAAGCCATAGGACTGAGAGAGTAGAGGAAGAAGAACGCAGATCGGGAAAAGTGGAGAAGAGTAGTGTGGCAGGCCAGGGCCCTAAATTGTCTGTAGAGAAGAGTAGTGTGGCAGGCCAGAGCAAAGGCGTAACTAAGGAGGGGGTCCAAATATTCAAAAGCCACCTCCCTGGCCTCTGCTTGAGTGGGACCCCAAAATATTTTTTACATTAAATATTAAGTACATTATCTCATATTATGGTGTTGAATGTCAAAATACAGCCATCCCCCCAAATAGGCCAAGCCCCACGGGCTCCAAAATCCCTAGGTTCGGCACTGGGCTAGGACCCTAAATGGACTATAGAGCTAAAGGAAGATAAAAGAGTTGTACAGAAGTTTGTATGCATACATATATAAGTAAGCGGTGGGCTACCTTAAGACAGAGTGTCTTGTTTAATTTTGATACATTCATCCATCCATTTCTGCTCCTTCTTTTAAAACACTTATTATACACCTAAAAAAACTGCATCATTGCTTAATAAATCAAATTTGATTTTTTTTGGCATAAAACAAATTTTTTTTTGGCATAAATCAAATTTTATTTTTTTGGCATAGATCAAATTTTTTTTTGGCATAAATCAAAATTAATTTTTTTTACCATAAATCAAATTTATTTTTTTTTTTGCCATAAATCAAATTTATTTATTTTTGGCATAGATCAAATTTAATTTTTTTGGCTTATTATCTCCGACTTTAAAACTTTACAGAAGGACAGAATATTCATTCAGTTAAAAGCAAAGGGCCTTTACTGTTCAGCTTCATTTTATCTCTTTGAGAAAGTCATGAATCGAAATGTTTCATTTGGTGTTCGCTTCAATAAACTAAGAGTTCAAAAGAAATAAAAAGATTCAAGTATAAGATTCAGAAGGAGATAAAAAGTGTTCTGATTTCTCGGACGGACTAACTGTCAGAGCTGTCCAAATGTCGAATTTTTTTTTTTATTTGGCCTTTAAAAAAATGAATTTATGGAAGAAATCCATTCAGGCATGAACGAGTTACAGTAAACAATTGGCCAGGTACATGCACAGTTGGGCAGCTCTCTTTTTATTATATATATATATATATAAATATATATAGATCTTTTTTTAATGACTTTATAATAAAGCTCCGGTTGATTGAACACAAAGAATTGAGTCGATAAGTCAGTGTGCCTTGACGTGGCCTAGTTTCCACACTATGTGGCTACGATATACACTCCGGAGCAACGAATGGAGATTGACAGTTGTCATACAATGTCTGTATTGTTTGTCATTTTTTTTTTCAAATTTCAACCAAAGGGTAACGTAACCCTGGTACACGCGTTTCATTTTCAGAGCCCCTCTATAGACATTTCCCATTCAAGGGCGGCGGCCCGCGACTTGATGACTGTCATGAGTTTGGAAGACTAACCGGTATTGTGTTGGACGCTGGTTCAAAACTGAAAGAACAAACAAAAAAAAAATCACCAATCAATTCTTATGTACTACACCTATGGGGAGGGAGGGGGGGTCGGTCTGGCCCTGGGGTTGGGGGAGGGGTAATTATATTGGTGGCCCCGGTGTTGCCTCCAATACAGATCGAGTGAGTGAATGAGGGGGAGACCTCATCGTACTCGGATGTCACGGGTCATTCACTGGTTTGAAAGATGTACCCCCCCTCCACCATTTGAGGTCAGATTTGGACTAATCTGGTAATACTCGAATTATGCTTTTATATATACATACATATATATATATATATATATATATATGTGTGTGTGTGTGTATGTGTGTGTGTAGCACGTCTCACTTAGGTCACTGATTAAACCCATCCACAATTTCAATGGGCTACTCCAAAGGTGGAAAAACTAAATACGGCTTTAAATACGGACTGTCGACCTGAAGGTGCCTGGTTCAATCCACGGTGAGGACCAAAAGACATTTTTTCAGGTCTTGGCTCAAGTTCCCGATATATATCTCCCGTGGCGCCTCCGTGGCCATCGCACTATCGGCTATGGTGGGGATGAAAGAAGGGCACCACAAAAAAACCGTCCCATTAGTGGTTTTTAGGATCTATGAGATTTCGTCTCATCCTTACAGGGACCTTACACACACACACACACACACACACACACACACACACACACACACACACACACACACACACACACCAATTCAGGTGATTTAGGTGTTATTTATGTCCCGTGTTTGTATCACCATCATACATACCAGGGGAATTTTGCACTTTTGCGTTCATTGCGTTTTGATATAAACATTATTTTAAAAAAGCATCATCTACCTGCTCAGGCCCGTAGCGTGCGGGGGGGGGCAGGGGGAGCCGGGCCCCCCTGCGATTTGTCTGGCCCCCCCTGCTAATTTGTTCTATTAAGTAAAATGTATTACCTGGCCCCCCTGCTATTGCCTGGCCCCTACTGTAGAATGCCTGGCCCCTGCTGTAAAATTTTTACGCAACGGGGCTGTACCTGCTCTTGGTCCGAACATTCTGTCAAACTAAGAACCCAAAAATAATGGACCTCAATGTAAAAGAAACGTTTGCCCCCCCCCCCCCCATTCCCAGCGTTACAGTATTTACTCTATGTTGTTTTTACTTTTTTTGTCCATTGTCCTCTACTTAGTTACTTACTTACTTACTTACTTACTCTCATTTGTGACCGACTGAACCAAAAGTATGTCACAACGTTTATATGTGAGTCTCCCAACAGAACTGGAAGCAACATGCCCACATTTGACGTCTGTTTACCTAGCATTAATTACTGATAACAAGAAGCTACATTGACAGACACACCTGGTATTCTGAATCAGTGGCGTACCTGGGGGGGGGGGGGCGGGGGGTGCGGTCCGCACCGGGCGGCACTTTTTATTACTTTTTAGGGGGGGGCGGCAAAAATGTATAGATTGAAATTGAAATACCTAAATGAGAGGGCGGCAAAATCGTCTTCCGCCCTGGGCGGCCGATACCCACGCTACGCCGCTGATCTGAATCTGTGTTTTTGATTCGTCTTCGTGTTGCTTCATTCTGACGTCTATCTTTGTACACGTTACGTGTCGCTCTCTTGTGTTGGTGTTTAAGTATTGATACTATCAACATCACTCGTCTATTGGCCAGGATCGGTGTGTATCTTAATACCAGTAACAATAGTAGTTCAATAATTGATTCACACAGTTATAAGATCATATAATACTTTTGTCATAGAATGGTATCATACAATACGTCTTACACTTTATTTGCTTATTTTACTTAATCTAACATAAAGTCACCGTTTCGATTAATAATCCTGAAGTAGTCCAGTGTAATACAATAGTCACACCACATAAGGAAAGTTCCCTAAGTCCTACAGGACCATCAAGGCAGATGAAGTGTAGAATTCATCGGTGTCTGTCAACGCGGCATATGAAGGGATTGTGTGGTCAGCACAACGTCCAGCCCCGTTTACGTCCCGAACGTAAGTCGGGTGCCCCATTTAAAGTTGGGTGGACTTGAAGAACATGTCACTAAATTTTACCGGGACCAATCAAAATTCCCTTGGTTCTCACCGAGGATCGAACCCATGACTCTCAGGTCGACAGCCAAGCACTCTACACCATACCATCATACCACATATTCATTATACATTCAACCTTAACAATGTGTGACTATCTATCTATCTGTCTTATATATTCTGTCTATCTATCTATCTATCTATCTATCTATCTATCTATCTATCTATCTATCTATCTATCTATCTATCTATCTATCTATCTATCTATCTATCTATCTATCTATCTATCTATCTATCTATCTATCTATCTATCTATCTATCTATCTATCTATCTATCTATCTATCTATCTATCTATCTATCTATCTATCTATCTATCTATCTATCTGTCTGTCTGTCTGTCTGTCTATCTATCTATCTATCTATCTATCTATCTATCTATCTATCTATCTATCTATCTTTCTTTCTGTTTGTCTATATATATCTATCTGTCTGTTAGTTTTTCTGTCTGTTTATAGAAATACAGCCCAAACAGCCCAAAACTAACCCTTATATATTCTGTGTTCCGTTCCCCGGAGTTAACCTGCCAGTCAATGTATCTATTTATGCCACCATTAAGTATTATGCGAAGGTAAATGAATGAAGCAAAAATTTTATTACCCGTTTACAAAAATCGATGGTTCATCATCGATCGCTCTAAGACCACTTAGTTTGTTTCTATTGTGCAGAAAAACAAACTCTTAAAGCTGTTTTTTTTTTTTTGTGTGTGGTAATATAAATGCAATTTTTTTTTTTTAAAAAGCAACTGGTGAGAAAATTTATGGGGAATTTCGTTTCGTTGAGGTGCCATGTAAAGGGAGATTACGCACGTTTATTTATCGTCTCCCGTGGATTGAATTTGTGGAATGTGTTATAGTTTCTAGCAACCTGGTTGCCATTCACTTGCTTTCTGTCACATGATAATATCGGATTTATTATAAGACCGAATGGGTTCGGGTTGTACACAGACCTGTCAATGCTTGTGTTTTACTTCCAGGATCTTAGCCGTTTTTTTTTTTGAAAATTATAGAAAAACGTGTTTATTTGTTTTTATTTAAAAAAAAATTTCCACGTAAAATTAAAATTGGATTGATTGTTCCGTCTAAAATTTGATTTTTCAAACTATTTAAAATGTGCATAGGCAAAAAAAAACGATTTTGAAAATCACACTAGAATGAGAAATATAAAATAGACACAAACGTCACACGAGCACTAGTAGAAAATACTCAACATAGAACCAGCCCCGTGGGGGGGGGGCAGGCATTCTACAGCAGGGGCCAGGCAATAGCAGGTGGGCAGGTAATACATTTTACTAAGTAGAACAAATAAGCAGGGGGGGGGCAGATAAAACGCAGGGGGGCGGCCCTCATGCCCCCCGCACGCTACGGGCCTGCATAGAACTTACGAGATAAGCGTTCGAATTTCAAATCATTTTCTATCGAAATAATTTTGTTTGAATGCTAAGCTGTTCGAGTATGTAAGGATTAGGGTTAGGTTAGGGTTAGGGTTAGGTTAGGGTTGGGGTTAGGTTAGGGCTAGGTTTTTTGCCTTTTCATCAGTGGTCATCAGTTTTGGTTGTTTAAAATGTCATTATAATATGATGCTTTTTGTAATACTACCTATGAAATGTTGAATGAACCGGGGGGGGGGGGGGTCGGTGTTCTATTGAGCACCTCGGTGGTCGTGTGGGGGGGGGGTTGTATGACCAATGAGTCATTGTGTTCAATACGGATTTGAATCTCAACCATGTAAATGAGTGCCGGAATAGGAGCATGACGGGCTCCTTGACAAACCAGTTTGTGTCCACCTACGAAAACAATGACCTGTACATTGTCAATAAGCACTGGCCAGGAAGAGAAGCTGAATCCAGTACATTGATGCCTGGCCCACGAAGCTCTAGGGAGCCCGTGAAGCTTTTAGGGGATCCATAAAGCTAATGGGGGCCCATGAAGCCCTTGGGGCTTATTAACCTTTAAGGGCCTATGAAGCTCTAAGGGACATATGAAGCTCTAAGGGAAATATGAAGCTCTATGGACATATGAAGATCTATGGACATATGAAGATCTATGGACATATGAAGATCTAAGGGACCAATGAAGCTCTATGGACATATGAAGCTCTATGGACATATGAAGATCTAAGGGACCAATGAAGATCTAAGGGACCAATGAAGCTCTATGGACATATGAAGATCTATGGACATATGAAGATCTATGGACATATGAAGATCTAAGGGACCAATGAAGATCTAAGGGACCAATGAAGCTCTACGGACCAATGAAGCTCTACGGACCAATGAAGCTCTATGGACATATGAAGATCTATGGACATATGAAGATCTATGGACATATGAAGATCTATGGACATATGAAGATCTAAGGGACCAATGAAGATCTAAGGGACCAATGAAGATCTAAGGGACCAATGAAGCTCTACGGACCAATGAAGCTCTACGGACCAATGAAGCTCTACGGACCAATGAAGCTCTACGGACCAATGAAGCTCTATGAACATATGAAGATCTAAGAGACCAATGAAGATCTAAGGGACCAATGAAGATCTAAGGGACCAATAAAGCTCTACGGACCAATGAAGCTCTACGGACCAATGAAGCTCTACGGACCAATGAAGCTCTATGGACCAATGAAGATCTATGGACCAATGAAGCTCCACGGACCAATGAAGCTCTACGGACCAATGAAGCTCTACGGACCAATGAAGCTCTACGGACCAATGAAGCTCTACGGACCAATGAAGATCTATGGACCAATGAAGCTCTACGGACCAATGAAGCTCTATGGGAAATATGAAGCTCTATGGACATATGAAGCTCTATGGACATATGAAGCTCTATGGACATATGAAGCTCTACGGACCAATGAAGCTCTATGGACCAATGAAGCTCTATGGACCAATGAAGCTCTACGGACCAATGAAGCTCTATAGGAAATATGAAGCTCTATGGACATATGAAGCTCTATGGACATATGAAGATCTATGGACATATGAAGATCTATGGACCAATGAAGATCTATGGACCAATGAAGCTCTATGGACCAATGAAGTTCTACGGACCAATGAAGCTCTACGGACCAATGAAGCTCTATGGACCAATGAAGCTCTACGGACCAATGAAGCTCTATGGACCAATGAAGCTCTACGGACCGATGAAGCTCTATGGATCAATGAAGCTCTACGGACCAATGAAGCTCTATGGACCAATGAAGCTCTACGGACCAACGAAGCTCTACGGACCAATGAAGCTCTACGGACCAATGAAGCTCTACGGACCAATGAAGCTCTACGGACCAATGAAGATCTACGGACCAATGAAGCTCTATGGACCAATGAAGCTCTATGGACATATGAAGCTCTATGGACATATGAAGATCTATGGACATATGAAGATCTAAGGGACCAATGAAGCTCTACGGACCAATGAAGCTCTACGGACCAATGAAGCTCTACGGACCAATGAAGCTCTATGGACCAATCAAGCTCTATGGACCATTGAAGCTCTACGGACCAATGAAGCTCTACGGACCAATGAAGCTCTACGGACCAATGAAGATCTACGGACCAATGAAGATCTACGGACCAATGAAGCTCTATGGACCAATGAAGCTCTATGGACCAATGAAGCTCTATGGACATATGAAGATCTATGGACATATGAAGATCTAAGGGACCAATGAAGCTCTATGGACCTATGAAGAAATGTATTTCACCACTCACATTGACCTGGACAAGGGCGATTCTATGAAAGGAAGGGGGAGGCGGGGATCACTCCGACGCAGTTGCCCACAAACATTGAGATTATGTTTAAAACAGTAGCGTAACCAGGGAGGGGCGGATGGGGGGCGTTGCTAACTGTTGACACCAGGAAGGGAAGAAAATCTGATTACTTCATGTGTTGTTGTTTTGTTTTAGCAAGCAGCGTTAATTTTCGAGTCTAGCTTCGGGCGCCATCACGCTACTGTGTTTATACCAGCCTGGTCTCTGGCTACATGAAATGCCATACCGGTCCAGTTCACTTGTCATTTGTCATGTTTCCCTGAAAATTTTGACATATCACCATCAATCACCAGGCACCTCACCCGGCACTGTGAGAAAGTTTTTTGATACGACAGTGTTATACGACATTGTGATAAAGATCGGCTTACCCGCCTTGGATCACCCCACAATAACATTTTATTTTATATGATTCATGTTCGTCTGGTATTAATCTGCATATCTTCAATTTTTATGACCCCCCCCCCCCCCGCTATCCCCGACTTCCTTTGTGTTTATACACAAATGATGATTGATCTTCAGATCCCAATAATATCGCATAATCTCCTGTCAGTCATTTGACAGTTTGAAGTATGTGACAAAGGTCATAACAGAACCTGACCCAGTACTGAAGCAACTCGTTCGCAACTCAAGTTATAGTCAACTCGTTCGCAACTCAAGTTATAGTCAACTAGTTCGCAACTCAAGTTATAGTCAACTCGTTCGCAACTCAAGTTATAGTCAACTCGTTCGCAACTCAAGTTATAGTCAACTCGTTCGCAACTCAAGTTATAGTCAACTCGTTCGCAACTCAAGTTATAGTCAACTCGTTCGCAACTCAAGTTATAGTCAACTCGTTCGCAACTCAAGTTATAGTCAACTCGTTCGCAACTCAAGTTATAGTCAACTCGTTCGCAACTCAAGTTATAGTCAACTCGTTCGCAACTCAAGTTATAGTCAACTCGTTTAGTTTAGGAGTATTTTTTACTTTGTTGTAGGTCTGCCAATAGCCTAATTCACCTGACAATGTCTATTTTTATCTCGGTAGTGACCTATATTATTCAGAGGACCTTAAGCTCTTTCTAATGAAATATTTTGATTGTCGATTTGCCTGATATGATTGATAATGACCTTTTTTATGATTGACAATGGCCTGTTATGATCAACTATCACCTAAAATGGCTGTTGGTTTCATAATAGTTTTGTTAACAGCCCGAACAACAGCTTCTATCAATGACCTGTTATCGATTAAGCCTATGTAGTATTTCTAAGTGTGTTTTTAGCGTGTTTTATGTATGTCGTGTGCGTGTTTCATTTTGTGTCTGACATTTGCCGCGTTTTTTTTTTTTTAAGTTTCATACAATGATTGGAGGCAGAAGTTTATATACAAATTCAACTGTATATAAGACACTATAAGACAAGTGTGACCTAGATAATACTGGTGGGATCAGTTTGGTGAGACCGTAGACATAATGAACAGGCTCGTACCTACTCCCCCCCCCACCCTTCCATTTACGCATAGCTACCTTGCAGTTTTCTCGTGGTAAGTAAAGATTTCGATCTCATCGCTGCGTCTATGGGGCATTGCAGCACCACCAACCCCGCCCTGCCCCCCCCCCCCCGGGCCGAGGCGTGAAAGTCGAAGGGCGCCCTACAATAAGTGCGACCAGTAGCAAAGTAGGAGATCGTCTGCAGGAGTAATGAGTAATCCACTCACCTTTTCTGGCGTTACTTCCCTTTAACCTCATTGTGGCATTACTTTGTTTTACCTCACGGCTATTATTATAACATTGACTCATGGTTATCAGTATTGTATAACTTTATTTTACACCGCTATTGTATTATGCTGATATAACTCTGTATGATCCTAATTGTAATCATCAGAGTATTTCTCCGTTCTAGGGCCGTTTTTTACATTTTGGGGGGGGGGGGGGTATATACAAAGGTAAATTTTGTGGCCCTAAGTAAATTAGCGTTTGGGTGCTTCAGGAAAAATGTACGATAAGGGGCTCTAGGGAAAAATGCTGACAAATAATCTGACAAATGGGGCCCTCTATGACCCCTATTTGTTAAGCCAATAGGGGCCCTCTTAATAGAAGGGGCCCTCGGCAACCGCCAAATTGGTCGATTTATAATAAAGGCTCAGCTTCGTGTCCCCCACCTGACTGCTACTGTTTTATTTCTGCTGACAATGTCGATACTACATCCTTACTTCCCGCCATCTGACAACTGTCCATTCCCTTGGTTATGTATCGATACTTTATGACGAGTATTCAAGAACTGCGCCCCCCTCCCTCTGCCTCTATTCCAGCGCACACCTGGACGTAGCGATGCCCCAGATGACGGTGTAGAATGGACGGCACCGATGCTGACGGGGAGTGGAGTGACGAGGAAGTCCTGCAGTCGGGCTCACAGACAGGTAATCGATACTGGAAAATTCATAAGCATTCAATCAAATTTTTCACTGTAATTAATTATTTTAAAGATTTTTTTTTTATAAATTTGTATAATGCGTCTTGAGGACTGGCTATATCGATGAACTGACAGGTCCCAACTGGCTATATCGATGAACTGACATATCCCAACTGGCTATATCGATGAGCTGACAGATCCCAAGGATTAAAAAAATAAAGTCTACAACTCCAAAGAATGACGAAATCACAACTCATAAACACAAGAAATTCAGGGGATATAACCTATTAGTCTCAATCAGCCTAAAAATAACAATCGACTAGTTTTAATAGGAATATAATTGTGTGGCTCTTTGAATTACGGAAAATAAAGCAGAAATGTGATTTTAAATGAAATATAAAAAAAAAGAATTGAAATGGGGGGGGGGGGGGAGTCAATAATAGGAGTCAAGTTACCCAAACTGATTGAATGGAGTAATACAGAAGTTCTCGGATTTTTTTCGAGTTTTGCGGCACAGTTACAAAACATGGTCGGACTTCGCGGCAGACCAGTTGAGAAAGAAAAAAAAATGTATTACAGATATAAAAGCTCAAATTAACGGTTGAGACCCCCTGGGGTGATAGATTCTAAAAAAAGATATAAAGGGCCAGCGATTTAAACACGTCCTACTACTGACATATACATACACACGTGTACTGCATATGGATCTTGCGCTTTATAACACCATAGATTATTGTAATAGCTATGGTTTCCTTATTTTGCCTATCTAAACAACATGATCTGTAAATTTCACTAAACATAGCTGGTTTTAACTAGACATCAATATCGACTGATTTTACCCTTTGACCCTTTCTTGTTTGATATTGTTATTGTTATTGTTGTTTCCAGGGTTGTCCGAGACAGAGGCGGAGGACGTCAAAAAGAGTCAGACGATCCATATCGCTCGTCCGAGGCCACCATTTCGAGGCCATCCGCCCAACGGCCTAGTGTCCCCACCGATGTCCCAGTTCAACACGACCAGAGCCCAGGACCCGGTCAGTCAGATGATGGACAGAATAGACGCGGAGCTTGAGGCTATTGCACAGGAAGAGTTGAAGGTAAACTGTGGGTACGAGTTGTACGGTGAGATAGAAGAGTTGAAGGTAAACTGTGGGTAGCATTTGTACGGTGAGATGGAAGAGTTAAAGGTAAACTGTGGGTACCAGTTGTACGGTAAGATGGAAGAGTTAAAGGTAAACTGTGGGTACCAGTTGTACGGTAAGATGGAAGAGTTAAAGGTAAACTGTGGGTACCAGTTGTACGGTGAGATGGAAGAGTTAAAGGTAAACTGTGGGTACCAGTTGTACGGTGAGATGGAAGAGTTAAAGGTAAACTGTGGGTACCAGTTGTACGGTGAGATGGAAGAGTTAAAGGTAAACTGTGGGTACCAGTTGTACGGTGAGATGGAAGAGTTAAAGGTAAACTGTGGGTACCAGTTGTACGGTAAGATGGAAGAGTTAAAGGTAAACGGTGGGTACCAGTTGTACGGTAAGATGGAAGAGTTAAAGGTAAACTGTGGGTACGAGTTGTACGGTGAGATGGAAGAGTTAAAGGTAAACTGTGGGTACGAGTTGTACGGTGAGATGGAAGAGTTAAAGGTAAACTGTGGGTATGAGTTGTACGGTGAGATGGAAGAGTTAAAGGTAAACTGTGGGTATGAGTTGTACGGTGAGATGGAAGAGTTAAAGGTTAACTGTGGGTATGAGTTGTACGGTGAGATGGAAGAGTTAAAGGTAAACTGTGGGTATGAGTTGTACGGTGAGATGGAAGAGTTAAAGGTAAACTGTGGGTATGAGTTGTACGGTGAGATGGAAGAGTTAAAGGTAAACTGTGGGTATGAGTTGTACGGTGAGATGGAAGAGTTAAAGGTAAACTGTGGGTACCAGTTGTACGGTAAGATGGAAGAGTTAAAGGTAAACTGTGGGTACCAGTTGTACGGTAAGATGGAAGAGTTAAAGGTAAACTGTGGGTACCAGTTGTACGGTGAGATGGAAGAGTTAAAGGTAAACTGTGGGTACCAGTTGTACGGTGAGATGGAAGAGTTAAAGGTAAACTGTGGGTACCAGTTGTACGGTGAGATGGAAGAGTTAAAGGTAAACTGTGGGTACCAGTTGTACGGTGAGATGGAAGAGTTAAAGGTAAACTGTGGGTACCAGTTGTACGGTGAGATGGAAGAGTTAAAGGTAAACTGTGGGTACCAGTTGTACGGTAAGATGGAAAGGGGGGAGGGGGGGGGGCTCATTAGTTTACATCAAATGGTGGAGAGATGCCCGCATGTTAATTTGCAGTGGCTCAATTAGTGAGGGGGCAGAGGGGGGACCCACCCCGGGGAAGCATTTACAATGCCACTTGTAATGGGGGGGGGAGCGGTATTTCCACCACGTATGTATTGTTTGGTACAGGAACAGGGCGGCATTTTCAGAACGTACCACGGGCGTCACTGATGCTAGTCACAACGATGTCATTTTGTTTTCAATTCATATTTCAATATTAGACTAGAGAGACATATGAATCATGTAGTTAGACATAGAGTAGATAGATGGATTGATAGATTAGATAGATGGATTGATAGATTAGATAGATGGATTGATAGATTAGATAGATGGATTGATAGATTAGATAGATGGATTGATAGATTAGATAGATGGATTGATAGATAGATGGATTGATAGATTAGATAGATGGATTGATAGATTAGATAGATGGATTGATAGATTAGATAGATGGATTGATAGATAGATGGATTGATAGATTAGATAGATGGATTGATAGATTAGATAGATGGATTGATAGATTAGATAGATGGATTGATAGATTAGATAGATGGATTGATAGATTAGATAGATGGATAAAAATATTAAATAGATAGATAAATATAGTAGATAGATCAGATAAATGGAGAGATATATTAAATAGGTAGATTTACTAGATAGAAAGATAGAAAGTTAGATAGATATAGATAGATAGATTAAATAGATAGATATATTTGATAGATTATATATATATATATATATATATATATATATATATATATATATATTGATAGATAGATAGATAGATAGAAAGATAGATAGATAGATAGATAGATAGATAGATAGATAGATAGATAGATAGATAGATAGATAGATAGATAGATAGATAGATAGACACATTTTGTAGACAGAAGTTGAATAGATTTATAAATAGATGGATAGACTGATAGATAGTTATAGATAAATGAAGTGATTGACTCATCTATCAACGTCCACATGTGGGTACAATCATTTTAAATATGCCACTTTGTCTTTTATTTTCCCAGACGTCCTGGCCAAAGATAGCCCCAGAGACTTCCAGAAGTGCAGATCATAACAGATCGAGATCATCGGATGCCCTTTACAATGACTTCAGCAACAGCAACACTAGGCCACCGCGTGAGACAGTCGAGACATCCATGAAACTCATGGGTTCAATTCTACCGCAAGCAGATCGAAAAGGTAAATACATGTGTAAAAAAATAAGAGGGGCGTTAACTCATTCCGCTCATTTCATTAATTCAATAGCCTCCCCTTGACAGGTTTAGTCGTAAGGGTAATGTGGCGTGAAAACATGACCGAGCCACGCCCACTTTCACTTTTTAACTGTAGCCAGGGCGTGATTCCTGTTTGGATGCTAATTACTTTGTGTGTGTGTGTGAGGGGGGGTGTCATCATGCCGTACGTTCTTACATTTTTATATGTCTGGATCTTATGTTTATGTAGTAGTTAGATCCGTTTTTTTAGAGCACCATAGTAAAGTTTCCTTAAGAACCATCATGGCAGGATGAAGTGTAGAATTCTGTTTCTGTAACCGCGGCATATAAAAGGATAGTATAAGGTGTGTGTGTGTGTGTGTGTGTGTGTGTGTCTTAAAACAATTCAGTAGATTTATAACCCAATTTCAAACCTAAATGCGCGACCGGCACAGCTGTAAGAGTTTCTTTGAAAACATCTGTAACATTTATATTGTCGTTTTACTTCCACCAGACGTGTTCGATCCCAGGACTGGGCCAGGTGTACCCAAAGAACTCGACCCAATGACGGCCCAAGAGATTGACGCCAGGTTCAAAGAAATTATGAGCAAAAAGAAAGGTAAATACAACGTCAGTCTTGTCTGTGACTCCATGTTTTATTTACATGACTGCCAGTCTTGTCTGTGACTCCATGTTTTATTTACATGAGCGTCAGTCTTGTCTGTGACTCCATGATTGATTTACATGAGTGCCAGTCTTGTCAGTGACTCCAAGTTTTATTTATGGTATGTACCTCAAATAGCCCAGAAATATTAAGGTGACTTGTCTTAAAAGCACAGTTACAACTGACTCAATCACCTTGAACAAAAGTAAAGTTAAACGTTTATTATCATTAAAAAGATGAGTCTAATGCTGACGATCAACAAGCAGACGGATAGAAATATTGCAACCTAAAGAAAGAAATAATCCCAAAAAAATCCAAAATTCTTCAATTTTCGGGTAGATTTTTCTCCCCAACCAATCACAATAAAAATTATAGATGCGCGCCGCCAGAGCAGTTTCTGACAAAAAGTCAAAGTGGGCGGTTACCTGAGGCTTACATTTGTGTCCCCCTTCCCCCGTCCACGAGGAGGGCAATTTAAGAAATGGTCGGGGCCCCTGAGTTATAATGCCTATATCGTGATCAAAGGGGCCCTGTTATAATGACTATATCGTGATCAAAGGGGCCCTGTTATAATGACTATATCGTGATCAAAGGGGCCCTGCTTATAATGACTATATCGTGATCAAAGGGGCCCTGGGTTATAATGACTATATCGTGATCAAAGGGGCCCTGGGTTATAATGACTATATCGTGATCAAAGGGGCCCTGGGTTATAATGACTATATCGTAATCAAAGGGGCCCTGGGTTATAATGACTATATCGTGATCAAAGGGGCCCTTGTTGTAAAACAACACGTCACGTTTAGCTTAGTTTGATATTTCGTTGTATTTTTAATTGTTTCTTTTTTCTTGACCCCCTTCCCGCCCCCTGCTTAATGTTTCTTTGCTTAGGGAAAATACTTGAGACATCCAGTTTTATTCTTTCAATACACCTATTGAATAAATTGAAAACTATGAGATAAAAAAAAACAATTGTGATGACCATTGACACATTTTATGGTCAACAAAGTTTGTGAGGACCTAGGGACAGATCAATTCGTATTGTGTGAATTATATAGAAAAACAAAATTTACAAAACCCAAAAATCTTCTGAAATTTTCTAAATAAAACCCAAGACAGCCCCAAAAAAACCCAGGATCTACTGTAAAAAAAAACCCCAAAAAAAAACCAAACATTGGCAGTCGAGGTCTCTTCTTTGCTTTATTTTATACAAAAAAATAATAATTAAGGCATGATAATAATTACCTAAATGATTACTTTCTTAAATAGTAAATCTAATTATCTCAACCTAATTAATGAAGATTAATGAATTGCGGATCGATTCATGAGTCACTGATTCATATTTAATTGAAAGTGTGTTAATTCAGATCATAGGCAAGACTCGGGTTCTGATTCGTCCAAACTCGGCCTGCAGCCCGGTCAAAGAACAACAACTCCTGTTAGAAGACGAGTGACAATCATGGACTCCAAGGGTGAAGCAGGAGTTATCAAACTTTAGTTTCTAAATCTTGCAAATTTTAAATGTATCGAATTTCTAGATTAGACTAATAGTAGTGGTAGCGAAACATTTTTCTTTTGCCAGACTGGTTTATAATAACAATGAGCTATTTTAATCTCAGTTTTATCTTTACAATTAATGTTTTTATATCGATAACGGATCAAAATATTTTAAAATATACAGTTAATAAAAAAGTTGATTTTGTAGGTCGGAAACTTTATATATAAAAAAGAGATCATTTTGTACTATTAGTGGTTAATTTTTGTGATGTTTTTATTTAGCTTGAGATTTCGCTTCTCAAATTTCCAACTCTTTTTCTCACTCCCTGTATATCTCATTGAGTACAACTTCTTTACTGTTATATGAGTATAATTCAGTCTCTCGATCGATCTGTATCTACCATTCATTCATCCCTCACTATATTAGGTAAACCGTTTCCTCAATTAGGCTATTGGTACTGTCATACAGGTACTGTAATATTATTGTTGTTTATAAACATTGTTTATATCGATATAATCTGCTTTCATTTTTCTGTATTTCTGTAGATACATGGTCATTTCTTTATTTCTACAGATACATAGTCATTTCTTTATTTCTATAAACACATAGTCATTTCTTTAGTCATTTCTTTATTTCTATAGACACATAGTCATTTCTTTATAGTAATTTCTTTATTTATGTAGATTTATAGTCATTTCTTTATTTCTATAAACACATAGTCATTTCTGTATTTCTATAGATACATAGCCATTTCTTTATTTCTAAAAACACATAGTCATTTCTTTATTTCTATAAACACATAGTCATTTCTGTATTTCTATAAATATATAGTCATTTCTTTATTTCTATAAACACATAGTCATTTCTTTATTTCTATAAACACATAGTCATTTCTGTATTTATATAAACACATAGTCATTTCTGTATTTCTATAGATATATAGTCATTTCTTTATTTCTATAAACACATAGTCATTTCTTTATTTCTATAAACACAGTCATTTCTGTATTTCTATAGATATATAGTCATTTCTTCATTTCTATAGATACATAGTTATTTCTTTACTTTCAAACATGATTTTTTTTTATATTTTATTTTATTTTTATTTAATTTTATATATTTCAATATTTTTTCTTATACTGACCAACGTCCAGCCAAAATTAATAAAACATAGTTACCATAGAAACCGTCATATTTTTAACATATCTGAAATATGCAGTTGAAAAACAACAGTAACAACAACAACAACACAGCTAACTATCTGGATATTGAAATGTGTATAACACAAGGGTTACCTCAAAAACCAAAAAACTTTATATCGTAGTCTTGTATATATGCCCTTGTTTATCTAATTTTATCTAATTACACAAAATTATCAAGTGAAAAGTAAGAACAGTTTATTTTTATTAAAGCTTGTATGAATATAGATATATAAAATAAATTTATTTTGACATTAAATTGTATTTAAATATATAATGCTACAAACGACAAAACGAGTTTTCGTACTTTCATTTCTAACTGTTCATACATTTTTGTCTTTTTGGTTTCGTACAGTTCAGCCGAGCAGTAACGGACAGGGGAGGCAACTAGAGTCTCTCTTATCTCGACTCCGTATAAAGAACAGTTCTCGCCCTTCCGCCGTCATGCTAAGCACAGGCTACGCAACGGACAACGAGTCCGTGAAGACGGAAGACTTCGAGTCCAAGTTTCTCAGCCTGATGGTCAATCCAAGCGAGGCGGACAGAAGGCAGACATTCGCTAAAACTTTGGGTAAGTCCTTTAGGGAAAAATATTTATAGGTATTCAAATACCTTTTCATGGATCAGGTCCGCCGTGTCAGGTGAGAGGAAGGGGGGGGGAACCCGAACACTTGTCAGGGGCCCCTGCCAGGTGCGGGGCCCAATTTGGAGCAATAGATTAAATCGGCCGGCCCTGGTCAGGGGCCACGGTTAGTTGACCTATTTATTTATTTTTTTGCGGGGGAGAAGAGGGACCCCCCCCCCCCCAATAATTACGAGTTTGTCAGAGGCTACAGATTTTTTGTTGGCGGCGGCCCTGCTGATATTGTAATTCTGGCCGAAGATAAAAGTAGTTTAGCTTTGTAATGGATGTAAAAATGTACAATTTACATAAGAGAGAGAGAATATTCTATTCTTCACGTTATCCATGAACAATTGAAAAATAACGAGAGAAGTAAATGGCGTGGAGGAGATCTGAACCCTCGAGTTACACACAAGGGTTGGGCAAACTAAAGCCCGCGGGCCAATCCTGGTCCTCTGGCTATTTGATCTGGCCTGCATACTTCTTCTCTCCGCTCATCACATCATTCATGCCCATATTTCATTTATCTCATCCACAAGTTCATGGTCCGGTCTTTCTTTCAAATTAAAAAAAAAATAATTCTGGCGTACGTATCAACTGCTTTACAAAACACAGCATAACGTATCAACTGCTTTACAAAACACAGCATAGCGTATCAACTGCTTTACAAAACACAGCATAACATATCAACTGCTTTACAAAAAGCATCCTGACGTGGATATATTAAAAAAATGGTTTAATCGATATAAATGTCCATTATAGTTAATAGTAAAATAAACATTAAAAAAACTGTCACGCGTGTCTTTCTGTAGAGGAGGATCAAACACGGCGCCCTGCGCCAGACGAGGCGCCCCACACGAAGCTGTCACTGAGCAGACCAAGAAGCTGCAGCCCAGCTCGCGTGAGGTGAGTACTGTTAGAGTGATAACCTGGATTTGTAGTCTGCACTAGGGTGGTGTGAATGTAGAGGTAAAAAAAAATTTTTTTGAATTTAAATATGTAATAGTTTGGAAAAGTTGTCACTACAGAAGATGATTTTGTAGCCAAAGTTTCACCTCTAAATTATTATTTTTTCAACTGCCCCAATGACATGAAATATTGATGAAATCCCTTAAATCTCGAATAATTTACTGAAAATCGGCTAACAACAAACTGTAATGTCCAAACATCCATTTTGCCCAATTAATAACTTAATCAAAACAATAATCAGTCTTCTGATTGAATGCTGTCATTTGCTGCCTGGACAAAATCCTGTTCTTTATGAAGCCATTTCGGGCCCTTTCTCCGCATACCGACTGTGATGTTTCTGTAACGAGTTTCACATGTCTTTCTACGGCTTGAGTGTGACAGGGTACCTGGATAATTGGCAACATAATATTGTGTTGATCATGTATTCTGCTAGTTATTTCAGACATTGGAGTATTGGCCAACAATGGTGGTGCAGTTACTTCAGCTTCCTGCCAATTTATCAGGTCAACATAGTCTGTTGAATCAAAGTTCAGTCTTGGAATACAAAATTTTCTGATGCCAGTTTTCTGTTCCTGACGAGCCTTTAGAATTCTGCGCAGTCCAAGTTGTTTAATGTGATCTCGATCATCAGTGACCATTGCTATCAATAGATTCTCTGGATGAGCAAAATAGGCATTTCTTTGGATAACAGGATCAATGATGTTCTTAACTTCTGTTGGCAGTGAACGAGACAAGTGAATTGTCAACCAAATGTGTTTAGTACCATCTACACAGCTGGGTTTGCTTTTGATTGCAAACCACACAGGAGCATACACCTGCATAATGTAAGTTGCCAACATCTGTAAGCTTTGAGTTGGATTTTGTTGTGAAATATACAATCGAAGAATGCGATTGGCCGTTGTCAACCACCGTGAATGAGCCATTTTGCCAGGGTTTCTTCTAGCAAGTTCTTCTGAACAGCAACCGGTCATCACACTTAAGCACATTTCATGTAAATACCTCTGCTCTGTACTTAGTTCTGAAAGTGACACATCAGGAATGCTACTGCTAATTGCAACAAAGTTGCACACTGGCTGGAGCTCGAAATTTAGCAGGGTAGAACCTATTGGACCCGAAAATCCTTGTGGCCCAGTTGTTTTACCATCAAGATCTTGGATTAAATGGCGCAAAGGCAGCTCATTTGCATGCAACAAGCATGGCAACCACTGTAATGGTCTATCCAGTTTGATCTCCAAAAGTCTTATGATACCTCCAGCAGGTCCTGTATTTGTTGCAGTACCATCACATCCAATCCCTAAAATGTTGGTTATGTTGTGCCCATTGCTGTCAAAATATGTATATATGCAGTCAGCAATATCTCGAGCTGATGATGATTTAGGTGCTAAATGTGTGATGAATTTTCCTCCAGGTTCATTCAGTATTGTGATGTGTTCCTCATTTACTACATTTCGATACCAACGGCTTCCTTTCTTCTC
Organism: Bulinus truncatus; assembly: GCA_021962125.1. Lineage (NCBI taxonomy): Eukaryota > Metazoa > Mollusca > Gastropoda > Planorbidae > Bulinus > Bulinus truncatus. The sequence goes on along the minus strand of JAGDYQ010000001.1, from coordinate 36,159,589 downwards.
TAGTTTAATTGTTTTATCCTTGCGGCCGTCAAAATAGAGAGTTTGAATTGCATCAGTAGAGTCTACTAATTGATCTCTGGCCATCTTTCGCTCTCGTCTCAGTTTATAGCGATCAATTACATTGGCAGCCTCAGTTTGTGAAACTATACCAAAGTCTTCTAGTACTGCTGTCGCAACTGCTGCACCAACCCTGTCTGATACTGCAAATCGATCACATATTTTTGCTAACTTTGGTAGTTTTCTTCTCATCTGGCTAGAGCTCGGTTTGGATGAAGTAGGTGTCTCAGTATCTGTAATCATGGTATTGCTTTCGGCTTCAGTCTGAAATAAATCTTCATTGAGGCCCATTTCGGCATCTGATGAATCATCATTGTTCAAATCTATAACTCCAAGGCATTGGTCATTCAAATCGAGTTTGGGTGCTTTTTTGGCTCTTGAGTCCTCCTTCAACTTGCGATCATAGGTCTTTTTTAGTTTAGCTGAGGAAACTCGATCAACACTACCAATAAACATGATCCTCAATGTTCTCTGGTCCTGCAAAAAGTGTTGTTCATGAGGTGGCACTTTGTTTTGCTTTGCACAACCACAGTTTCCAGGAACACATTTGCAAATAGCAACGTCAAAGAGTTTCTGTTTACTTTTGTCAGCATATTCTTGCAACTTCAGCAAATACTTGTTATCTGCTTTCCTTCCTTTAAATGGCTTCATGAGTTTTCTGATTTCATCATGTGAATTTCTGATCAGTTTGAGAATTCTACTGTGTGAAACAACCGGAATGGAAGCTTTATGCCATACAGCTTCAATGTCTGTTGCAACGATTTCAGCTATTTCACTCACTGTGGGCTCTTTGGCTTGATCAGAACTTAATTTTTGTCTGATGTGACTGTAATACTTCATCATGTCCATATAGGTTGGCAAAACATTTGTAACCAATTCACAGGAATGACCAAAAACAGGGCATTTATTGGCAGCTCTGGTGTCAACATTAGATGACATTTTTATCCCGGTGATTATCTGAGAAAGCTTTAAGGAAGGATTTTATATAACCATATAAAATGAGTGAGCCATAAAAAAATGTTTAACATATTTGGTATATTATTCAATTATGTATACTCATAAAGCGATAATATTTCCAGTGCCAGTATAATGTACAACAACTGCGCCATAATATCTGGACTAGATTAAATGCGAACGGCAGATAATGAACTCCACCGGGAGCTAAGTTACTAAAATATGCTGATTTAAGCAGTAGATACTAAAAAATAAATAGATACTTACTCTGTGTAGAAAATACAATGTACGTTTATTCGCCAAAGTAATTAAAACACTTGAAAATAGAGGGTAAACGAATATTGTAAATACCGTTTTGCTTATAACGGAAGTCCAAATTTTCAACATGATTGGGGCACCACTCAAAATAAGCAAAAAATTCTGAAATTTTGCAGAGTTGTTAACTAACACTTAAGACAACTTTTTAGCACTATTACATTCAGAAATTCTAAACTTTATTTTTTCATACCACCCTAGTCTGCACGCCGTTGTGTGTAGTCTGCACACCGTTCTGTGCAGTTTGCACACCATTCTGTGTGGTGTGCACACCGTTCTGTGTAGTCTGCACACCGTTCTATGTGGTTTGCACACCGTTATGTGTAGTCTGCACACCGTTCTGTGTAGTTTGCACACCGTTCTGTGCAGTTTGCACACCGTTCTGTGCAGTTTGCACACCGTTCTGTGCAGTTTGCACACCGTTCTGTGTAGTTTGCACACCGTTCTGTGTGGTTTGCACACAGTTCTGTGTAGTCTGCACACCTTTCTGTGTAGTCTGCACACCGTTCTGCAATGGTAGCTTACAACACAAAGAATGATACACGTAGTGAGACATATACACCCAGACATACCCCCCCACCACCACCACCACATACTCGCATTCACACAATTGCCTTCTCGCTCACACACCTATACATACATAGGATATACCTCACTCAGACACTAACTTGTTAGTATTTTGATGCCACCGTCACGTGACTTGAAGCCTCTCAAATCACGCGGAATTAATACCAGTTAGGTCAGTCACGATTTGACCCTAATGGCGACAACGTCCTGGCAAAAGACAATGTGGCACATAAAAGAAACTGGCCAGGAATCGCTGGTTGACTGTTACCTGGTCACGATTAATGCTGTAATTAGAGAACGACACAGTGAAGCTGGGGAGGTGGGTGGAAAAGGGAGAAGTACAGACATTATTATTATATATATATATATACAGACATTATTATTATTATATATATATAAATTCGTTGAGTGTGAGAGTCAGAGAGAAAAATCTGAAATCGATTTTATTTATTTATTCATTTTTAGCCTTGTAATCGGAGTCTGTCTATACGTTGTTTTCGTCTGTTTTTTTTACTCTTAGCAATTTTGGGTTGTTTTTTTTATAGCTTATCAGAGGTTTCATTAACACAGAATATTACAGGTTTATAATTTGGCCATTCTTATATTTGACTGACAAAACAAAAAAAAACAAAAAACAATTCGATTCCACAAAAAGTCAGTGCTTTTTTTTTTGTGCCGGTACGCACCGGTACGGCGTACCGGCACCTTTTTCAATGTGGGGGAAAAATTATTACTTTTCTTGTATTTTAACGTTTATTATTAATTTGTTATATTATTAATTAGTTAAAACTGAATTATTTTAAAATTGTGCGCAATAAGAACTAAACTAGACGCTGGGTTTTAGCTAAAATTTAGGCAATCCATCACTGAGTACCGAAACCTATTTTTTTTTTTTACAAAAAGAAAAGCACTGCAAATAGTAATCAAAATACTCTCGTTGACAAACTAAACAACGCAAAAAAAAAGAAAACTTAAAGTAATATCAAATCCATACCACCATATATTAACATGCTTTTATCGATATGAGAAATGTTACCGGTTTTCTCTTTTTTTAACTACAAATTATAGCATTGTTACTATACACAAAAAACCCATTATATTGCTCTTTATCACATACAAAAACCCAGCTGAAACCTTTATGGCAAAAGCGTAAAATCGGTTTAACGTTCAATGAATTGTCTCATTCAGTCTGGCATTAGTATTACACACAATTAGATAACAAGGCCAGATTGTTCTGCTGTGGCCGTCTGCGTTGGTATTAACAAACCAATTGCAACAGATTGTAAAGGTGTGTGTGTTTTTTTTTCGGGAAAAACCGATTTCTTAAAATAAAAAAAAATTGCAGAGTACGTGGCTGCGACATGGCCAGTTTTTTTTTAAATTTCTATTCCTCTCTGGAATATGGTTCATCAATTCTGTGACAACATTCATTGGACGCAAGGCATATGTTGGAGTCGACCGCAGATTGAGTAGCAGCGCTGTGTTTACCAGGCTATTGTCTGATAACTGAAGAATCACTCATCACATCGGTAAGTGGGTTTGTTTTATTACTATGTTTACAGTTTTTTTGTTTATTATCAGTTGCTACTATTATTTTATTCTTAAAGTTGATGTTGGATTTGTTACGTGATGGACTAAAGAAATAATGTAATAGTGCGTAATGTGATATGTGATGTGATGAGTGCAGTGTGTAGTTTATATGTGGGCATATGTGCGACTTTTGTGGTGATATCATGTATAAGTACATATATTGGGTGTGTACACGTTGATAGAATGTATGTGCATGTTTACATGTAGGTAGATAATTCAATTTCAGTACTCAATTTAATTTTTAAGTTTGACCAAGAAAGTTTGTCTGAAAAAAATACAGTTAGGCAGAAAAACAGGCAGGCAGATTACTAGATAGATAGATAGATAGATAGATAGATAGATAGATAGATAGATAGATAAGCAGATAGACAGACAGACAGACAGACAGACAGACAGATAGATAGATAGATAGATAGATAGATAGATAGATAGATAGATAGATAGATAGATAGATAGATAGATAGATAGATAGATAGATAGATAGATAGATAGATAGATAGATAGATAGATAGATAGATAGATAGATAAAATAGATAGATATAGATGGACGATTTGCAAATATTCCCATCTACCAATGTTGGCAATGTAAGCGCGTAGAAAGTGCCAACTCACTGTATTGATGGAGGCCTAAATTATATTGATGGATCATCTCCGAGGTTTTGTGTGGAACATACGTCATGCAGACAACGCAATAATCAAGTTTTTTCACTCAACACATAGCATCATCACTTACATAAACAATTGACTCTAGATGTTGAAGTGTTGTAACGTTTTATTAAAGACAGTTAATAACTAACCCATACTATTTACGAAGACATCATAGCTCAGAGGATGGGCTGCAAATCGCAGACCACAAAAGGCTCTAAAGTTTGACAGAACCAAACGTAGTCTATGTCTGTTTTAGTTAATTAGAAATGTAATTTTTTTGCCAGCTATGTAATGTGCAAGGATGGATGGAGACAGACAAAGAGACAGACAGGCAGACAGACAGACAGACCGACAGAAAACTAGATGAACGAAACATATATTATAAAAATCGATAACAGAAAGAACAGATAGATTGTCAAATAAACAAACCATGGTTCACTCGGGTCTGGAAATGAATCTGTGGCCTAGACAAACGGCGAGTCCGCTGTGGCGCTCACCCCCACCCCCACTCCACTACACCTATTCATAAACGCACGCCGGTCACCCAGCGTTGTAAACATTGACATAATGAGACATTGACATAATGAGACATTGACATAATGAGAGACATTGACATAATGAGATATTGACATAATGAGACATTGACATAATGAGATATTGACATAATGAGACATTGACATAATGAGATATTGACATAATGAGACATTGACATAATGAGACATTGACATAATGAGACATTGACATAATGAGACATTGACATAATGAGATATTAACGGATGATGTGTCTGTGTGCGTCCAGTGAGCTCCAACCAGTTAGTCCCCACACAAACAATCAGCTGACGGTCTGTACACACCATCTTTCATCGGAGTTTGACCAACATGATATGGTATGGAAGGTGAAGTGGTTAAACGGAGGTGGAACAATATTTATCCCTCGTGGAACTTGGGTTTATTTGTCTATATCATTGTGCCCGATAACTCAAGTGTTATTGGCTAACATATGTTCATATATTTTAATCTACCTGGTTGTTTGCGTTCATTGAATTTAGCAGTGTGTCTCGGTAGAGCAAATCATGTCTCGTTATGTCTTGTTATGAGTAATTGTGTGTCTCAATCAGTGGCACCGAGAGCCAGCACGGGACCCCGGGCAGGACATCATTGCGGGCCCTTAATAAACAATAAGTCGTGAAAAAATTGACATGGTCGGGGCGGCCGGGCCCCCTTACAGATGCGGGCCCCCCTGGCAATGGCAATGACCCCCCTTGCCCCCCCCCTCGGCGTGCCTGGTCTCAATCTGTCTTTTACTTCCCTGAAATCACCAAAATGCTGTTCTTTGTTTTAAAAGTTCCCACAAAATAATGTCAGCTTCGAACGTGTGCCAGAGATGTCAAAAAAAACAACCAACAAACGAACTTTTCATTAATGCATCGTAATTATCGCTTCGGTATTCATGGCACTCTCCCGGTATGACGTCACCATCTCACCATCACTTTTTGATTGGACTGGCATCCCGCGATATTTATAGCGAGAACTCCAGCAGCATCGTGATTCCTTTTTAATTAGCTCACCGACATATATACGTACATACACACACTTACACAGCTAACACTTGGGGGAGGGTTAAGGGAAGGGAGGGGGTGGGGTTCATTCAAACCACGTGACATATCTGTTCCCAGCAGCAGCGTCGCTGAAAAATATTTGAGGGGAGGAGGGGGGTCGGCGCCCTACTAAAAAACAACAAGCCCCCCTCTTTCGGCAGCCCTTAAATTTCCCCACACGACTTGAGCCCCCGCGCGGCGGCCCACCAATAACGACGCCGGTGGTGCCCGGGTCAAACTTCTCCAACGCACCTCCCACCACCCCCCCCCCCATCTCTACTGCTCTAAAAAAAAAACCAATGCCTGACTTCGACCTTATCTCATTGAGCCGCGCCCCCCATCCAGTTTATTAATCAATAGCTACCTGGGTATGATGATGATGGAGTCTTCTACCCCCCTCCCCCCCATCCTCCAATCTCCCCTCCCCCAACCCCTTCCGTTATCTAGTAACTCCCCCGACCGCCCCTCCACCACCCCCTTAACACGCTGTGACAACTCATCAGAATTTGATGAGCTTTGTCAATCTCACAAGCAAAGATTTTTTTTTTTATTATTATTTTTTTTTGTTTTGTTTCTCGCACAGTTTTTTTTTTAAGTTGCGCAATCCGTTCCCGCCATTTTTAAGTTGGCAGAAGTGAATTTACCACCGCCGTTAGTTCTCATTTGACAACAGTTTGTTTTGTTTTTTTTTTTTGATGGGTGCACACAAAAGGACTAAGAAGCAGGTTTCATTCGGGTTAGTGTCACGGAGATGGTTTCAAAAGGTGACACTTTCAGCGAGGCAGGGTAGGTTATGCGTGATGTTGTTTATACATGCACGTGATGAATTGCTCAAACTGTTTTGTTTTTAATTTTTTTTGTATGTGGTTATTTTTTTTTTTTAAATCCTTTCCTAATTTTTAATATCTCGATGTCAGTGTAAAGCCACCTGTAGATTACAATATTTTCATACAGTTACTTCAAATTAATTACTTTATATTTTAATGAGTTATTATTAATTGTTATACATTTATAGGAACAAGGGGGGGCAGCGTTTTTAGGTCTTTGAGGAGTGGGGGCAATAATCTATGGGAATTTTGACGCCCCAGCCAAAAAGTGCCTGTCGGGGCCCTATATAACAACAGATTAAATTGAAATTATATACAGGAAGGGGGGGGGGTCCCTTGGTGGCTATATAAGGCTAGTCCAAAAATAGAAATATTATTTCAATATGCACATTGCTTTTTATAGGTCCAGGCCACTTGAAAATATTGTATACCTTGAGAAATGAGGGCTGGGGGTGAGGAAGTATACATATGTCATTTCCCAAGTTTTTAATACAATTTATTAACAACGATTGTACAGAAAGTATTTTCCGAGTTTCTCCAGCATATATGTACTTTTAGAATAGTCTTTGGTCAAGAGTCCACACTCCTGCTTATTTTAGACTCAACAGACGTCATCATCTCTCAGTCGTTCGCCATTTTTCTACTGGCTGAAACTCGTTCAAAATAGTATCACATCCGCTTTGATTTGAAACGAAAAACAAAAGTTTAAAGTAGAGAGTTTCTTCGCGGAGGCCAGTTCGTGTGAAACTCTGTGCCGTGAGTTTAATTGCATCACGCCATCACATCCGCATCCAGGTTTTCTGTGACCCCCCCCCCCAAAATATCATGACAATGGAAACACTTCGCCCCCCCACCCCACCCCACCCAATTTCCCCATAAATTTCAAGCAAAATAAAAGAAAAGAAATTTCCAAAGTGACGATGGCCCTCCTAAAAGAGCTCGGGTTGGCACTCTCAATAAGAGCACACAAAAAAAAGAGTAATCGCTCAAGTAAAGAGAATAATTTTTACGATACCGTTTGATGAATTAAAATAAACATTGACGAGATGTTCGTTGGCGCTCGGTGAATTATTTTGATTTACCTCCCGTAGTTATTTTTTCTTTAAGTAAAGAGATAATTCTACCCAGGGGCGCCGAGAGCCAACAAGGGCCCCAGGGCAGGACTTCATAAACAATGAGTCGTGAAAAAATTGACATGGTCGGGGCGGCCGGGCCCCCTGGCAATGCCCCCCCTGCCCCCCCCTCGGCGTGCCTGATTCTACCAAACGATTGATAAATTTAATTTTTTTTTTGAATACACCGGGTGTTATATCTACATAAATAAGTATATAAAAACACGCCAAGTAATCTACTGTTAAAAATTTCAAGGCGATCGGTGATGTAAAGTGACGGGAAAATCCACTGTATATAATGACCAGTAGAAGTTTATTACAACTATTTATGCTGTCAGTGGTCACTGCATTCATAATTCGCTACACGGTTCATCTTTGTTTATTAGTAATGAAACTTTTCGAAATAAATTAAAATAAAACAATAAAGTCTTGATCAATCCACATGTATTGTTGGTTACTGAACCGATCGCGATGAAAATCACAAGTAGAGTTGGGTGGGCAAATTATTTTAGAAATATCTCTTAAAATCAAGTACATTGTTTCACTAATGAAAGCTGTCATGTGTCAGTTTTTAAAAAAATGTTGTGTTCAATTCATTGACGGACTCAGGCCTTGTGATGCCCTAAGCACCAGATCCCTGGGGTGCGTCCATCCCCATTTTTTCATCTAATACAAAACATACATTGATTGTACAGCAATGGGACCATATTATATATATATACTTATGCTAACCCAAAACCCCCAGCAGTAACATAAGGTTTCAAGTGTGACCCTCTAGGGTCAAATCGGCCTTGGAGCCTGCCCTGTATACGTTAATCATTAAAATACATTTCATCCGGTTAGTGAAATGGGCGCAGAGGACAACATGCAACAAGAAAGAATCAAAAATAGGCTCTCAGATTTGAAGTGATTCATTTGATTACTTTTTTTTTATTATATGTGTATGACGTAATGGACCCCCCCTACCCCCCTGCCACCAGTGGCGTAATGGGGGGGCAAGGGTGGGATCATGCCCCGGGCGCTACTCAAAACCCCCCCCCCCACAGTCCATCCTCATTTCTATTTGTTATAACTGTCGTGACCGTTTTAAATTACTTCGTTTCCCCCACTGAATTGAAACATAATTACTAATTACAGAGACCGTTTACATCTTCCACAGTGTTTATTGTGTCAGGGGCGTCTCAGGCAGTAGGGTAGGAAGGGTGTGGCCAGTTGGGCAGCCGCACAGGACGCCGAACTAGGAAGCGACCCCAAAAGATGTTTTTTTTTTTGGGGGGGGGGGTGTTTTTATGTTGTTTTTTTTTTCCATTTTTTTTTAGATTGGGAGGAGGGTGCCAAAATGTAACTCGCCCAGGGCCCCACAATAGCTAGCTACGGCTCTGGTCTCATTCTATGGTATCTCCCCCCCCCGCACACACACACATTGCTCAAAAGAATTTAAAAAAAAACATTAGATTTAAAGACAGGAATAATTAAAGTCTTTCTATCATACGGAGTATCACGAACTGAAATGAATGTTACTGGATATATCTGGAACACGATTCCGATTATCGATCTGTGAAGTACCTGTAAGGATGAAAGGATAACTTCTTAATCCTATAAACCTTTTGTGGGACTTTTTTATGGAGCCCCCTCTTTCATCCCCCATCATAGCCGATAGTGCAAAGGTCATGCAGGCACCACGGAAACTTTCACCATAACCTCAAACATCCATTGGTCCTCATCGGAGATCGAACCCGGTACCCTGAGATGGGCAGTCGATCAGTTTACCGTACGACTCTCCGTCCCACCATTCGATACCAATCAAGGACATACATATTGATTTGTCTATTTAGTTAGATATATATGTGTCTGTCTTTCCATTCACTTGTACTAAATCTGCTCAATGTCTGACTAGTGTTATTTATGTATTGGTTTACTAGATAGTTTCAGCATAACGAATGTCTAAACTTACGGTGATGCATAGCCACATTGATGGCGCATTGATTCTAGTGGGACCAACTGACTGATGTCAATAAAATAACATAGACCAGCGGCTAACAACCTTTTTTGCAATAATACCTTGTCTAAAATAAAAGCTCTTTGGAGAAACCTGTTTTTGCTTAATAGCAGACTGCAATGAATAAAAAAAAGATGAGGAAAATCTGGTCCAATCAGAATTGTTCTTTTTCCCTATCTTGCCATCCCTTTTCCCATTTAATGGAATGAGCCATCCGTCACATGACAATCACAAGCAAATAAATCTGTCCAGATGGCTGATAATGTTGTAGTCTGATCAAGTTGAGCTATGGTAGTGCTTCCTAACTTTCATCAAATGTGCACACCCTTTTTTTCGTAATGCTGAGTTCCCCTAGTAATCATAGTTTTCCCTCATGTCATGATTTCCCCTCATTTCATTGTTTCCCAACATTTCATAGTTTCCCCTCATTTCATTGTTTCCCCTCATTTCACTGCTTTCCCTCATTTCATAGTTTCCCCTCATTTCATTGTTTCCCCTCATTTCACTGTTTCCCCTCATTTCATAGTTTCCCCTCATTTCATAGTTTCCCCTCATTTCATTGTTTCCCCTCATTTCATAGTTTTCCCTCATTTCATTGTTTCCCCTCATTTCACTGTTTCCCCTCATTTCATAGTTTCCCCTCATTTCATAGTTTCCCCTCATTTCATTGTTTCCCCTCATTTCATTGTTTCCCCTCATTTCACTGTTTCCCCTCATTTCATTGTTTCCCCTCATTTCATTGTTTAACCCTTTAGCTGGGCATGTTTACCCATGTTTCACAGCCTCCCGGTGCACCGCGTACCACCGCCTAATGTGTAGCACACATTTAGAAACACCGGGCTATGGTACTGATGGAGTTAATAAAACTATCAATTAGCTGTTAAGATAATTCAAAGATACGCTTACGGAAATATAATAAGGGTGAGTATACTGCCGTTGATAAAAATAAGTATCACGACAAATCGATGGATAAGAGATGGTCAGCCAAATGTTTGTGATGTTAATTCCAGGTGGCTATTCAAAATCTGACGACATCGTTAATTTCATTTCAATAAAAATCTTATATTTCAACCATTTAAACAATCGGTTTCCTCAAATAATCAACATTTTTACTTCAGATTTTAATCGAAAATTTCGAAAATCATCCAAGTTCTAAAGCGCGTCCTTTTCACATGTAAATGCCATGTCTTCCATTAAAGTCTTTGTTTTAATAGGGAGCTTGAAAAAGTCTGACAAAGAGCTTTGAAACAAAATAATGTCATCACCGCAGTAAATAAGGAAACAGAGTTTCATTTACTATTATTTTTTCTAGATTTTTTTTCCCTTTTTTTTTTTATTTTACTTTTTTAATTGTATATTTACTATGTGGTTTATTTTAATCTATGGAAGACACTCTTCATTTAAAATGTTAAGTTTATTTTTGTTCTAATCTGTTTGAAATTATCTTTTAATCGAACGTTTGAAATCTTTTTTTTTTTTTTTGTTGTTGTTGTTGTTTAAAAGCAATGGTAAAGTTAGAACAGAGTTTCCCCAAAATGTGACATCATCGGGTACTCGCAGGGGCGGATTTACAGACAGGCCAACTAGGTCGTGACCTAGGAGGCCCCGCGAAATAAGGGGCCCGAAAATATTGAGTAGTATACAAAATCACCTACAATTATTATTTTAAACTGGGGGCAGGGGGCGCCACAATGTGGAGAGGGGGGAAGGGAAGGGGCGGGGGGGGGGTGTGGATTCAGCACATCGTGTCCGAAATCGTCCACAGTTAATCATTTTCCTTATTTCGCTCCCTTTTTTGGCAAGACGGACGGAGGGTGGGGGGAGGGGGGGGTCCTAGTTATCAGATTTTGGCTGAGACCCTACATTTTCTTGTGGCTGGCTATGTGTGTGTGTGTGTGAGAGAGAGGGGGGGGGGAGAGGGTAGATTATATTTTGCAACACGTGTAAATATTGTGCGGGCTAGTACATTTCAGAGATGAATTTGAATCTTGTGTTTGACCTGCAGTTACAAAATATCTCTTTGTGTCCTTGATTTTAATCACGTGACGCACGCTTATTAAACAAGAACTACTTTTGTTTTTTTGACACACTGGGCGAGTCTGGGAAATGTATTCATCCGCCAATCTCAAATCAAAGTGTGAAAATATGAAATAAATCAATGGCTGTCACACTAATATTTACAGGACTGCAGGGCGCTGGCGTAAATAGGATGGGGGGGGGTCCGCCCTGAGTGGCACTTACTTTACCGCTAAACAGGAGGGCGACATGACCTAATATATATGAAAGGTTGATCCCCCATAAAAAGGAGGGCGACATGACCTAATATATATGAAAGGTAGATCCCCATAAACAGGAGGGCGATCCGCCCCGGGCGACAGTTACTTTACCACTAAACATTAGGCTTAACGAATGGGGCGGCATTTTAAGATTCCCCCCTCGGGCGCCAATCAAGCTTTTTTTTACGCCACTGATACATTGAGACCTCGATAAACTGGGATCTGTCCGAGATCGTTTGAGATCCTAATTAGTATTTGCTTCCCACACCAATCATAGATCATGGATTGATCGATTCTGTTTTTTTTTTTTTAAACAGCCTTCCGATTCTCGTCATAGTCTGTTGTTGTTGTTTGTTGTTATTATTTTTGCCTTGATTCCATGATGTACAAGTCTGAAGGCATTAAAGGGGAGTTCAGATATCGAAGTATCGCCGTGTGTGTTTAATGTATATAACTATATCCTCTTTTGTTTCGACCGATCTCTCTGTCGCTCTATCACTTCTAGCCTGCGTCATCTACCGGTGTGTTCACATATGACATTTACAGGAAAAGAAAAAAAAAATAATCGAAGTTGCAGTCTAGTGGCCCGGGGGGGGGGGGGAGGTGGAGGGGGGAGGGGGTGAAAAGGGGGGGGGGAGACTTATCTGTTTATGTGTCGACCGCACGAGGCGAGTTAACGTGTAATAAATAACTGCCTTAGAAAGAGGGCGAGGCAACCGTACTATTTCACAATGAGATCCATAAGTGGAGACACTGACATGTCTCGCTTCATTGGGGGGGGGGGGGGCGGATGTTCGAGCCACATGGATAGGGAGGGGAGGGGATTTTTCACATTTTAAAACACTTTTCAAAGTCCGACACATAAGTCCTAGGTTCGAATTCAGTCAGAGACTGATGAGGTAAAATGTGAACATGAAATAAAAAAAAAATAATAACGCATTCCTTAACATCGCTAACTTTAGTTTATTCTGCTACCAGCTTTTTATCATAAGCAT
>JAGDYQ010000001.1:36132021-36146151 GCA_021962125.1 Bulinus truncatus | reverse complement strand
ATGAACATAATTTATTGCAAAACACTGCATAGAGTTATATCCCATTATGCTTGATCGGTTGGCTAGGTTATTTTTGGTTTGGGAAATCGAATTTTTTCATGATTGTATTTTAAACTGGAATACTGTGGTATTAATTCTTTACTTTCGATTTAACGCAGAACCCAAATCGATATTATATTATTAGAAGATTCTGTGTCCAGAATATTTTGATGATATAATGTTATCATTTCATAAATTACAAGAGATGTAAACTGGCGCTCGCGCTTTTATTGGCGCAAAACTACTTATCATGGCCCATATAGCCTTCAGATTCAATGTAACATTAATTAATACTAGAAGGGAGCTCTTCTTTGCTTGGGGTTGGGGGAGGGGGGGTTCTAGTTTGCCTGGTTCGTCCTATCAATTGTGAACAATCTATGTTCAACGTCTCAGAGGTGTACACTAGTACACAATACACGTTTGTTTTGTTTCGAGATTATGACTTTTGAAAAGTGAAACAAATTGCTTATCACGAACAAAGCACACGTTAGACTTTGTTATTTAGAAGTTAACACACATTGGACTTTGTTGCTTGCGCGTGACATTATTTAGAACTTGTTCTCTTGAAATAATCGTCTGCAGCCAAACAATTTATAAATAAATTTAAAAAAAAGACCTATTTATACACAGAAACACTTTTCGCAGTGTTTAATGTCAACTTGTAACATTTGTTAACGTTTCAATTTAATGAGCATTTCGTCGACGTTGTTGTTGTTCAATTTCGATTCAGTCGGTCGGTGAAAATGTCAACTAGTGGCATTCCGCGGTAATAATAATAATAATAATAATAATAATAATACGCCAATTGGACGAGTTTATTTTTGTATTGCTGTAAATACATTAAAAACAAGTTATCCCCCCTACCCCCCTCCACACACACACACACACAAAGTGTCAGGTCGCAGAGAGTTAAACAGTTCCTGCAGTCACGCCTAAACTAGGGCTGTGATCTGGTCAGAAGAGTTTTAACTCATTACAGTCTGGGTCAACATTAAAAATATAAGTCGCAAATTTTTTTTTTATGGAAGCATTTGGTTCGTTGTCAAAGTTCGGCGTGACTTTGTTTAAAATATGGGTGAATCATATATATTTATTTTTTTTAGAAAGAGAATTTGAGTTTAGTATTAGTTTGGCCGAAAAACAACAGTTTTTTTGGCAGGGAAAATTGTGTATTGTAATAGGTCGGTTTAAATTAGGTCGGTTCAAATTATGTTGGTTAAATTAGGTCGGTTTAAATTAGGTCGGTTTAAAATAGGTCGATTAAATTGGGTCAGTTAAATTAAGTCGGTTTAAAATTGGTCGATTTAAATTACGTGTTTAAATTAAGTTGGTTTAAACTAGGTCGGTTTAAATTAGGTCGGTTTTAATTAGGTCGGTTTAAATAGTTCAGTCAGATATTCTAAAAAAAAAAAGTCATGAGTTCGTTAGGAAATGGCAGGTTGCGGAGGTGGGGGTGGGGTGGGTCATTTTTCATGTTGGCTCTCATGGCCCCCATCGTTCCGACCCTGGTGTGAGCAGACATACCCCCCACCGTAGTCAATCATTTTGTAGGCTGTGCCACAAATACCGTCCACGTTAATGGATATACGGACCAACATGTTCTGGACCCGCGACTTGTGGCATGGTCAAACGGTCCAGCTCCGCTCTCTCCCCTACCTATCCCCCCCCCACGCTCCTACCCACGAAGGAGGTCGTTGAGATCAGTTCTACCCCCCAGGGACCGGTGTTTGTCTGTCTGTTTATTTGCTTGTATGCTTCACGTAATATTTCTTTGTAGTCGCCCGAAGACAACTGAATGGTGTATAGGCAATGTTTACTTTTGTTATGTGCATACTTCAAACACAGCTGCCGCCATACGAAATATGTATTTGACCACACACACCTGCGCACAGCTACGAGCACTTTGACCTCATAAACACGCCGGGTATTAGAAGGCACAAGAGCGGTCTAACCCCATTGCCGGAACCTGTCAGCTTTATTTATAAACTACGGGGTTTTTTTTTGTTTGGAACCATCTGCAGAATTTTTTTTAGAGCATTTTCGAAAAAAAATGCTCTATTGTCCCCGTTTTGTCTGTTTGTCCGTCTGTCCGTCATCACCCTAGATCTCAGCAATTATAAGTCTTAGTATAATGATGTATATATCATTTTGTAGGTCTTGGCCTGCCAAGAAATGACTTTTTTCCATTTCGCGATCTGACCTCTCAGGGCCGTAAAAGGGGCCTTAGTACCGTTTTTTACTATATAAGCTATATTAATAAAGGAGCGCTATATCTCAGCAACTATAAGTCTTAGACCCATGATGTATATATCATTTTGTAGGTCTTGGCTTGCCATGTGTACATCAAAAGTTCATTTCGCGATAGGACCTCTGAGGGCCGGGATTCAGGGCTCATAAGGTGCTTATATATTATATATACACCTTGTACGTTAAATAGCCCGTTCATTTGGTGCAAAATACTGCAGCACGTAGTTTCACCAAGATCTATTAAGAAACTCATCAAATGAAATAGTAAGCTTGTGTTCTGAGTTTAATTGAAAGTATCAGAGCTATGCAACAATTGACGGAGTTTTCGGACGATTAACATACTATAATTTCGAATGTTTTCAATTATGAGTCCTATTTCAGTAACCACAAACCACTTGTAGTTAGATTTAAGAGAAAATAATTTTTTTTCAAATATAAAGAAACGTCTTTATAACATTTTTTGTACAGATATATGCATTACACAATTGAATTTATAAACATTTCCAAAATTTACAAATATTTACTGAAAGATAGCATACGTACTGATACATAACATGAAAATGCGCTAACACGTCCTGTGTCCAGAATGGAACAGGCTTAATTGCTTTTTTTAAATAGCGTGATATTTATTAGTTGGTTATCCAGTAATGCACAATACATTTCAACAAAGCAGCTTCACACACACACACACACACATTTCTCTCTTAGACACAGACACACGCACACAAACACATGCAGGGGGCGCCGAGAGCCCAACAAGGACCCCAGGCACGACATCATTGCGGGTCCCTTAATAAACAATAAGTCGTGAAAAAATTGACATGGTCGGGGCGGCCGGGCCCCCTTACAGATGCGGGCCCTCTGGCAATGACACCCCCTGACCCCCCTCTCCACCCTCTCGGCGTGGCTGAAGACATGCCCATTCACACACATGCACACACACACACACACAGGCACATACACACACAAACATTCTCTTTTAAACTGCATTCTTAGTTAACCTGTTCAAGGGGAAACCACCCTTATGTACACGTCTTTTATTTCATTAGGCTAAGTTCCTGCTGGAGAATAAAAAAAAAACTCATATAAAATAAACATAGCATAAAGACATTTCATGTGGTCTGGGTTTTTATTTTGTTTTCATCCCTTGTATATATAACTTTGTGAGTCTCAGCGACATTTGTTAAATGGGAGTGAAGAAAAAAATATTTCTAGACATATTATCACTTTCGCACTTTTAACCTTAACACACAAACCAAATTTAAATTCATCATGTGATTTATTTATTTTATTTAAAAGTTCTGATAGAAGTACAACGGTAGGAATAGGGTGAATTGTCGTATCGTAAACTAATTTCCTTTTCATTTCAACAGCAAAAGAAACTGTCTCCACTTGTAATAATGATAATCACTGGCAGGGATAGAGAGGGTGGGGGAGAGGGGGGGGGGTGGATAGACGATGGAGGGAGAGATTGAGAGAGAGGACGAAAGAGTGGTAAAGACGAGGGAGGTAGAAAGAGGGAGAGAGACGTGGTAGAGATAGATAGATAGAGAGAGAGGGAGGAGAGATTGGAGTAAGACAGGGAGAAGGGAGGGAGGAAGAGAGGCATGAAGAGAGTGAGGGAGGAAGAGAGGGGGCATGGAGGGAGAATGGGGAAGAGGAAGAGAGAGAGAGAGGAGGGGGGAGATAGAGAGATAGAGAGAAACATTATAATTACATTCATTTATTAAACCACTGAAATTTTATTTTCCCTTTATTTCTCTTTCTCACTCTCTCTCTTTCTTTCTCTCAACCCTCTCTCTCTTTCTTCTCTCTTTCAACCCTCTCTCTCTCTCTTTCACTCTCACTATCTCTCTCTTTCTTTCTCTTTCTCCCGCCCCTCTTCCTTTCTCCCATCTCTCTCCCTTCGCCCTCTTTCTCTATCCATCAACCTCTCTCTCCGTCCCTCTTTCTCATTTTCTCTCACTCTCACCATCTCTCTTTCTTTCTCTCTATCTCTTTCTCTATCCATCCTCTCTCTCTATCACCCTCTCTCTCTCTCTCTCTCTCTCTCTCCCTCTTGCTCCCTCTATCTTTTTCTTTATTTTCCTTTCTCCTCTCCTGTATCCATCCTTCTCTCTTTCGGCTTCTCTCTCTCTCTCTCCCTCTCTCTTTCTCCCTTCGCCCTCTTCCCCAACTAAAGTCAGGTACCCATTTAAAGCTGGGTGGACTTGTGGGACTTTGAAACAAATTTCACCTAGAAAAATTCCCATGGTTCTCACCAAGGATCGAACCCAGGACTCTCAGGTCGACAGTCGACACCACTCGGCCATCCGTCCTACAATTACATAAGCATGTTATATTAATTTTTTTGGGTTGAAGCCTGATTGCTGTTTTTCATTCTGTGCGTGTCATATATATTATCTTTGAAGTATTTTCATTATATATTCGTGTGATTTATCAACATGTTTCTCTTGAAAAATGTAGATTTAAATAAGTAAATAATAAATCGGAACCCATTTGCATGATAAACGTATTTCTCAGCTTTGTGGAAAAACTATACATTCTTCTGCCAGATTTTTTATGGTTGAACGAAATTTTAAATTAAAAAAAATCTTCACTAAACAAAACTTATCAGGAAAAACAAATTCTTTTCATGAAATAAATACAGTCTTTTTCTTCTATTTATCTCTACCACAAGTTAATGTACAAAGTGGCAACAAGTCGACGTTAGATAACGTGCCATCGTTACGGCTAATTTGAAGCCAAATGCTTTCTTTTTTTAATTTTTATTTTGGCTTCAAAATTTTGTTTGGCAATTTATTTTTTCTATTTGTGTTTCTCTCACATGAGGTCAGAATGCACTGCAAGACAAATTTCATAACTTTTTTCTTTAATGGTAAAAAAAGCGTAAATGGCATTTAAAACATTTGAAAGAGAAACATGTATCTACAATGCTCACATCACTTTATTGCTGTGTCTGCATATCTGTACGTGTTGGTCTATATTACTTTCAATGGACATCTCATGTCCGATACAAGACAGTAAACAGCAGTGAAACTAATGACCCTTTCTACTTAACTTAGCTGGACATTAGTATACCCCCCTCCCACACACACACACACACACCACCACCACCACCAACACCATACCACCACCACCACCACCACCACCACCATACCACCACCACCACCACCAACAGCATACCACCACCACCACCAACAGCATACCACCACCACCACCACCACCACCATACCACCACCACCACCAACACCACCATACCACCACCAACACCAACACCATACCACCACCACCACCACCATTACCACCACCACCACCACCACCATACTACCACCACCAACAACAACACCATACCACCACCACCACCACCAACACCAACACCATACCACCACCATTCCCTGAAAATGTTTTGTGTCTCAACCAGAAACGGACCATCAATTTATTTTTAAGTCAGTTAGAGGGGGAAGGGGGCGTGCGGGGTCAACACCATGACAATCTCACCTGGGATGATGATGATAATGATGATGTCCTGTTGTTTGACCTATTTAGATTAGAGCCCCCCCCCTCCCATGTAAGGAGGGCACAACACAAGTTCAATTATCTAAACACGACGTGTACTGGTCGCTATAATGTCTAACGATTTCAAAGGTCTGTGTTCGGGTAGTTCCAGAATCAGTCAGGATCAACGAAATATCTAGGTATCTGGAGTCTGTGGTCAGACAGGCCTTGGCTTGGGGGAGAAAAGGCGGCTGGGCGTTGTTCTAACCTCTACAATCTCTTTACACAGGGCCGGATCTATACTCGATACGGGGCCCTTTATAAGTGACAAATATTTAAAGTAGTTATGGCAATCGCTCACTTGGAAATTTATTGGGGAGCCCCCAAGTGAGGGAGGGTGCTAAGCTATAGCTTGTATAGCTTATTTGTAAATCCTGCAAATACTACATAAACAGATGAACTCTACACTTCATCTTTTTACGGGTATCATCAAATTAAGAATAACGTCTAATCACAGTAATTCAAAATCGAGGTAAAATTATTTACCCATTAAGACTGTTTTCGTTAGAACGAATTCATTTGATATGAATGGTATACATATTATCACCTTCTTTTTGGACTGTTCTCGTTAGAACGAATTCATCTGATATGAATGGTATACATATTATCACCTTCTTTTTGGACTGTTCTCGTTAGAACGAATTCATCTGATATGAATGGTATACATATTATCACCTTCTTTTTGGACTGTTCTCGTTAGAACGAATTCATCTGATATGAATGGTATACATATTATCACCTTCTTTTTGGACTGTTCTCGTTAGAACGAATTCATCTGATATGAATGGTATACATATTATCACCTTCTTTTTGGACTGTTCTCGTTAGAACGAATTCATCTGATATGAATGGTATACATATTATCACCTTCTTTTTGGACTGTTCTCGTTAGAACGAATTCATCTGATATGAATGGTATACATATTATCACCTTCTTTTTGGACTGTTCTCGTTAGAACGAATTCATCTGATATGAATGGTATACATATTATCACCTTCTTTTTGGACTGTTTTCGTTAGAACGAATTCATCTGATATGAATGGTATACACATTATCACCTTCTTTTTGGACTGTTCTCGTTAGAACGAATTCATTTGATATGAATGGTATACACATTATCACCTTCTTTTTGGACTGTTCTCGTTAGAACGAATTCATTTGATATGAATGGTTAGCACATTATCACTCCTTTTTTTTATTTATTGTTAACGACTTTTAAATTGTTTATCCGTGACCTCATTGAACTGGTCACGTCAACGGAATAGATTGGAGTTTAACTAGAAAAACTAAAAAAAAAAATAGAAGTTGGGCAAAAAAAGTAGGACATTTTGAAAGATTTCGTCCTGGAAAGCAGCGGGTCTCAACCAGGTGGTACTCGCACCTCAAGGGGGTGGGGCGCAAGGGGGGTGGGGGAGGAGAAGGTTATGCAGTGGTACGCAGCGACGTTTACTTCAATTTTGAAAAACCACGTCCCTTTGTTCGCGAACTTACGTGTAAGGGGTACCCGGGGACCCCTTTTGGGGTACGGTCCTGAAAAAGGTTGAGAGCCCCAGGTCGAATGAGAGGGGGGGCCCTTGTTGTGGTGAAAGTTGCTTAGATAGGCACATTTTTTTTTATTTTAGCTCTTTTTTTTCCCCTTCTGCGTGCGCGTTTCGTCTAATGACCGAAATGAAACGAACAAGTCAACTGTGGGTAATTTTACTAATTGGCTGATATACGTGAGGATCAAATAAAGAGAGCCTGCTCTGTGGTTATAAACGTCGCTCCTGATATGAAACAAGAACAAAAAACGCGAACAACTGACTATTGATGAAAGAAGTAAGGTAAAAGTATTTCAGTCTGGGCTGATACCAATCATGAAAACCAATTGGACAGAGATGTCTAGCAACTCAATACAATACACACACACACACAAATACGCGAGCGAGATACATCGCAGAGACACATCGCATAGACTATTCACATAGACACATCACATAGACACATCACAAAGACGTATCGAATAGACACATCACAGAGACACATCACAGAGACACACCACAGAGACACATCACATAGACACACCACTACACACACACACATAGACGAACACACAGATACACACACACAGATAGAGACACACACACACACACACACACTCACAGACATCAATTGCAACACAAAGAGAAGATAAATCACAGACAATGAAAGCGTATTAAATCACAGATAATGAAACGTTAATAATTCAAAGACAATGTAACCATAATAGATCACAGAGAATGAAACGTTAATAATTCAGAGACAATGGAACCATAATAGACCACAGAGAATGAAACGTTAATAATTCAGAGACAATGGAACCATAATAGATCACAGAGAATGAAACGTTAATAATTCAGAGACAATGGAACCATAATAAATCACAGGCAGAGAAAACATAATCACTAATATCGAACGTATTTCCTATCAATTATTATTTATATTTATATCCACTATTTGATTATGGGCCATCTCAACCTAGGGACCCATCCATGTCTTAGGACCGTTAAACGTCACGGATGCCAGTAAGCGGACATGAACAGAACACCGACCCCAATCAAACACTCTAGCGGGTCGTATTTAGCCCGAGGGCAACGGTTTGCCAATCATCTGCAATAGATTCTTCAAATTAATTTTCATATTTCATGGCAAGTGCCAAGATTAGTTTTACAAAATATAAAATACGCGGCAAAGATTCCTCTCTTTTGTCAATATTATTTTTCTTTTATGCCGGGAGAATAATTTGTGGCAGGTAGGTCTGAACGGGTTTACCCGATTTCTTCTTTTTAATTGGCTCAATGGCTGCACAGTTAATAAACACGCTGCAGGGAAATTTTGTTAAAAATTAAATAAAAATAACAAAGTGTTTTGAATGACTGTTTATTTAACTAATTGGTGGTTTACAACTTTGTTTACCGCTTTCAGCTGATCGTTTTATATGTGTCGCATTTTTTGTGTTAATTCAAACAGTTAAAGATGGAATGGTACGAAACGTCAGAATGCATAAACAAAAAAAAAAAATAATGTGTATTGTTTGTTTTCAATTACAGCGGCTAATTTGTTTCAAGCGGTTTGTGTTCGAATACTGGGGTGGGTTTGGTGTCTTGTGAGCAGAGCAGATCACGTGTCACGCCATTCCTGGAACTGAGTAGTTCTACATCTGTAACATTGCTGACCTCTACCTAGTGGTCAGGGCATGTAGTATATAGTTAGACTAAAACTAGTCACGACTGGCTTTTCGTGTGTGGATATTTATCAATACACAACGTTGGATGGATGGATGGGTGGGTGAATGGATAGACTCATGAATAAATTGATGGATAGATGGATTGATGGATAGATGGATAGATGGATGGATGGGTGAATAAATATACAGACAGACAGGCGGACGGCCAGTTGGATAGATAGATAGATAGATAGATAGATAGATAGATAGATAGATAGATAGACAGACAGACAGACAGACAGGCAGGCTGGCAGGCAGACAGACAGACAGACAGACAGACAGACAGACAGATAGATAGATAGATAGATAGATAGATAGATAGATAGATAGATAGATAGATAGATAGATAGATAGATAGATAGATAGATAGATAGATAGATAGATAGATAATGCATCAAAAGGGACGTTACTCTGTTTGGCAAGCTAATGCCCCCCCTTCCCTCCTTATCTCCCCCTCTGTGGGTAGCAAGGGACACGCCCAAGTCCATGAACACAAATTCAAAGAGAATAAAAAAAAGAAAACAAAAGACGGGCAATAGAGGTCACGTGCCAAGACAGTGAGAGAGAGAGAGTGAGAGAGAGAGAGAGAGAGAGAGGGGGGAGAAAGAGAGAGGGGGGAGGGACAGAGAGAGGGACAGAGAGAGAGGGAGAGAGAGGGATTAAGAGAGAGAGAGATAGAGGGAGATAGAGAGGGGGAGAGAGAGAGAGAGGGACAGAGAGAGAGAGAAGGAGAGAGAGAGAGAGAGAGAGACATCGTTCATGCTGGAATGTATGTGTGTGTGGGTGGGGGAGAGACTTGCATGCCATAGAGGAGAAACGTTATCCCCACCATCAAAAACAATACACCACCAAGTGGTGAGGGCTGCATGCTCCCCACGCCCTCCCACCCCCACCCCCCCCCACAAACTCACCATTCTGATAGCTGGCAGTGAGAGGATAAGCAATTCCCTAAACATTCACACATAGATAATGGTGGAACAGAATTGAAGCAAGTAATAGATTCCATTCCTGTGTCAGTAAGGAGGTGGTTGGGGGGGGGGGAGGGGGAATGATAAACGATACTACGCTATTTGAATGTATGAGATTATGTTTGGTTATGTCTGTCGTATGTCCATGATGTCCTAGCTACATAAGAATACACATTTCTCCAAACCCACTGGCTGCCTGTTTGCTTTATTAAAACTGGGGGGCTAGTACAGGATGTATGAAGGAATCACACCGCAAGACTGCTAGCAGAAGTAGAGAGAGAGAGTGAGAGGGACAGAGAGAGGGGAGAGAGGGGGACAGAGAGAGAGGGGGAGAGGGGGACAGAGAGAGGGGGACAGAAGACAGAGAGAGAGAGGGGAGAGGGACAGAGAGAGAGAGGGGAGAGAGGGGGGACAGAGAGAGAGGGGAGAGAGAGAGAGGGGAGAGGGACAGAGAGAGAGAGGGAGAGAGGGGGACAGAGAGAGAGGGAGAGAGGGGGACAGAGAGAGAGGGGGACAGAGAGAGAGGGGAGAGGGACAGAGAGAGAGGGGAGAGAGGGGGACAGAGAGAGAGAGGGGGGAGAGGGACAGAGAGAGAGGGAGAGAGGGGGGACAGAGAGAGAGAGGGGGGAGAGAGGGGGGGACAGAGAGAGGGGGACAGAGAGAGAGGGGAGAGGGACAGAGAGAGAGGGGAGAGAGGGGGACAGAGAGAGAGAGGGGAGAGGGACAGAGAGAGAGGGGAGAGAGGGGGACAGAGAGAGAGAGGGGAGAGAGGGGGACAGAGAGAGAGGGGGACAGAGAGAGAGGGGAGAGAGGGGGACAGAGAGAGAGGGGAGAGAGGGGGACAGAGAGAGAGAGGGGAGAGGGGGACAGAGAGAGAGAGGGGAGAGGGGGACAGAGAGAGAGGGGAGAGAGAGAGTACTTGAGATGAAGTGAAACCAGATCAGATAATCTACAACTGTATGCATATAATGGATTACACATTATTCATGTATACCAGTGACGCTAAAATACTGGCCCGCGGGCCAAATTTGGCCCTTTATGATAATTTTTTGCCCCTCCCCCCCCCCACAATTTAAAACAAAAAAATAACATCTCATTATATACATACATATATAAAAATTATATTTTTGGCCCTCCAAAAATGTTTTTGGTAGACGATAATGGCCCACAGAAAAAATAAAAGGTTTATCATCACTGATGTTTATGAAGATCATCATGTTCTAACTACTTACATTGATGATGCCAAATGTTTCTGATAGCTTGGTTGCACTGAACCCACCCACTCCCATCTCCCTCTCTCCCCCCGTTCACATTTCAATGATAGTAAGTCTATCAGTGTCTGTACACACTGTCACAAAAAAAAAAATAGTTCAATGAATCTGACTGGGCGTTACCATTTTCAAATCTATTTCTGTTAAGTCAGGAGAAAGGGATGATGGGCTGTACAAATGGTGTGATCCGTGGACAGGCAAGTAACCCGACCGGAAAAATGGATGCACAGACAGATAGACATACACATGAATGGATAGAAAGGTAGACAGACGGGATGTACTTATGGACAGATTGACAGACAGACTGACAAACAGATATATATATATATATATATATATATATATATATATATATATATATATAGATAGATAGAATGATAGATAGATAGATAGATAGATAGATAGATAGATAGATAGATAGATAGATAGATAGATAGATAGATAGATAGATAGATAGATAGATAGATTTCAAAACAACTATGCGGCTCATTCTATCCAAGCCACGATACTTCCATCTGTCCGCTCATTTCTATCAGACGTCTAAATCTCAAGATTTGATTCCCCCTCCCGCTGTACCCGCGTTCCTTTCAGAAAGTCTAATAGAGTTGTGTAAACATCTCCCCCCCCCCCAAGACATAGGGAAGTGGATGGGTAGGCGGGGCGTCAAACCCCCCCCCTTCCCCCCCCCCCCCACCACCCACAGTTAACAAGCTCATACTGTTCTAACAGCCAGTCTAGTGGAACAATAAAGCAGCTTGTAGTAACCTGCCATCACGTTAATTGAGCAAGTAATATTCACGACTTGGCAACAGAGTACTCAACAAATAACAACTGAACAGCAAAAAAAAATGGTAGTCGATTACGGAAAATATAATCTTTTCCCCGCTAATGATTGCATCGATTACGCCATTTTTTTTTCCTCCACTCGATTACTATTTGGTTTACAACACACACACACACACACAGTGGGGGTAGAGGCGAGCGGATTCACTGAGATCTGCACCCTCCCCTCCCACCCCCCCCCCCATCCCGACCCACTTCTCCACCCATCTTTCTTTTATCTTACCTCTCCATTAAGCGGATCATCTTCCCAACTTTTGACTCTCATCTTCTCCTCCCTCCTAGAACAGAGCAAACAACACCACCCACCTCCCACACCATAGCGAGAACACACCCCCACCCCCTCCCCCCACAAATAAGACCGGGGGGTGTCTGATATTATGCTAGGATCCCTGCCAAACGGATGACACCGTTGTTTACATCTCTTACTTAGTAACGCCATTTTATTTTGCTTAAACCTTCGACCGACGTGGTCTTCTCATTGCAGTGCCGAGTAGCTAGCTGGTCTTAAGAGACTAGCAGGACTTGAAGACTTTCTAGAACACGTCTTGCCTCCAAGAGAAACACCCCCCCCCCCGGATTTATTTATTTATGTTTGGTATTTATTATCTTCGGGTTTAGGCTACTAAATGCACATAAATAAACATACACAAATGTGCTCGGCTTGTATAAAGGATTTAAAACTTTGCCAGATCACTGTGTCAGTGAGTATAAGCCAGGTTTGTTTGACACTTTATAGCCTGATGATTTATTAGTATCCTAGTGTGCTTTCAACGACGTCTTGTTTGTAATGTGCCCCCCTCATAGGCGTACCCACGGTGGGAGGAGGGGGGCCGAATTCGAAAGTCCCCCCGGGTCACAGCTTTAGGGGGGGGGGGCAAATTTTTTTTTACATTAAATATTTAGTACATTATCTCATGTCAAAATGCAGGGACCCCCCAAAGAGACCGAGCCCCCCACCCCAGGCCCCCAAATCACTATGTTCGGCACTGTGTGTCCCCCCCTCCTTCAATGCTGTGTTTTGATACATTTACAAAAAAACAAAAAAAACAAACACAAATGTAATAAAAACGTTCAATCAACATTGGGAGAACGAGAGAGTGGCGCGCGTGTACATATTAATTTTATTTATTTATAAATCGGTGAAGCACTGTAGAGTAGGCAAAAAAAAAAATTTATGGTTGATGTTTTATAATGACGTGTTTTGTAATGACGTGTTTTGTAATGACGTGTTTTGTAATGAGTGTTTTGTAATGACGTGTTTTGTAATGACGTGTTTTGTAATGACGTGTTTTGTGTTCTGCATTTAAGGGCCGCAGCCAGTAGGGCCAAACCGACCACAGCACCACCACCCCCTTGTTTTAAGTTTTGGAATATTTTTTTTTACTACATGTATATGAATTAAAATTATTTTATAACGGTTGTATAACTTGCACAACACAGAGTGAGTGTGGAAGTGGGTGAATGTTCATTTAAAGAGTTTAAATTGTTCATATTTTTACTTCCTGTCTATAGTTCATGTGTGTGTGTGTTCGATGGAAGGA
Organism: Bulinus truncatus; assembly: GCA_021962125.1. Lineage (NCBI taxonomy): Eukaryota > Metazoa > Mollusca > Gastropoda > Planorbidae > Bulinus > Bulinus truncatus. The sequence continues at coordinate 36,132,439 of JAGDYQ010000001.1, read as the reverse complement.
GTTTTACTCACCAGAGAAGATGATTACCAGTTAATCCCAATTATAAGTATTAATTCACTTATTTAAGTGTAAATATTTACGATGTTCATCACGTGAGGTTCAATATCGTCACTATCCTTCACCTGGTGTGGTGTTGTTGGTCTGTTCAGACACGGACTTTTTTGTCTGCTCAAACAGGCTGCACAGCTAGTAATACAACACGGCCTTCTTGAACAATTTAGTTGGTCAAGCTGAGCCGTGTATTGACAACAATGGTTGGGGGGGGGGGTGTTCTTAGGGCCCGGCTATCCTGCATTCGCAGTTTAATTGTATAACCTGATCACATTACAGGGGAGAGCGGAAGAGATGGGGGGAGATGCGGGGGGTGAACGGGCCAATGCAGTCTCAACGTACCCGGCAGCTGCAGACTCCTTAAAAT
>JAGDYQ010000001.1:36121456-36131521 GCA_021962125.1 Bulinus truncatus | reverse complement strand
CCTTGACATAGGATGTGAGAGAGTGGAGGAAGAAGACCGTGGGTCGGGAAGAGTGGAGAAGAGTAGTATGGCAGGCCAGGGCCCTAAATGGGCTGTAGAGGCAAAGGAAGAAACAGAATGTGCATCGTCAATTCGAATTCATTTTTACGAATGCCGCCATATTTGAGTATTATTCTAAAGTGTATCAATATTCAAAAGTAAAAATGACACAAACAGCAAACATTTTTTTTTTAAATTCATTGGTAGAAACAAATTTTAAATAGCCATGTGGCTTTCTGTACAATTTAAGTTCTGTGGCTCATGAGTGTGTGTGAGACGCTCGTTGCTAGAGACGCTATGAATATAATCTCTACACCAAATCTCATTTTTAATCCCGCAGTGATTGAGTATTTAAACAAAAAAACAAAAACAAACTATGACATAAATGGCGATGTATTATAATCTCAGACCCAGTGAAGTTTCCAGCAGGATGGGACATAATCCATCACAGTAAACTGACAACCATTCATCGTATGCTGTTGCTGATTTTTCTGGTTTTTTTTTTTTGTTTCATTCCGATTTTTTTTTTTTGTTTTAATCTGCTCGTCTGCTTGTTCTTCTTTTGAAGAAGCAATTTATAAAGAATCTTTTCATCTCTGTTTTTTGTCTATTTTTAGAGTACATGTAAATAAAGTCTTTCCTGGCGTGTGTCCAGTCTTGCTGCCAACTTATGTGATGTTATAAAACGGGGTTTTAGAATTATTTTTTGTGTGTTCTTTATCAGGACCGTTTTAACAAAATGGGGTCTAGCCGAGCAGAGAGGTTCTCGTAGATAAAAGCAAACTAAGCGAACTGCCTTGCACGCCCCCCCTCCCCCCGCTCCCCAAATGTTGAGGCTCTTTTTTATTTTCACTACCTACAAGCATGGGCGTCGCTAGGAATTTTTCCAGGGGGGGGGGCAAAAATTTTCCAGGGAGGGGGGCAAAAAACAATTTTATAACATTTTTTTTAATGTGGGGGGGGGGAGCAAATGTCCCCCTCTTATATGACATTTTTTTCAAAATGTAGGGGGGGAGCAAATGCCCCCTTTCTCCCCTCCCCCCCCCCCATGAATACACCCATGCCTACAAGTAAGGGCAGTCTAAGCACTTTGTCAGGAGTATAGGGCGAAAAATAAATAACTGGATTAAAGATGGATTTACCCAATGGACCCCCCCCCCCAGACGTATAATTTGTTTGAAGCCTTTCCCCCCCCCCTCCCCCCATTCCAAGACGTTAGAGTAGCTCTGCCCAAGGATACTGTAGTCTCTGGGGACCACATCAGGATTTGAGCCCATGGTTAATCTACAGTGCCACACCTAGGGATTTGGGGGCCCCGGGGGGCTTGGTCTCTTTGGGGGGCCCTGCATATTGACATGTGGCATTATGACATGGGAAAATGTACTTAATATTTAATGTAAGAAAAATATTTTCGGTGCCCCTTCAAGCCGGGGCCCGGGGGGAAGGGTCGAATTTGGACCCCCCACCCTAGTTACGCCTCTACTAATCTAGAATTCGTAAATGGGTTTTTCCATGGGAAAGATGGGGGGTGGTATCTACCATACGTGTTGTTACTTTGGTTCCGCCTGCCTAAGATAATATGTACAGGGTGTTCGCACAACCTGTTTACAAATGTATGATTTTATTACCACAAAAAAAAAAAAGGTTAAATTATTACTTAACGAACAACTAAGTAACTGGGTGTATGTCCCCCCCCCCACACACACACACACTCACCCTCTTTATAGTCAGGGCCGCCGCAATGAGCTGAATTGGCGTTAGTGGGGGGCATTTTCCCTTTAGGGGCGGCAAAGGTTACATCAATCTGGTATACAATGGGTGCGGTGGGTGTCGTCAAAGGGGCCCAGGCTAGCGATGATGGTCAGAGGCCCATACTGGCGATGTTGGTCAGGGGGCCCATACTGGCGATGTTGGTCAGGGGGCCCATACTGGCGATGTTGGTCAGGGGGCCCATACTGGCGATGTTGCTCAGGGGCCCATACTGGCGATGTTGGTCAGAGGCCCATACTGGCGATGTTGGTCATGCTGGCGATGTTGGTCGGGGGGCACCATTCAACGGATGACGTACACGGACATGACTGTGTCTAGTTTCTCACGGGTGTCGCCTCGCTGTAAGTAGCATAGGAGGGGCTTGAACCGAGGAGTGCTACAACGCGAACCGAAGTCAAAACCACCGAACCACCCACCAACTAGGCTATTGAGTTCACACGCCCCCCCTCTCCCCACCTCACAGAGTGCCGCAATACGGAGATTGTCTGTTGGGGGATTTCTATCCACGGCACACCAATTGAAAAAAAACTCGTCGAGCTCTTCTTCCATCTGACATCACTCCCTCGCGCACTTCTTTCATTGTCTTGCTGTTCTACAATCTAACATCACTCCCTCGTGCAATCCTTTCATTTGTCTCCAGGGACTAAGGATCTTGAAGCTTTACAACACCACCAAAAGGTAAGAAAGAAGAAGAAGAAGAAGAAAATAGAAGGTTGTGATAGGAAAGGGGGAGGGGTTGTCGGCTGATTACCCCGTACGACACGTGCATGAAGCAGTAGGAAAGCAATCAAAAAAAGGAGTGGCTCAGATCTGAGGCTGCAACGAGAGACGTACACGATTAGATCACTGCTATATCCCAGCGCCCGTGTCCGAGACTTGTAAACAAGACTCTAGGGAGAAGTCAAAAAAAAAAATCTGAAATTTGGGAAGATTAAATAACACGCTCGGTTGTCCTTATTTTCGTTTCTTTCTGCCGATGGTTGTTTTTTTTTTATTTTATTTTTTTTTTAGGCCAGGAAATGTGATATTTTTTGGCGGTTTGATAACGATTGGCTGGAGCAAAAAAAAGGAGGGGACATAACACAATCAGTGAAATTTGCAGACGTGTTAGAAGTAAATAGAAGTCCAGCACTATTTATTGAACGAACGCAGATATTTTAAAAAGATTTATGCTAGCATATAATTATTTTAATAAACTTTTATTAAAAAATGTAATAATTATAAAGAAAAAAAATAATTCCTTTGATTAAACAAATATTTCTGGAAATTATATTTTTTAAAAATGAGCGCCAATCTGCATTCTGAGTTTGTTTTTTATTTATTTATTTATCTTGCAGTCTGTCTATGAATGTAGTGTAACTACAGACTACTTTCAGTATAACAAGTTTACTTTAGCAATATTTTAAACTGAAATACTGTTGTATTGATTCTTTACTTTTAACTCAGAACCGAAATCGATATTATATCATTAGAAGATTCTGTGTCCAGAATATTTTTTTATGATATAATTTTATCATTTCATGAATTACCAGAGATGTAAACTGGCGCCCGCGCTTTTATTGGCTCAAAACTACTTGTCATGGCCCAGAGAGCCTTCAGATTCAATGTAACATTAATTAATACTAGAAGACGGCTCTTCTTTGCTTGGGGGGTTGGGGGGGTGCTAGTTTGCCTGGTTCGTCCTATCAATTGTGAAAAAATCTGTTTAACGTCTCAGAGGTGTACTCTAGTACACAACACACGTTTGTTTTGTTCCGAGATTCTGACTTTTGAAAAGTGAAACAAATTGCTTATCACGAACATAGCACACATTGGACTTTGTTATTTAGAAGTTAACACACATTGGACTTTGTCATTTAGAATTTAACTCACATTAGACTTTGTTGCTTGCGCGTGACATTATTTAGAACTTATTTTCTTGAAACAATCGTCCGAAGCCAAACAATTTATAAATAAATTAAGAAAAAAGACCTATTTATACACAGAAACACTTTTCGCAGTGTTTAATGTCAACTTGTAACATTTGTTAACGTTTCAATTTAATGAACATTTCGTCAACGTTGTTGTTGTTGTTCAATTTCGATTCAGTCGGTCGGTGAAAATGTCAACTAGTGGCATTCCGCGGTAATAATAATGGTAATAATACGCCAATTGGACGAGTTTATTTTTGTATTGCTGTAAATACATTAAAAATGAGTTATCCCCCCCCCCCACACACAAAGTGTCAGGTCGCAGAGAGTTAAACAGTTTCTGCAGTCACGCCTAAACTAGGGTTGTGGTTTGGTCAGAAGAATTTTAACTCATTACATTCTGGGTCAACATTAAAAAAATGAGTCGCAATTTTTTTTTTATGGAAGCATTTGGTTCGTTGTTAAAGTTCGGCGTGACCTTGTTTAAAATATGGGTGAAACTTATATATTTATTTTTTTAGAAAGAGAATTTGAGTTTAATATTAGTTTGGCCAAAAAAAAAAAACAACAGTTTTTTGGCAGGGAAAATTGTGTATTGTAATAGGTCGGTTTAAATTAGGTCGGTTTAAATTAGGTCGGTTTAAAATAGGTCGATTAAATTGGGTCGGTTAAATTGGGTCGGTTTAAAATTGATCGATTTAAATTACGTTTTTAAATTAGGTCGGTTTAAATAGTTCAGTCAGATATTCTAAAAAAAAAAAGTCATGAATTCGTTAGGAAATGGCAGATTGCGGGGGTGGGGCGGGTCATTTTTCATGTTTGCTCTCATGCCCCCCCCCAATCGTTCCGGCCCTGGTGTGAACAGAAATACCCCCCCCCCCCACAACCCTCGTAGTCAATCGTTTTGTAGGCTGTACGGACCAACGTGTTCTGGACCCGCGACTTGTGCCATGGTCAAACGGTCCAGCTCCGCTCTCTCCACTACCTACCCCCCCCCCGCCCCCACCCACGCTCATACCCACGAAGGAGGTCGTTGAGATCAGTTCTACCCCCCCTTCCCCCCCCCCAGGGACCGGTGTCTGTCTGTCTGTCTGTTTGTTTGTTTGTATGCTTCACGTAATATTTCTTTGTAGTCACCCGAAGACAACTGAATGGTGTATGGGCAATGTTTACTTTTGTTATATGCATACTTCCAACACAGCTGCCGCCATATGAAATATGTATTTGACCACACACACCTGCGCGCACAGCTACGTGCATTTTGACCTCATAAACACGCCGGGTATTAGAAGGCCCAAGAGCGGTCTGACCCCATTGCCGGAACCTGTCAGCTTTATGTATAAACTACGGGTTTTTTTTTTTTTGTTTGGAACCATCTGCAGATTTTTTTTTAAATAGCGTGATAGTTATTAGTTGGTAACACAGTATTGCACAATACATTTCAACAAAGCAGCTTCACACACACACACACACATTTCTCTCTTAGACACAGACACGAGCACACAAACACATGCATGGGGCGCCGAGAGCCCAATAAGGGCCCCAGGGCACGACATCATTGCGGGCCCCTTAATAAACAATGAGTCGTGAAAAAATTGACATGGTCGGGGCGGCCGGGCCCCCTTACAGATGCGCGCCCCCTGGCAATGACCCCCCCGACCCCCCACCCTCTCGGCGTAGCTGAAGACATGCCCATGCACACACATGCACATACACACACAGGCACATACACACACAGGCACATACACACACAGGCACATACACACACACATGCACATACACACACACAGGCACATACATACACACACAGGCACATACATACACACACACATGCACATACACACACAGGCACATACACACACACATGCACATACATACATACACACATGCACATACACACACACACACAGGCACATACACACACAGGCACATAATACACACACACAGGCACATACACACACACACAGGCACATAATACACACACAGGCACATACATACACACACAGGCACATACATACACACACACATGCACATACACACACAGGCACATACACACACACATGCACATACATACATACACACATGCACATACACACACACACACAGGCACATACACACACACACAGGCACATAATACACACACAGGCACATACATACACACACACAGGCACATACACACACACATGCACATACATACATACATACACACATGCACATACACACACACAGGCACATACATACACACACACCTGCACATACACATACACACACAGGCACATACACACACAGGCACATACACACACAGGCACATACATACACACACACATGCACATACACATACACACACAGGCACATAATACACACACACAGGCACATACATACACACACAGGCACATACATACACACACACATGCACATACATACACACACAGGCACATACATACACACACACATGCACATACACACACACAGGCACATAACACATACACACACACACACACACACAGGCACATATACACACAAACATTCTCTTTTAAACTGCATTCTTAGTTTAACCTGTTCAAGGGGAAACCACCCTTATGTACACGTCTTTATTTCATTAGGCTAAGTTCCTGCTGGAGAATAAAAAAAAACCCATATAAAATAAACATAGCATAAAGACATTTCATTTGGTCTGGGTTTTTATTTTGTATTTATCCTTTGTATATATATATATATATTTGTGAAATGGGAGTGAACAAAAAATATTTCTAGACATAAAAGAAAAGGATCACATTATCACTTTCACACTTTTAACCTTAACACACAAACCAAATTTAAATTCATCATGTGATTTATTATATTTTATTTTATTTAAAAGTTCTGATAAAAAGCGCCACGGGGGGAATAGGGTGAATTGTCGTATCGTAAACTAATTTCCTTTTCATTTCAACAACAAAAGAAACTGTCTCCAATTGTAATAATAATAATCACTGGTAGGGATAGAAAGGGTGGAGGAGAGGGAGGGCAAGAGAGAGGTGGTAGAGATAGGCATGAAGAGAGTTAGGGAGGAAGAGAGGGGACAGGGAGGGAGAATGGGGACGAGGAAGAGAGAGAGGAGGGAGAGATAGAGAGATAGAGAGAAACATTATAATTACATTCATTTATTAAACCACTGAAATTTTATTTTTTCTTTATTTCTCTATTTCTCTCTCTCTCTCTCTCTCTCTCTTTCTCTCAACCCTCTCTTTCTCTCCTCTCTCTCTCTCTCTCTCTCTTTCTCTTTCTCCCTTCGCCCTCTTCCCCAACTTAAAGTCAGGTACCCATTTAAAGCTGGGTGGCCTTGTGGGACGACTTTGAAACAAATTTCACCTGGAAAAATTCCCATGGTTCTCACCAAGGATCGAACCCAGGACTCTCAGGTCGACAGTCGAGTATCTACACCACTCGGCTATCCGTCCCACAATTACATAAGCATGTTATATTTTTTAGGGGGGGGGGGGGTTGAAGCCTGATTGCTGTTTTTCATTCTGTGTGTGTCATATATTATCTTTGAAGTATTTTCATTATATATTCGTCTGATTTGTCAGCATGTTTCTCCAGCATTAAGTAATCTTCTTGAAAAATGTAGATTTAAATAAGTAAATAATAAATAGGAACCCACTTGCATGATAAACGTATTTCTCAGCTTTGTGGAAAACTATACATTCTTCTGCCAGATTTTTTATGGTTGAACGAAATTTTGAATTAAAAAAAAATCTTCACCAACCGAAACATATCAGGAAAAACAATTTATTTTCATGAAATAATTAGTCTTTTTCTTCTATTTATCTCTACCACAAGTTAATGTACAAAGTGGCAACAAGTCGACGTTAGATAACGTGCCATCGTTACGGCTAATTTGAAGCCAAATGTATTTTTTTTAATTTTATTTTGGCTTCGAAATTTTGTTAGGCAATTTTTTTTTCTATTTGTGTTTCTCTCACATGAGGTCAGAATGCACTGCAAGACAAATTTCATAACTTTTTTTCTTTAATGGTAAAAAAAAAGCGTAAATTGCATTTAAAACATTTGAAAGAGAAACATGTATATGAAATGCTTACATCACTTTATTGCTGTGTCTGCATATATGTATGTGTTGGTCTATATTACTTTAAATGGACATCTCATGTCCGATACAAGACAGTAAACAGCAGTGAAACTAATGACCCTTTCTACTTAACTTAGCTGGACATTAGTAAACCCCCCTCCCACACACACACACACACACACCACCACCACCACCACTACCACCAACACCACCCCCTCTTAAGTCTCGTTAATTGGTTGAAAATGTTTTGTGTCTCAACCAGAAACGGACCATCAATTTATTTTTAAGTCAGAGGGGAAAGGGGGTGGGGCAGGGTCAACACCATGACAATCTCACCTGGGATGATGATGTCCTGTTGTTTGACCTATTTAGATTAGAGGCCCCCGTGTAAGGAGGGCACAACACAAATTCAATTATCTAAACACGACGTGTACTGGTCGCCTTAATGTCTAACGATTTCAAAGGTCTGAGTTCGAGTCGTTCCAGAATCAGTCAGGATCAACGAAATATCTAGGTATCTGGAGTCTGTGGTCAGACAGGCATTAGGTTGGGGGAGAAAAAGGGCGGCTGGGCGTGATTCTAACCTCTACAATCTCTTTTACACAGGTCCGGATCTAGACTCGATAAGGCCCTAAGCTATTCGATATACGGGGCCCTTTATAAGTCCATATATTATATGTCAAGGCCAAATATTTAAAGTATTTATGGCAATCGCACACTTGGACAATTATTGGGGAGCCCCCAAGTGAGATGGGAGGGTGCTAAGCTATAGCTTGTATAGCTTATAGCTTGTATAGCTTATTTGTAAATCCTGCAAATACTACATAAACAGATGAACTCTACACTTCATCTTTTTACGGGAATCATCACATTAAGAATAACTTCTAATCAGAGTAATTCAAATTCGAGGTCAAATTATTTACCTATTTCGAACTGTTTTCTTTAGAGCGAATTCATTTGATATGAATGTCATACATATTATCACCTTCTTTTTGGACTGTTCTCGTTATAACGAATTCATCTGATATGAATGATATACATATTATCACCTTCTTTTTGGACTGTTCTCGTTATAACGAATTCATCTGATATGAATGGTATACATATTATCACCTTCTTTTTGGACTGTTCTCGTTATAACGAATTCATCTGATATGAATGGTATACATATTATCACCTTCTTTTTGGACTGTTCTCGTTATAACGAATTCATCTGATATGAATGGTATACATATTATCACCTTCTTTTTGGACTGTTCTCGTTATAACGAATTCATCTGATATGAATGGTATACATATTATCACCTTCTTTTTGGACTGTTCTCGTTATAACGAATTCATCTGATATGAATGGTATACATATTATCACTCCTTTTTTTATTTATTGTTAACGACTTTCAAAATTGTTTAGCCGTAACCTCATTGAAACTGGTCACGTCAGCGGACTGGATTAGAATTTAACTAGAAAAACTAAAAAAAAAAAAAATAGAAGTTGGCCAAAAAGTAGGACATTTTGAAAGATTTCGTCCTGGAAATCAGCGGGTCTCAACCAGTGATACTCGCACCTCAAGGGGGTGGGGTGGTGGGGGGGGGAGTAATGGCGCGGGGGGTATGGGCGGTGGGGGGGGAGGGAAGGTTATGCAGTTGTACGCAGCGACGTTTACTTTCATTTTGAAAAACCACGCCCCTTTGTTCGCGAAGTTACGTGTAAGGGGTACCCGGGGACCCCTTTTTCGGGGTACGGTCACGAAATACGTTGAGAACCCCAGGTCTAATGAGAGGGGACCCGTTGTTGTGGTGAAAGTTGCTTAGATAGACACATTTTTTATTTTATCTCTTCCCCCCCCCCCCCCCCTGTGTGCGCGTTTAATCTAATGACCGAAATGAAACGAACAAGTCAACTGTGGGTAATTTCACTCATTGGCTGATACACGTGAGGGTCAAATAAAAGAGCCTGCTCCGTGGTTATAAACGTCGCTCCTGATATGAAATAAGAAGAAAAAAAAACTTGAGCAACTGACTATCGGAGTAAGTGGATGAAAGAAGTAAGGTAAAAGTATCTCGGTCTGGGCTGATACCAATCATGCAAACCAATTGGACAGAGATGTCTAGCAACTCAATACAACACACACACACACAAACAAATACGCGAGCGAGACACATCGCAGAGACACATCGCATAGACACATCACAGAGACACATCACAAAGACGCATCGAATAGACACATCACAGAGACACACCACAGAGACACATCACAGAGACACATCACATAGACA
>JAGDYQ010000001.1:36103956-36116456 GCA_021962125.1 Bulinus truncatus | reverse complement strand
ATTACTCTGCCACCTCTGACCCTGCAACTCTTTTAAAATGCATTTGAACCCGTGGGGGGGGGGCTCCTGTTCAGGTTGTTTTCTCCTTTTCGCTGGCAAAACTTTAAGAATCAATAGCATGGGGGCCCTATCAATAAGAACGGGTGTGTGTGTGTGTGTGTGTGTGTTAGACACAGATGGATGGACAATCGAACAAGCAGGTAGGCGTGCAGACAGGTTAAAGAGAAAGAGAGCGAGAGTGTGTGTGTGTGTGTGTTATATTGAAATATCCCCTTACTCCTTTAAAAACAAAAATCATTTCTTTCTATGTCGATTAATAAAATAATGTTTCTTCAGTTCACCTCAGCTCGCAATGAACTCATTAACCACAAAGTCTAACTGGGAGTGAGTTCGTCGGTACATTCTGTCAGTAAAATTTCAACGAGTTAAATAAACAAAGGAATTCCAGAGTCCCTCCATTCCACCATTCCTTTAGTAGGCATTGGGGTCAGAGCTTACTGAAAGTACTGATGTATCTATCATACAGGTAGATAGATAGATAGATAGATAGATAGATAGATAGATAGATAGATAGATAGATAGATAGATAGATAGATAGATAGATAGATAGATAGATAGATAGATAGATAGATAGATAGATAGATGGATGGATGGATGGATGGATGGATGGATGGATGGATGGATGGATGGATGGATGGATGGATGGATGGATGGATGGATAGATAGATAGATAGATAGATAGATAGATAGATAGATAGATAGATAGATAGATAGATAGATAGATAGATAGATAGATAGATAGATAGATAGATAGATAGATAGATAGAGAAGTCTAATGAAGCTATTCAAAAGTATGCTCTATAATTTAAAAAAGGAGGATGTTGGAAATAAATAAAGTTTGTTCTTTTGTCTGTTTGTTTGTTTTAACTTCGGTAATTTCCGATCAGTGACGGCAAACGGTGAGCGGAGCATTTTCCCACGAACACAATTTATGGGACGACTTTTGGTAGTTGTGGGGGGGGGGGGGGGCGTGAACGCACACACACACACACACACACAAAAGGTGATATGTACCGAACGAGTTTATTACTCCAATAGTTTATGGCAGTGTCGGGCTAATGTGACTTTGACAAGTTTAGGTCGGTTATTGTTTGTTTTGTTTTTTTTTTTGGAAAAATTAGTCCATTGCTAAACCTTGTTTTAAGTTTTGGAATTTTTTTTTTACTACATGTATATGAATTAAAATTATTTTATAACGGTTGTATAACTTGCACCGCACAGAGTGAGTGTGGAAGTGGGCAAATGTTCATTTAAAGAGTTTAAATTGTTCATATTTTTACTTCTTGTGTATATTTCTTGTGTGTGTGTGTGTTCGATGAAAGAAGTTTACTCACTAGAGAAGATGATTACCATTTAATCCCAATTATAAGTATTAATTCACTTATTTAAGTGAACATGAGAGTCGAAGACATGGGTGGGCAAACATTTTGTGGTATCCGGACAAAACCCCCAGCGGACAAAACCCCCACGGACAAAACCCCCACGGACAAAAACCCCAGCGGACAAAACCCCCAGCGGACAAAACCCCCACTGGACCTCTCCCTTATTTTTATTATAAAATCTATTATTTGGCCCTCATTTTTATTTTTAAATGTAATATATAACACCTGGATGAAAATATATATAAAAATACGTATTTTTAAAGGATTTTTTTTTCAAAGTACTCCAATTAGCTGCATTAAACCGTCGAGCCATAGTGGTCCTAAGTCATTCTCTTGTTAACTTTACATCAACAGACAGCTTATCTTACAAGATAAAAAAAATAAATTTTAAAGGTTTTAGACCAAGGCCAATAGTGACCGTGTCTTAATTCTATCTTTTAATTCTCGCGCCAGACACACATTGTATAGGAGAGGGTAAAACAAAGAATAAGAACCACAGTGGTCGAAAGCCAATCCTTTATTTAGGTAAAACAACATAGAAACATGCCTAATGATAGACTGTGTTGACAGACATGATATCTATTATATCGAAAAACATTTCCCTTAGCCCAAGGTCAACTTCGTATATGTAAAATTATTAATAATATTGACTTATATTCAATCTTAATATGTTGGGGGTTTTGTCCGCTGGGGGTTATGTCCGCTGGGGGTTATGTCCGCTGGGGGTTTTGTCCGTGGGGGTTTTGTCCATGGGGGTTTTGTCCGCTGGGGGTTTTGTCCTACACTCACATTTTGTACCGCGGGTAGCACTGAGTTTGAAAAAAAAATTTGATAGAGGCGCCGAATGTAGAGCAGTGGGATGAAGTATTAATACCAACTACACTCATACCTCGCTATACGACCGTTCTTTATACGGCATTTCGCTATAACGGCCTTCATCATTTATGGCACGTTTTCGATTTACGGCCTAAAATGTTTCGCTATATCGGCCCAAAAAAAAAAACACTTTTGTACAAAAGTGAAAAAATATTGCTAATTTTGATTAATGATCTGCAGGTTGCCATTTCTTCATTGTCTTCATTTTAAAAAAAAATTATACATATTCATATTTTATGTAACATGAAATTGTTTCATTTTTGTTTATAGACTATTTTTGATTGTTGGAGTTTGTTATTATTTTATGTACAAATGTATGTAGCTTTAATTTAAATGAAATAAAAATAGAAAATACATTTTGAATGATAAACCATGTTACTTATTTAAACAACTTGGAACCGTTCTCATTGAATTTGTATGGATTTGTACTAGAACAATTGATTCCCTATACGGCTTTTCACTTAGCGGCCAAATTTCGTGGAACGTATCTAGGCCGTAAAGCGAGGTATGGGTGTATTTTAATTACATCTTAAACGTCATCGATGCGAACGAACGGAAGGGAGAGCAGCGGGAAGGGGGGGGGCAGGCTAAACTGCCCACGGGCCGGGATTTGCCAATATGTGGCCCAAGAAAAAATCTGGCATAATCAAAAGTATATACAGTGGATTCCGCTTAATTGGGACAGCCGCTTAATTGGGACAAAAAGCCTCGGTCCCGATGTGTCCCAATTAAGCGGAATCGACTGTATATATATATATATATATATATTCAAACTTCACCAGAGCTGACTCTTTAAACAAACTTTAATCTGAGATGAAGTTTTCTAATGAAACAGCTGATGGGTGTGAAGGTGGACCCTGTAACAAAGGGGTGCAACTCAAAGTGTCCTGTTGGGTAACAAGCATTAACACTATAATTATCTGCAACAGTTACGGTTATTGTTTTTGTGTCTTTTTCGAAGATGGTATTAACATTAACGTGGACACACTGTGTTAAGGAATGGTTTTACATAGGCTTGCCATACGTCCCGGTTTGGCCGGGACAGCCCCGGATATACTGGGTTGTCCCAGTGTCCCGCCCGGTTGTTGAAATTGTCCCGGTTTCGATTCAGGGCACAGTTTCTTGGAAATAATTGAGCAAAATTATTAGATCAGAGAATGATTAATCTGCTCTTGTGTGATCAGTAACATTTTGGTAAGTAACACAGTGATACAAATTTTTAGAAGTGAAAAAATACGAGTGGTACAACAAGAAGAAAACTGTTTTGTTTTGTAAAAAAAAATCATGTTTGTGTACCATTATGAATACAATAACAGAGATTATCTATTCTATATTTAAAGTGTTTTTTACATCACTGTTTTCATACCCCCTCCCCCCCCCTGGAACCGACATCCCTAAACCTAAAGTAAAAAAGACAGAACTGTCCCGGTTGGTCCGTGAAAAACTATGGCAACCCTAGTTTTACAGAAAGCGTAACGTGGGAGAAGGGGGGATAGGTCAAGCGTTATGTAATAACTGAATGGTCCCTTTAAGGCTAACCTACATTCACAGTAGGCCCCCGGCGCATTCAAAAGTTAAGTTGGGAAAGGGGGTGGGGTGGGTGGGTGGGTACCTCTTGTTTAATTGTCTAACTTTACACAATACCGGGGAGATGGCGGGAAGATTGTGGGGGGGGGGGAGAGGCAATAGACGGGGGTGGAGGAGAGATGTGGGTGGAACGGGCCACACAGTCTCAACGTACCCGGCAGCTGCAGACTCGGTTCGGGAAATTCCAAACACGTTCTGGTGTCTATAAATAGAACATCACCCTAGGCCTACACCCGTCCCATCACAACCATCATCCTCCATTATATGTGCATAAATTATGTTCTTGATTTGCAGTTATCATATTGTTTTTGATTATTTCGTTGCTTTATTTGTTTATATCATATTACGAGCAGTTTGTACCTATACAAAAAGCAAGGGCAGGCAAGTGAAGTGCTATTGTACAAGTGGATTTAACTCTTGTAACGTAATACTCTATCGAAACACGGAAATGTAAGGACTAGTGATGGCTTCCTGTCCAACAAGTAACCATAGCTCTCTTAGCAACTAGCCAGCAACCGCAACTCTCTTAGCAACTAGCCAGTAACCGCAACTCTCTTAGCAACTAGCTAGTAAGTAACCCAAACTCTCTTATCAACTTAAGCAAATACTATATCTATGAAGAACATAGACTGAAATTGTGGACACTTGGAGCCAGCAGGAAGCTGGCACCCATCTCGTTAAGTTACTGCTGGACATATAGACAGACCGTTCTATTAAATCAATGGCTCATGTCTGGTGTGCAGTCGAGCAAACAGAATGGTACAGAGTTCTGAATCCTTAAGTCATGCTGCTGGGCCTACTACATGAACATGGATTAATATACATTGTAGGCAAGTGCACGTCCCGCTAGTCCTCACAGACATAGACCACCGAGAGCAGTTCTGAAAGGTGCAGTCTCTCACCCAGTCCATAAAAACACACACTGACCTGTAAATGACCTCAGTTGCTCACACTTAGACAGGCCACCAAACAAACGCTAACACGCATTAACACACACACACACACACACACACACACTTGTCAACACACTTACTAAATATTGTTATCACTCACTTAGACAAGCACGGCACTCCACATATCCACACACTGACACATACACTTGCACAAAAAACAAAAAAACTTACACAGTCATGATACAAATATACACAAACACGCTAACACATATACACAAACACGCTAACACATATACACAAACACGCTAACACATATACACAAACACGCTAACACATATACACAAACACGCTAACACATATACACAAATACACTAACACATATACACAAACACGCTAACACATATACACAAATACACTAACACATATTCAGAAACACACTAACATAAATACCCACACAATAAACTAGTAAATACTGTGACAAATCGACACACACACAAGCGAGCAAAGACATATATAGAAACGACAAATACACATAATAAATCAAAACAAAATGTCCAAATGTACCAACACACAAACGGACACAGCACATGAACATCATAGACACTCACGAGAACAACACACACACACACACACACACGCGTGATTAAACATTCGCACACACTAACTGACACATGTACAAAAAAAAATACATCAACTCTCGTGAAGACACAATGCACCAAATACCCAACATACAACAAAGACCAACTCTTTACGCACACCAACAGGCTAGCATCATTAACACACAACAAAGACTAGCACTTTACACGTACCAACAGACTACCAGCATGAACACAGCAAACACTTTACACATACGAACAGACCACCAGCACGCTCCAAACAATTTGAACTCTGGATGAATACATTGTGTGAGTACTTCAACTTACTCAAAAGAAAAAGAAAAAACTAACCAGAAGACAAGGGAAGTGTAAAGTGAACCTGTGGTACGTTTGTAATAAAATTGAGTTATTGGTAAGTTTAGATTAAAATTGGGCTAAGTTTGGATTAAAATTGGGGTAAGTTTGGATTAAAATTGGGGTAAGTTTGGATTAAAATTGGGGTAAGTTTGGATTAAAATTGGGCTAAGTTTGGATTAAAATCTGGGTAAGTTTGGATTAAAATTGGGTTAAGTTTGGATTAAAATTGAGCTAAGTTTGGATTAAAATTGGGTTAAGTTAAGAATAAAATTTGGACCAGGTCAGTTTGTTAAGACGAACATGTGGACCTCACTAAGTTTTAAATGTCTGTCCAGTGAGTAGCCAGTGGTTTGACTCATCGACTGCCTGCCCTGGTTCAGAGTAGTGACTTGTTTATTTTTAGACTAATGACCTATTTATCAGCCATAAAAACTTATTATTCTAACATATCTTCCTAGAAACATTACATTTTTTTTTTTAGAAAATGTTTCCACATTTCTCTTCAGATTACATTCCAACGAATCGCATGACCGCAAGCATACATACAAAAATACTCTCGAGAACAAAATTGTCTTTGATATCATCATGTCTTAAGTCAAGTGAGTTACACAGAAATATTTACGTGTGGGATAATGCAGCGGTTGCCCGGCAAGATGTCTATAAATAAATGAAACTGTGGCCCGATGGATTGTTTATGTTTGGGGTGGGGTCAACCACACGAAGGAATTAAACTAAACCCCCGGGCTGCCTTCCTCGCTAGTCACGTAAAAATATATTACTTGAATCGTGGCCGGCTTTAAGAGAAGTGCTTGGTCCGATTTTCGTTCTTTCGTTGCGATCCACTCACATATACAAACAGAGGCGTACCTGGGGTGGGGGGAGGAGGGGGGGTCCAAATTCAAAAGTCCCCCGGGCCCCAGCTTGAGGGGGGCCCCCAAAAACATTTTTAAAAATTAAACATTAAATAAATTATCTGATGGCATGGTGTCCAATGTCAAAATGCAGGGGCCACCAAAATCCCTAGGTTCGGCCCTGTATACTAAAGTTCGTTGTTGTTGTGGGTTTTTTTTTTAAAATTTATTTTAAATAAATAGCTTGTCCAAAAGTGGATTACGGTAGCGCGAGACCCCGTTCTGAGCGGGGCCCCTAAAGGAAACTGATGGTCCAGTTGGTGTAGCTCTGACCCTAGGCCCTGTCTTGATTTTTTTTTTAATCCTCAAGAGATAATCGCAATCCTACATATTCGCCACAGAGCAGGTCTAAATAGTTAAAGTGAAGTGGATAGACGACGTGCATTTTTACATCTGGCGTTGGTCACTTAATGTATGGCGCGTAGCTTCTGTGCTCAAATCTAGGGCAGTTGCGATACATTGTTTTTTTCGTCGTTGTTGTTTTTCATAGCGTGACTGAGAGAGAGGGGGGGGGGGAATAAACCGAAATTCAATCCTGCTCAGCTTGACCTGCCCCATGTCGGTTTATATCATCACGTGGTCGCCCCCACCCCACACCCTCCTCCCTATAAACACAAACGGTGATGCATAAAGAAATAATATTCCACAGCCAAATACTGTGCAGCGATCAACTCACTCAGATCTTATTGGAACTCACGAGTTTAAAGAGTACCATGATACTCACGAGTTTAAATAGTACAATGATACTCACGAGTTTAAAGAGTACCATGATACTCACGAGTTTAAAGAGTACCGTGATATTCACGAGTTTAAATAGTACCATGATACTCACGAGTTTAAATAGTACCATGATACGAGTTTAAAGAGTACCATGATACTCACGAGTTTAAAGAGTACCATGATACTCACGAGTTTAAAGAGTACAATGATACTCACGAGTTTAAAGAGTACAATGATACTCACGAGTTTAAAGAGTACCATGATACTCACGAGTTTAAATAGTACAATGATACTCACGAGTTTAAATAGTACAATGATACTCACGAGTTTAAAGAGTACAATGATACTCATGAGTTTAAAGAGTACCGTGATACTCACTCACACATGTGTGTATAATTATACAGCTCGGTGTGGGTGTGGGTTTGGGAGGGTTGGTAAAATACAGCTTCATAGTTCAACTGGACATAGTTAAACTATAGCTACATTGTTCTACTGTAAATAACTTAACTGCGGCTTCATAATGTAGCTTTATGAATCTCTACTAAAACTACATTAAGTCCACCACTATGAAGTTCAGCCACAACTATGATTCTATGCCTAGTGAACCCCCCCTCCCCCGTGTATCTGGCCATTCCCTTCTCTTCGACCCAACCCTGACCCACAGAAACGGTTGTGAAGCTAATTATTGGTGGAACCACTCCATGACCCGGTACTAAAACCTACTTATTTCTTCAAAAACAAAATAAAAACCAACCAGCCTACAATTTTCTGTACTGCACGGACCACCCCTCCTGCCAACTAACCCCCACCCCCACACACACACTCTCCCCCCCCCCCCCACTTTCCAGCGCCACATCGACGCCCCTGCTGCCTCTCTTCCATATTTTTTACCCCACCCCCCACCCACCCTCCTTACTCCATCCACCCCGTCATTTCCATCAGAGACGCTATGCCAAAGATCTTTTCACCGCAACAAACAAAAAAAAAAAATAGAGAGATGGGGGGGGGGGGGAGGGGAGTGGGGGGGAGGGGCGCTGGTTGGGGGGAACAGGGCAATTACCGACATCTACGTTTTATTTATATATGGAGGGGGTTTCTGTTCGGTCGCGTGTGATTGTTAATGCCAGACCCACTCGGAGCAATTGGAGAAAAAAAAGTTTAAAAAAAAAAGAAGAAAAAAGATATTTCTGACTTACTGCTCAAACTGTTAGACATACAAGAAGAGAGAATTGGGGTGGGGGGTGGAAGGGGTGTGTGTGGAGTAAAGACCACCGAACATTAAAAAAAAAACACGGATGTTGGTAAATGTAACATCAACAACAAAACATGGTGTAGGCCTACATTTGAGTTTTGTGTAGTTGTGTGCGCGTGATGGGTTTGTGTCGTTATTTATGTGTGTGTGTGTGAGTGTGAGTGGGTGTGTCTGTGTGTGTACTTGTACATTGAGATGTATCAACAAGTGTGTGTGTAATGTGTATGTATGTATGTGCATAAGTGTGTGGTTGCCAGTGTGTGTGTGTTGGTGTGTGTGTTGGCGTGTTGATGTGTAGGTGTGTTGGTGTGTTCATGTGTGTGTGTGTGTGTGTGTGTGTCGGTGTGTCGATGCAGACATTTCACACCCTCCACAGAAATGACATTTTCTCATCAATTTTAAATTTCTCTACCTCCTCCGTTCTCTCAATTGTACGTTTTTCCTTCTTTTGTATATTTATTCAAACCATTTGTATGTAAAAGTAAAACTAAGAATTTCCTTTTATAATCAAATTATAAAAAAACATTAATTTTAAACTTTAAATTGCGGATCGTCAGTATTTTGTTTTGTATAATATATTTTCACTCTAGGTAAAAAAACAAAAGCTATGTAAGTAGTCGCTGGTCACTTCGGGTCACTTCGGGTCACTTGTAGTTTTTGAGAGACCTTTCTGCACCACAAGCTGTGAAGTCCTGTACGACACCCCACGACATTTATAGGTAAATATCAAACAAAAGTCCTAACTAGGGGCCACAACATCCGGGGGGGGGGCCCGAGACAAACACCCTAGTTTACATAGCCATACAACGGTCATGTTATTCTTCTTATTGCTGCTTCTATTAAATGAAAAAAAAAAAATACTGAAACGAGGCTGCCAGTGACCCAGCCTTAATAAATAATCTCTAACCAGAACGTTAAAAATAAAAACACCTCTCCACACTGTAGCTAGAAGTCACCTGTTTCAAGAGTATTTGAGAGCGATATAAAGAGAAAGAAAAGAGTTCTGGAAAGAGAGAGAGAGGGAGAGAGAGAGAGAGAGAGAGAGAGAGATATGTGATGTGATGGTGTGAAATAATAAATAAAAAAGTAAAACTAAGATAACTGAAGTCTGCTTAATAAAACCCCAAAACCCGGCTGTCGGTTTCCAGGGATCTAAGAAAAAGACGTTAGAACCATTTGTCATTATATTTTTTTTTCCACTTTTACTCCTTTACGTTTTCTTTTTCAAAATAAATCTTCAAGTGAAAAGTGAGCTAATTATTTTAAGTCCCAGGTCTTCGAGTTTAAGGACGCGGGGGGATGGGTAAGGAGAAACGAGGTTCATATTTAGTCAGTCCGGTTGTGATGTTTTGACAAAAATTAATTGGCTAATTAAAAAGTTTTTTTAAATTTTATTTTACATTATTTTTTTTCCAGACAAGTTTATACGCTTCTAAAAAAATGATGCGATTCAGCGAATCCACGATTGGACTACAGGTAGATACAAATTGCAGGGAAACAGTTTTTCAAACGTGTACACATCAACGTTAAAAGTGGGCTTTTTTTTATTTTACCTATGTGCGGAGTCAAATATGTTCGGTGAGAGCTGGGGCTGCAGGGGCTTAATATTGGAGATACATTTATAGGCCTATAGGTCAAAAAAAGGTGAAGGGGACAAATGGTCTTGCGGTGTAGAGCGCCCGATTGCCGGGCTGTGTATCCACAGTTCGAACTTCCCAGGATTTTCATCAGGCACTGAAAAAAAGTCACACAGGTCCACCCAGCTTTAAAATGGGCTCCTAGCAATACTAGGGGAAGTAAAGGCTGCCGGGGTATCGTGCTAGCCACATGAGATCCCCTCAATATGCCGAGGATACGATGATGAACTGCACACTTTCACCTGACCCTTCTAGCCCCCTCCCCTTCCTTACGGGCCGTTGACAAAGAAATCTTTACTTCTATTTACTATAGGTCTAAGTCTCAAGAACGAAATTCCCTTATTGGGTCTGTACACACCACCACAGGGCGAACCCTGGGGGGTGGGGGAGGTGGGGGTGTATGTACTCACGGCATTCCATTGTATTGTGTGGCCAGTAAAACCTCAAGCCGTCTCAACTATACCTTTTTTTTAAATTAAAGCTGGGGGGACTTAGGCGTTGATAGTGCATGATGAAAGTCCCGGGTTCGAAACCGAGAGCTTCCAGGCGGCGTTCGTGCGCTCTACCAAGATTATGTGTGTGCCGCGAAGTGAAAATGTAAAAAATCTAGAGTTGGGTACTCACGTGTGGGCACCGGCCTGGGGACCGTGCTCGTCTCCTGCTCCGCGTCGATGGCGTTGGCCGCGTTGTCTATGGAACGCACCACCAGGCGGCTCTGCATCGTATCCACGTACCTGGTCAGGTTGGCCACGGCCCCGCTGATGCGGTTCAGCTGCCGGGCCAGCTTGGCGTTCTCCTTCTGGGTGGTGTTGAGCTCCTCCAGGACCGACTCCATGTTGGAGGTCATGGTCCTCAGGGTGTTCTTTGTCTCGGCCACGTCCCCGCTCAGCCGGAGCAGGGCGTCGCGCATGCGCTGCGCCTCGGCCTCCTTCTTCTCGTTCAGGGCGGGCAGCAGGTAGGCGTCCTTGAACTCCTTCAGCTTCGTGTCGATGAGCTTGTCCACCTCGGCCATGTAGCGCTGGACGCACTTGCAGCCCCGCCGCTTCTTCCTGGGCTTGGCGCCGGCCTTGGCCGACTTGTCCTCGACGCTCTCCGTGCTGTTGTCCGACTCAACGGACAGGCCGACGCAGAGCGACACGACAAACAGGACCTCCAGAATTTTGCGGACTCCGATCATGATGACGTAGCTTCGATACTCCCGATGAAAAGTACGAAAACAAACAAAACTATTTTTTTCGAAAAAAAAGACACACCCCCTTTCAATTAAAAAAAAAAACCCAATCACAAACGAAACGAAAAATGAAAAAATCAAGAAAAACTTTCGATTTCCAAATAGTGTACAATGTACAGATTTAAATGTGTAATCCTCAAAAAAAAAAATAGTAATAATCCGAAAGAAAAGCACAATTCTATCCAAGATATAATCCGAAAGAAAAACTCAACTGTATAACAAATCCAGACTCAAAAGAATTAAAAAGCAATATCCTGAAAAAATGTAGAAAGTGATTTTACTGAACTGAAAATAAAACCCAAGATCTGGGTTGTTGCTTGTGGTTTTTTTCCCCACTGCCCGATGAAATCTGAGGAATAAAAAAATAAAAAAACACATGTAAATAAAACTTTGAGACGATGTGCTATCTAATTTTTTTTTAAAACAATCTGAATATTGTACAGTGTAATGATAAATTTTGTAGTGGACAACACAGGGCCCTGCCATCTTATTATTATTTTTTTTTTTGAGTCGTCTGCTCAATTCTTCCAAAATGCCAGTTTCCAGTCAGCTGAATTCCGCCCCGCCCCCAACCATTTTTTTTTAAATTGAGGAAAGCAAATGAGAAAGCGTCACACTGTAGGTGGCCCATTGGTGTTGTTGTCGCCCCTTGGGTTGTTGTCGCCCCTTGGTTTGTTGTCACCCCTTGGTTTGTTGTCGCCCCTTGGTTTGTTGTCGCCCCTTGGTTTGTTGTCGCCCCTTGGTTTGTTAGGAACCTATAAATCAAAGAAGGCCTGCTCAGATGTAGGAATGCCTTTTCTTCTAAACATTTTTTTGGGGGGAGGGGGGGAGGGGGCTGTAAATAAAAAAAAAATAAAAAGATAAAAAAAGAAATATAAAAAAAAAAAGGGGATGGATTGAGGCGCGGGCAACAAAGAGTCTTAAAAGAAGTAAGTGAAGGGGAAGATAACCAGCAGGGGTAAGGAGGAGATAACTTACAAGAGTTGTAAATCTTGGGA
>JAGDYQ010000001.1:36086456-36101456 GCA_021962125.1 Bulinus truncatus | reverse complement strand
GGGTAAAAAATCAAAATGGCTGGGTATTGATTAGCCCACCATTGAGAAGTTTGTCAAAACTTTTTAATGAGCGACTATATTAAGGGGAAATAGGTTTCTTCAAAGTAATCGAGTTCAATAAGCCCGCATGTACCCTACGACACTGTGTATTTTGCAAGGGATTTGCGGCTAACGCTGGCAGGCTCCGATTATATCCTCTCACACTTTGACTTTAAAAGGCGCAGTGGGGGCGCGCCGGTGCCCAGCCTAGAAGGCGACGCTCCTGTATGGGGGCCGCCACCCGATTCCCACTAGGATCAATCAAAGGAATCTGCGTTCTTTACATTAACTCTTCCATCATCATCATTATCAATACGCCAACAACAACAACAATGGCGGTGATATCCCCCGACCCCCCCCCCGACCCCACCCCCACCACCCCGGGGCCTTAATCATTACCCCACCAGCTAACAAAAGAAAAAAAAAATCCGCTCAGCTGTTGTAAGTCTACGCTTTCCTTGCCCCAAACACAAGTGACGCCTGCAGTCAAGCGGTTATGCAGGTCAGGTGACGCCTATGGCGTAAGGAAGGGGAGACAACAACATCGGCAAGGGATTGTTCAATCATCACACGGCGACAAACAACGAACGTAAACAACAGTGCCGGCTCAGTGATTGACTGCGCCCTGGGCCAAGCTGACATTTTTTTTGCATCCATTTTATGTATGAATAATTTCTTTTTTTTAAAAAAAAAAGGTGCCGGGAAAAAACAGCGACTGTAGGTTGCGAGCGCATCTAAGGCCTAAGCACAATGCAGACCCTCTCACAGCTGCCGATGTTATAAAAGATATATATATACGGCCTTGCATAGTTAACATTATCACAGACTTATAACTAATCTACTTGTAAAACTTGTATGGTATACGTTTAGAGTTTGTAAAGGAATATTTTAAAGCGTAAAACTCCCTTTTCATCATTTCAACATTAACCTATTTCCACATCATTTACAAAATAATTATAATATATATATATATATATATATATATATATATATATATACTAGTTGCAAGTACCCGGCTTTGCCCGGGTTTAAAATAAGGTTTTCTGTTTACCTTCTGTTTTCTCCCTACCCCCTCTCTCGCTTCCTCTCTCTCTCTCTCTCCCTCCCTCCTCCTCTCTCCCTTTCCCTCCCTCCCTCTCCCTCCCTCTCCCTCCCTCTCCCTCCCTCTCTCCTATCTCCCTCTCTCCCCTCTCCCCCTCCTTCTCTCCCACCGTCCATCCTCCCTCCCTCCTCCTTCCCTCTCTCTCCCTCCCTGCCCCCTCTTTCTCTTTATCTCTTCCTCCCATTTCTTCCATCCTCTCCCTCTCTCCCTCCCTAACCCCTCTCTCCCTCTTTTCTCCCTCCCTCCCCTTTCCATCTCTCTCCCTCCCCCTCTCTCCCCCCTACCTCCCTCCCTCATTTCCTCTCTCTCCCTCCCCCTCTCTCCCCCTACCTCTCCCTCCCCCTCATTTCCTCTCTCTCCCTCCCCTGCCCCCCTCACTCTTTATCTCTCTCTCCCCCCCTCTCTCCCACCCTCTCTCTCCCTCCCTCCCTCCCTCCCTCCCTCCTCTCTCTCTCTCCCTCCCTACCCCTCTCTCCTTCCCTTCCTTTCTCTCTCCCTCTCCCCCTGCTCCCTCTCCCATCTCCCTCTCCCCCTGCTCCCTCTCCCATCTCCCTCCTTTTCTCCCCCCTGTCCATCCCTCTCCCTCCCACTCTCTCCCCCTCCCTCCCTCCCTCCCTCCTACCCTCCTTTCCTCTCTCCTCCTGCCCCCTCTCTCTCTCTTTCTCTTTCTTTATCTCTCTCTCCCTCCCCCCCCTCTCTCTCTCTCTCTTATTATTATGGCTTCACACTTCTTCTAAAATCCTTCTTCATTCCTTTATCTTCCTCAAACTGTACAAATCAGAGAGCATGAAAAAACATCAACAATTCTTTGCATCACAAAGGCACAATACAGCACCAGCGCGCAAGTTCTATTCGAACATCGGGAAATGACGTCACTGAGGAATTTTATTTATGGCGCCGTCGAGATTACTTTAATATAGTAAAATACTAAAATAAAAAAAAAATTATTACAATTAAACTACCCATCGATATGAAACGAAACCTGTCCTATAACCTTCCCCATGTAATTATGTGTATGTGTAACAAATTTCACATTATTTGGTTATCTGGATCTTGAGTTATAAGGGAACAGACAGACAGACAGACAGACAGACAACAAATGCCTCTTATAAGTATATATATATATATATATATATGGCCTACATGAAAGCCTTTTTTCCCTGTGAACAACTTAATTTCACGTTGAGATTTATTTTAGTTTAAAAAGGGCCATCAGCATATTCTTTTTCTATATGTGTGGCCCAATGCAGCACTTAAAGACACATGTGGCTCTTTTATAAGTTGTGTGTGGCTCCCAATGATCTAGTTTTTTTTTTTTTTGTTTTTTTTTAAATTATTTAACACATTTTAATTTTCTAAATTTCAATTAAGCAGTCAACGGTGCGACCCCCTCTGAAATATTTTTAATACAAATAAACAACAATGGAATGGGGCTCTCGTCGTCACCATGCGCGGCTGCCATCGACTCCTCTATTGTCATTTTGATGCGCTTTGTACACTAGACTTTTTGCCTTTTTAACTTTTTGATTTTATTTCATGTAGAATTCAAACGCAGTTTAGACAAGAGAAAAATAATCCAAGACTAAATTGTATTTGTTGTTTCCCTGTAACACCCCGTCCCCCCTCCCTCCCTCCGCCCCAAAACAGAGACCACGCCACGGGGTGAGACAGCATAAACAACTGCCAACAGCTCCCCTTCCTCCCTCCAAGCAATAAAACAAAATCAGTATTGGAATTTCTTATTTATTTATTGTTACATATTTTGCAGCGAAATAATGATTACCCGTTTTTGGGGAGGGAGGGGGTGGGTTGGACATAGGGGCCCAGATTTTCGGAATATTATCAGTGGGCCCCTAATTTGTTTACTGCGGCCCTGACCCATCGCGGCCCTGACCCATCGCGGCCCTGACCCATCGCAGCCCTGACCCATCGCGGGCCTAACTCATCGCGGGCCTGACCCATCGCAGCCCTGACCCATCGCGGGCCTGACCCATCGCGGACCTGACCCATCGCAGCCCTGACCCATCGCGGGCCTGACCCATCGCGGACCTGACCTATCGCAGCCCTGAGCAATTGCAGCCCTGTCCCATCGCAGGCCTAACCCAACGCGGGCCTGACCAATAGTAAAGAAGTTACTGATAGAACATTACTGTAGACACATTTCCTATAGAAACGTCTAAACAAAATATTTCAACTGGGAAAGTGGGGGGGGGGGGGGAAGAATTATCAAAGAAAATGTGTGTGTGTGTGTGTGTGTGATGTTATGTCTGCGACTTCTGTCTGCACACTGTCTGTCTCCCCACTGTCTGTGTGCCAGAGTCTGTACATGAGTAGGTTTGGAGTCACTTTGACCTTCATGATGATGTGTTACACTCTTTACCACCCCCCCCCCCCGGCATCACGGGGTTTGGGGAAAAAAAGGGGGGGGAGGGGTCGGGATGGAGGGCGACGCGGATGGAGGATAGATTTAATTTTTTTTTTATATTGTATTTTTATTTTGAAATAAGCAAATAAACAGTCACACAAACACAGATCTAGATATAAATATATACATTAATGAAAACGTAAATCTTTCCCCCCCCCATCCGTGCACAAGCAAACAATTTAGCACGCATAGACATTTACATAACACAAACCACCACATACTTATACATTTACGCAAACACACACACACACATATTCATAAAACGCATTGAAAAACCTATTAACACGCTTACACCAGTGGCGAACCTACGGACTAGGAGCCCGGGGGGGGGCTTGTCCTCTTTGGGGGCCCCTGCATTTTTAGATATTCGACACCATGATATAAGATAATGTACTTAATATTTAAGATGGGGCCCGGGGGACATTCGAATTTGCCCCCTCTGGGTACGCCCCTGGCTCACACTCATATAATCACCAATGATACAACTAGTAAACGGCATGCTTCAAAACTATACGTTACTATACAAGTATAACGTCAAACATAGCATGATACGAATGTTTAAATTAGCAATAAAATAGAACGATACTGTCGTGGCTGACGGAGACATTGATTCTATGTATCCAATGGCCGTCATATGCCGTAAAAAGAGGGGGTTATCTTATCGAGGGATTTTGTGGTTTACTAGAATACATACCCTTGTATTTAATGTTTTCAGCGTTTGATATGGTCTGATATGGTTCCATATTTGTCAGTACATTCTGTTACTCCCATGTTACCCTAAACAATTCATACTCCCATGTTACTCCCAAAATGGTAGAGAGAAAAAAAAATGGTACCGAAAACGACCAGCCAAGACTATCGTTGGAAGAAGGTACTTACATTAGTAGCTACCAAATATATTGGTTAAGTGTAGCGTCATGGGCGAGCATGACCACTGGACAAAGGGCAGTACTGGGAAATGTCTTCAAGTGGCATTCCTTCCTCAGCGCCGACCACAATAATGGCGATGTGGGAGGAGGGGGAGGGCATTCCCTTATTTCGTACCCCCTTCATTGCCTGTCACACTTCGCCCCCCTCCCCACCTACCACTCCCACTCAGGGCTTTATACAATGAGTAAATGATGGGGGTCAGATAAGTACACTTATTTTTTCACTGGCATCCGTCGACCCTGATTCGACATAGAAATAACAATTGCCTTGTCTAAAAATGTTGTTATTATTAAACAAACAACACAACAAATGAAAAGAACTGGTTGGATTCGCGTAAAAGTTAAAAAAAAAATGTGTATGTGTTATTTTTTGTACACTTGAACGTGTCATTTGAACTTAACTTGTCATCGGGTGATTATTAAATTATACTATTTAGTTCTGAAACAATTATACCGTCTTTCTGGTTTTTTTTTAGTTTTGCACAAGTAAATGTAGTTGAATTAATTTTAGAATTCTAAGTGTAAGACTCAAAAAATAGAGCATCAGTATTTTCGCGCACTGGTGCACTGGTGCTATGCTTCGTATTTATTTTAAAAGTGTTTTTTTTTCCATTATCTAATAATATAATAGTGATTTCCGGCTCTGTATTAAATCGAAAGTAAAGGAATTAATACAACAGTATCTCCAGTTTAAAAATACAATCATAAACAAATCGGATCTGCCCGAAACCAAAAATAACCTAGCCTACCGATCAAGCCTAAGGGGATATAACTCTATGCAAATGTTTTGCTGGGTACAGCTAGGCAAAGTTAATAGCCATAACTAAGTAGATGTTAATTCATGAACTAGAAATAATCTAAACTGTATATTGTCATGTAGAATTTACATGTCTACCTATTTTGAGCCATCCCACTTAAACTAGAACAGGCCACAAAAATTGAGTTACAAGATTTGAGACAAAAAACCCAACCAGCTACGCGCAGAAAAGTAAACCTAATTAAAAGCTTATAAAAAATAAATAAATAGCTTGTCCAAAACAAAAACAAGACACAAATAAACCACACAATAGAATTATCGAGCCGTGGGGGTTAATAAACATAACAAGGAACTAGGGAAGGAGGGGAATGGGAGAGAAGGGGTGGGTGGTGGAGTCGTTTCCCGTGAGAGACATAAACATATGTACAACTCACCAGAACACAAATAGAAAAGACGTGCGTCACGTGGTCGCTGTCCGGGTAAGGAAGAACAAGTTACACTCCACTCCACAGGAATGGTCAATTGGTCATGCGATAAAAGTGTTGGGGCCGTCGATCTGATGGTATACGGGTTCGATCTACGGTGAGGAATAATGAGTATTTAAGGTCATATTTCAGTTCCCGCATATATGATCACCCGTGATGGCTACATGGCCGAAAGCCTTGTTGACAGGGACGAAAGAAGGGCACCATAAAAACGGCCATGTTAGTGGTTGAAAGTAACGTGAAAAATATCTAAGGAGATTTTCATCCCATCCTTACGGGGACTTCCACACACAGTGGCGTAGCGAGCTTAATCTCGCGCCCAGGGGCACAATACCATTAAGCGCCCCCTTCCCCCATTGCGAAAACAATATAATATTACATATAAAATATACCATTAGGCGCCCCTATGATGCCCCCTTGCCCGCCCCTCACTACGCCACTGTTCACACACTACATCGAGCACATTCAGGGTATGGAACCATAGAATATACATTTTACAATATGTTGTCTGAGTGTTCATGATGTATATTGGTGTTGCCAGATTGAGCATCTTTTTGCTAATTTGATTTTTTTTTTTAGTTCCTATGTAGCGCAAATAAAAAAAAAAAACTTGTTTACAAAGAGGCCAAAAAATAAATTATGTTTGCTAGTTTGGTTTCAAACATTCTGTCAACACTGCGATGGAAGTTATAAGAGGTTTAAGAAAGCTTTTTTTTTTTGGTTGGGAAATATAGGTGGGGATAACCCATGCTCGCTAACAGTGTTGATCCAATGGGTTAAGGTTCAGCGTTCTTTGGTGTTTTTTAGAGCATTTTCGAAAAAAAAATGCTCTATTGTCCCCGTTTTGTCTGTCTGTCTGTCTGTCTGTCTGTCCGTCCGTCCGTCATCACCCTAGATCTCAACAACCATAAGTCCTAGACCCATGATGTATATATCATTTTGTAGGTCTTGGCCTGCCAAGAAATGGCTTTTTTTCCATTTCAAGTGATCTGACCTCTCAGGGCCGTAAAAGGGGCCTTATAAAGTACCGTTTTTTACTATGGTAAGCTATATTAATAATGGACCACCCTATATCTCAGCAACCATAAGTCCTAGACCCATGATGTATATATCATTGTGTAGGTCTTGGCCTGCCAAGTGTACATTTATGCGATTTGACCTCTCAGGGCCAAAATATAAGAGTTTTTTATGTACCGTTTTGTTTATATTTTAAATATAAATAATAAAAGCTAATCAAAGGGGGCGTAATCATTATTTATTTTTGTAACAGTTATTCAACATGACTTACTTCCTGTACTTTATACAAAACAACAATTGACGGAGTGTTTTCGGACGATTAAAATGACTGTTACAATTTAGAATGTTTCAATTATGAGTCCTATTTCAAGAAATACATATTCACTTTACAATTAAATCTACTGAGTCCTATTTCAGTGACCACAAACCACTTGTAGTTAGATTTAAGAGAAAATAATTTTGTTTTCAATTATAAAGAAACGTCTTTTTTAATATCTTTTTTCAGATATATGCATTACACAATTGAATTTGTAAACATTTCCAAAATTTACAAATATTTACTGAAAGATAGCATACGTACTGATACATAATACGAAAATGCGCTAACACGTCCTGTGTCCAGAATGGAACAGGCTTAATTGCTTGTTTTTTTTAAAAGGTGTGGTATGGCATGTTTTATGGAGAGTGTGTCTGCTAACGATAAAACTAGAACTCATTAAGGTTCAAGTTCAGTGTTGTTGGATGAGGTCTATACTCTCTCTCTCTCTCTCTCTCTCTCTCTCTCTATCTCTCTCTCTCTGACTCTCGTCGCATGATAAACGGTCGGAAACCAAGCCAATTGACCTCAAAACGAAAGCATGACCTAATTGGGTCGTCAAGAAAAAAAAGCAAAAGTTTAATGAAAAACAAACACACACACACACATTTACACTCGCGGGTGACAAGAGTCTTAAAATATCAACAATAGGTCGTACTAAAACATCAAGTGCAAGGATGATGTAGGCCAGCCATGGGTTAACTAGTTGCCCGCGGGCCAAAGACGACCCACAGTCCGCCACTTGTTTCAGAGTGAAGCACATCGGTAAGCCTCTAATGTTGTGATGTTTACTTTCCATTTGTATCAGTTCTCGGTCAAACAGTCCACCCATCTGCTCTCGGTCAACACTCCACCCACCTGCTCTCGGTCAAATATTCCACCCACCTGCTCTCGGTCAACAGTCCACCTTTGTGTTCTGCTCGGTCAACACTCCACCTATCTGCTCTTGGTCAACACTCCACCCATCTGCTTTCGGTCAACAGTCCACCCATCTGGTTTTCGGAATTGTTAGTCCACCCACCTGTTCTCGGTCAACAGTCCACCCACCTGCTCGGTCAACACTCCACCCACCTGCTCTCGGTCAACAGTCCACCCATCTGCCCTCGGTCAACACTGCACCCACCTGCTCTTGGTCAACACTCCACCCACCTGCTCTTTGGTCAACACTCCACCCGTCTGCTCTCGGTCAACACAGCAACCACCTGCCTTGGTCAGCACTCCACCCACCTGCACTTGGTCAACTGTCCACTCCATCGGCTCTTGGTCCGGCCCACCCGTCAAATGTACGAGCCCACGCAGTGCCAAACCAGGGATTTGGGGTCCGGGGCTTATCTCTTGGGGGGCCCATACATTTTGACATTCGACATCATGACATGAGATAATGCACTTAATATTTAATGTAAAAAAATGGGCCCCCTCAAGCTTGGGCCCGGGGGCTTTCGAATTTAGACCCCCTCCCACCCTAGGTACGCCTCTGGGCCCCTAATGTGACCCACCGACTCAAAAGGTTTTCCGAAACCCCTAGCTTGGCGTGGCACAACGTCTCTAATTTATATCGAACGTAAGCATATCAGTGCAGAAGTATATTAGATGGGAGACATGTACATGCCAGTAATGGATGTCATGCCAAAGCTGTACCCTCGGTACCGAGTGATTAGTCCAAGCCAGGCCGCTGAGCTGTTTGCTGTTACGCTCTGTTTGCTGTTATGCTATATTTGCCGTTATGCTTAAATAATGGAACCATGGAGGCCGATGTTAACCTCCTCACATACAGGGCAGGCCCCGATTCACCAGATTTCTTCCACTCCCCCCCCATCCACACACACACACACACACCCCACACACACACACATTCCCCATCCCACCCAGACGCAATGTATTCATCCTCTTTCTATCACCTACAGCTCAGCCGGTACCTCGCATTTTTTTTTTCTTCTGTTTGAAAGCCAAAGCTAATAAAGTTAGCGGCAAGCCAGTGATGGCGAAACAAGCCCTTCACGCTGACTCAATTCAAATTGGGTCTGCATCGAATTAGTCAGGTCCTGTCAAATGTAGTTAAGCCAAAAAACAAAACAATTAATTAAAGATGTTTGTTTCTTTTTAATCATCATATGATGTCCCCAAAGGTATGTGATGTCATCTCCTGAAACCCACAGCCAAACTTACATAACTCGATATTCTTCGGCATTAATATATATATATATATACATATATATATATATATATATATATATATATATATATCGAGCTAACCGATGATCAATTTAGACGAGAAATGCTTTATTTAAAGCTCGGTCATGACAAAATTGAGATATTTATAGAGTTAACCGGCTCATCCAATTACCCGGTATCGCGTTAAGCGAGTTGGACTATAAAATTATAAATCAGTTAATACATTATGGTGTGGCTAATTAAAACCATCTGAAAAACAAACTATTTAAATTTCAAGCATTGATCAATTATTTTTTTTTTCCTTTTGCCATCTTTTAATCATTCCCAGAGCAATCAAGTCATCTGGATTACATGAGCAGACGTAAGACTGCATCTTCCAGTGCGTTGGATCGTCTAGACAAGGAGACCTTTAACATGATTTCCAACTCTAGGCGACATCTATAGACAATACCATAGACAAGGAAGGGAGATAACCGCCAGAACAGAAAGAGAGAGCAGAGAGAGAGAGAGAGAGAGAGAGAGAGAGAGAGAGAGAGAGAGAGAAATTGAGATAAATCACACAAGAGAATCACACTTTAGATCGATGAGACATTCTAAGGGGAAAACACAAGGAAAACATTTTTTTTTTACAGAAATCACGAGAAATTTATGTTTTATTTTGAAACAGCACCTAAAAAAATAAAAAAAAAAAGGGCAGACATTTCCTTCTCAAAAAGAAAGTAGCTATTATCGAATATACATAGATATCTGTATGTATATATGTCTTGGGCATATCACTTCATGTCTTTTTTGTATGTATGTATATCCGTCTTTTCTCAGTATATCACTTCATAAGTCTTTTGTATGTATATCTGTCTTTCAGTATATCACTTCATATGTCTTTTGTATGTATATCTGTCTTTCAGTTTATCACTTCATATGTCTTTTGTATGTATATGTTTCTTTCAGTATATCACTTCATATGTCTTTTGTATGTATATCCGTCTTTCAGTATATCACTTCATATGTCTTTTGTATGTATATGTGTCTTTTCAGTATATCACTTCATATGTCTTTTTGTATGTATATGTGTCTTCTTCTTGTATATCACTTCAATATGTCTTTTGTATGTATATCCGTCTTTCAATATATCACTTCATATGTCTTCTTTGTATGTATATCTGTCTTTCAGTATTTCACTATAAGCCTTTTGTATTATATCTGTCTTTCAGTATATCAATTTCATATGTCTTTTATATGTATATAAGCGTCATTCAGTCTGTAAACAAATCGAATGTCCCATGCTTTACTACCAATATACAGACCTTAGGCTTTATGTCTGTCTGCAGTTAATTTGTCTGTCTGTTAAAGTATGTCCTTTGAGGTATGTAAAAAAAAAAACAAATTAAGTTCTGATATATCGTTATAAACCACCAGCCAATAAATATGTAAGTCCAGCAAAACCCCAAATGTCCATGAATTATCTCAAAATCGCCAACCAAGGTTCTTTAGCTACAAGTATCGATTAAGCTGTTGATTGTTAGGGGAGAAGGGAATAAATCATACGGATTGGGGGTGGGGGAAGCAAAACAAAATTGATTGATACAATAATACAATTATCTCAGCAATCATAGTAGGAGATATTGGGTCATTTGTGGAGTAGACCACAAACACGGAGATGTTAGTTTTACTTTGATAAAATTTGAGGAGGAAAAAAAGAATACACAGACATACTTTGATAAAATTTGAGGAGGAAAAAAAGAATACACAGACATATTTGTATAAACAGAAGGACTAACAGACAGACAGACAGACAGACAGAACGATATATATATATATATATATATATATATATATATATATATATAGATAGATAGATAGATAGATAGATAGATAGATAGATAGATAGATAGATAGATAGATAGATAGATAGATAGATAGATAGATAGATAGATAGATAGATAGATAGATAGATAGATAGATAGATAGGCCAGAATGGATACGGATGGTTGGATGAAAGGATGGATGGATGGATGGATAGGTAGATAGATGGATAGATAGATAGATAGACAGACAGACAGACAGATAGATAGATAGATAGATAGATAGATAGATAGATAGATAGATAGATAGATAGATAGATAGATAGATAGATAGATAGATAGATAGATAGATAGATAGATAGATAGATAGATAGATAGGTAGGTAGGTAGGTAGACAGACAGATAGACAGACAGACAGACAGACAGACAGATAGATAGATAGATAGATAGATAGATAGATAGATAGATAGATAGATAGATAGATAGATAGATAGATAGATAGATAGATAGATAGATAGATAGATAGATAGATAGATAGATAGATAGATAGATAGATAGATAGATAGATAGATAGATAGATAGATGAAGATGTATCATTGTAACACAAGAAAGTCGAGTCTGGACTCTTTAGTAATGATTAAGAAAGAAATACGTTTCGAGCAAGGGACGGATGTATGAGTGGTGTAGATGCTCGACTGCCGACCTGAGAGATCAGAGCTCGATCCTCAGTGAGAATCAAGGCAACTTTTCCTGGTGCTATTCGCTGTTAAGTCCCCGCAAGTCCACCCAGCTTTAAATGGGAACCTGACTTTAGTTGGCGGCTGGGCGTTGTGCTAACCCCACAATCACTTCATATGCCGAGGTTATAAAAACAGATGAATTCTTCACTTTATCTGCCCCGATGGCCCGTTAGGGTTATAGGAACATTTTTTACGGTTCGAAAATGCAAGTTTTACAACAAAAAAAAATGAAATATAACAAAGAAAATCAAACACGTGACGTAAGACAGACGGTCGGACGGACACATTGGGAATACACGAATCACATTGTTATTGATGAGAATTGGTCTGGCGCTGTACTGGGTAATTAACGTCAGGGGCGTGGCAGACCACGCAGTGGGGCGCAGACACAAAAGATTCAAGAAACGAATTCAAAAAACACTTCGACTCCATTATCAAAATATTTTCACTGGAAGAAACAAAGAAACCGGGGAGGAAAGGGGGTGGGGTGGAGGGTGCAATTACGTCAATTACATGCCCCCCCCTCCTGTTAGAATTTCACTTTGAGGGACAAGCAACCCCGAAGCAACGCCTTCACGCGCAAACACAAACACATAATTAACCCTCCCTACTACAAATAAATACACAAAAAGATAAATGCAAACGTATTAATTTGTGATAAGAGCGGGTATATGATGTAGTATTTGAACGTAATTTTGAACGTAGTATTTGAACTTTGAACGCACAAAAAAATACACAAAGACCTTTGTTTACGGCTGAGTGGTTCAGCAACAGCTCCGTGTTCATTAATGTGGTAATCCAGACTAGAAGCGGTTTTAATATGTCTAAGGTCTGACTCTCTGCTAAAGTCCAAAACACTAATACTACCTGTATCCACCGTGGCGTTTCCCCGGCCGTTCCACTCTTGAGTAAGGTGTGGGTAGGGAAAGGAAGGTGTGATGTAGAAAAGTAACTTCACAAACTACATCTTTGTGTGATAGCATATGGAGTGTGGTGGGGTGGGGGGGGGATCACTCTCACCAACCCCCCTCCCCCCATCCCCTGCAGTCATTTATTTTGACCCACTCAATAAGTCGTTAATACGTAAAAAAAAAAATAATAATGATTCCAGAAGCAGGGCCGTTTTAATGTATAGGTTTAACTAGACCACGCCCGGGGCCCCTAAGCTTAATTTTGAGGGGGAGGGGGGCTTCAAGTATTTAGTCCTATTTAATTAAATTCTTCAAAGGGCCCAAAATATCCTTGGCCCAGGGCCCCATCCTAACATCTCTAGAGATCTCTGCCTTGGGGCCCAAACTTCACGGCTCTGAATTGATGAGTATTATTTTAAAATTAAATAAAACAGTTAACAAACCATTGATGACTTGTTTATGTCCATGTATTATTACAGGCTTTGATTTAACTTCACTTAAAAAAAAACTTTCTGTGTGTTTTGTCCTCAAATCTTTTTGTAGTGTTTTAAATAAAAGCATAAGAGAGAGAGAGAGAGAGAGAGAGAGAGAGAGAGAGAGAGAGGGGGAGAGAGAGAGGGGGAGAGAGAGAGAGAGAGAGAGAGAGAGAGAGAGAGCTACAGATAGTAGAAAGAGAGAAAAGAGGTATACAATAAAAAAAACGATGATCGGGGCGAAGCTCTGTAGATCAAACCATCAGATCGAGTTTAGTCCACCGGGCGTTACGCGGCGTTAATGGCGCTGAAGACACAAGGGGCGACAACTTGAACCCGATGTCTCTTTCAATCATTCACACTCGGGTGGCTATCAAGGGAGACAATCCAGAAAACAGGGGAAGGTAAAAAAAAAAGGGGGGGGGTGGGAGAGAGGAAGGGAAGAGTTGCGCGACATTTGTTTTCGAACCGAACTGATGTCCCCTTCATAAATTATTGCCACTGGAGTGGTGGAAAGGGGGGTGGGGACGAGAGGGATTTAGGGGGAGGGGAAAACAAGGGGCGTAAAAGCGGTAAAAGATTGGGGTGCTTTTTTTTATTGTTATTTCCTTTTTTTCCCCAGCATTTGTGATTTCTCACTGGAAGCTAAGAATAGATTTGTTATGTTTTTTCAAACGCGAGCACATCAGACGATGGTGTTGATATCAGATGATGGTGGTGTTGATATCAGATGATGGTGGTGTTGATATCTCAGATGATGGTGTTGATATCATATGATGGCTATCCATTTTGAAAGCCACATCCAGACGTGGAATAACTACAGAGACGATATAATGCAGTGAGTGGAGTTACTGGAACTTGAACTTGAAGCTGCCTTGTGGATCTTGCTTCGCTGTGGTCGCGGCGCAGATATTGTGAGCCTAGCACGCGCAGTGAAGGAATGGTGTACGAGTCCAAGTATCTGGGTCTTCGTGAGCAGTGACCTGTGGTCATGGTAAACCAGACATTCATTGGCGTGACTAGATTGGGGCTCCCGCCGTGGGCGGTACTTCCTTGTTGCGAGCACCTAGAGGGCCGCATTTTCACCACTTTAAAAAACCGGGTGCCACCAGTACTGGTTACGCCACAGAACATAGTTATTGTTAGGGAACGTAGAAAGTACGATGAATGGATGGATGTGTGGGTAGATAGATGATGGGGGTGGATAAGGGATGTGTAGGTGGATGGATGGATGTGTGGTGGATGGATGGATGTGGTAATTGATGAATAGATGTTTTGGTGTGTGGGTGGATGGATGTGGTGGTTGGATGAATAAATGATTTGGGTGGATAGGTGGATGGATGGATGATAGATATGTAGATAGGTTGGTGTTTCATGTAATATTAGACAGATCGATACAAGGCTCAGGAGACCATCAGTATACTGCGCGTACATTTATCCGTCTCCCTTTTTTTTTTAAAGGGGGTCCACAATATTCTGATGCGCGAACTGACCTAAATCCTGTCCATACACAACTAGATCAAGATAGCAAGACCATTTTTGTACATACACTGACATCGTTTAAAGATTCGAACACTTCGACCAGTGACTCACCCACTAAGCATACCATCTCGCCACCTAGGTTAAGAGATAAAATAATAAAACCGTGAAGTGTAGTTGGACTGTTGCCAACTCCAGCTGCCCAGTCTAATAAATACCACTCGAATGGCTCTGACACTCAACATTTTACTTTCGTAAAAGAATGTATCAGTTAGTTGAATGACCCAATTACAATCATTCAGTTCTAATTTTCAATTAATAACCTAGCTAGTCTAATAGTGCGAAATCGGTAA
>JAGDYQ010000001.1:36057759-36085956 GCA_021962125.1 Bulinus truncatus | reverse complement strand
TTGTCGCCCCTTGGTTTGTTTAGGAACCTATAAATCAAAGAAGGCCTACTCAGATGTTCGAATGCCTTTCTTCTAAACATTTTTTTTGGGGGGGGGGAGGGGCTCAAAGCAAAAAAAATAAAAAAGATAAAAAAGAAATATAAAAAAAAAAGAGGGGGGATGGATTGAGGCCTGGGCAACAAAAAGTCTTAAAAGAGTAAGTGAAGGGGAAGATAACCAGCAGGGGTAAGGAGGAGATAACTTACAAGAGTTGTAAATCTTGGGAGTCACTAGATTGAGGCTAGCCTAACATGAGAGATTTTATTTTGTGTGTGTGTGCACTGACGTCTGATTGGCTGGTGGGTTTGTTTCCGTTTGTTCGGAGTTGATGTGTTTTATTTTGCTATGAATGAATTTGCTGTTGTTGTTGTTGTTTGTATTCTGCCTTAAATTTTCTAGAGCAATAACCTTTGAACTTTTTTCAAATAATTTTTCCCTCTTTTTTTTTTTGTCCATTAAAACAATAATTCTAAAACCGAATTCCGGAAATTTTTTTTTGATCTGCAGACTATCCAACTTCTCAGGACCACACCACTACTAAACCGGGGGGAGGGGGGGCTCCCAGTAAAAATAATATTATATCATGTTTTAATTGGGCCCCGAAAAGTACTCTTAGGGCTCCCAAAATATATAAAAAGTCTTTGCCTATGGCCCAAAATATAATAAGACGTCTCTTACAGTGGCCCCCAAAATATAATAGGACGTCTCTTACAGTGGCCCCCAAAATATAATAGGATGTCTCTTACAATGGCCCCCAAAATATAATTGGATGTCTCTTACATTGGCCCCCAAAATATAATTGGATGTCTCTTACATTGGCCCCCAAAATATAATATGATGTCTCTTACAATGTCCCCCAAAATATAATATGATGTCTCTTACAATGGCCCCCAAAATATAATTGGATGTCTCTTATTTATTGGCCCCCCAAAATATAATGTGATTATCCCTTACAGATGGCCCCCAAAATATAATAGGATGTCTCTTACAATGGCCCCCAAAATATAATTGGATGTCTCTTACAATGGCCCCCAAAATATAATTGGATGTCTCTTACATTGGCCCCCAAAATATAATATGATGTCTCTTACAGTGGCCCCCAAAATATAATAGGATGTCTCTTACAATGGCCCCCAAAATATAATTGGATGTCTCTTACATTGGCCCCCAAAATATATGTAGGATGTCTCTTACAATGGCCCCCAAAATATAGTTGGATGTCTCTTACATTAGCCCCCAAAATATAATATGATGTCTCTTACAGTGGCCCCCAAAATATAATAGGATGTCTCTTACAATGGCCCCCAAAATATAATAGGATGTCTCTTACAATGGCCCCCAAAATATAATTGGATGTCTCTTACATTGGCCCCCAAAATATAATATGATGTCTCTTACAGTGGCCCCCAAAATATAATAGGATGTCTCTACAATGGCCCCCAAAATATAATTGGATATCTCTTACATTGGCCCCCAAAATATAATTGGATGTCTCTTACATTGGCCCCAAAATATAATATGATGTCTCTTACAATGGCCCCTAAAATATAATATGATGTCTCTTACAATGGCCCCCAAAATATAATTGGATGTCTCTTACATTGGCCCCCAAAATATAATAGGATGTCTCTTACAATGGCCCCCAAAATATAATAAGTCTTTTACAATGCACCCCCCCAAAATATAATAGGATGTCTCTTACAATGGCCCCCAAAATATAATATGATGTCTCTTACTATGGCCCCCAAAATATAATTGGATGTCTCTTACATTGGCCCCCAAAACCTATAATATGATGTCTCTTACAATGGCCCCCAAAATATAATAGGACGTCTCTTACAATGGCCCCCAAAATATCATAAGTCTTTTACAATGCCCCCCCCCCCAAAAATATAATAGGATGTCTTTACAATGCCCCAAAAAAATATAATGGGATGTCTCTTACAATGGCTTTAAAGTATAATAGGATGTCTCTTACAATGGCCCCCAAAATATAATAGGATGTCTCTTACAATGGCCCCCCCAAAATATAGCATGGATAATACTCTTACAATGGCCCCCAAAATATAATAGGAGTCTCTTACAATGGCCCCCAAAATATAATAAGTCTTTTACAATGCCCCCCCCCCAAAAAATATAATAGGACGTCTCTTACAATGGCCCCCAAAATATTTTTAATAGGATGTCTCTTACAATGGCCCCAAAATATAATAAGATCTTTTACAATACCCCCCCCCCAAAAATATAATAGGATGTCTCTTACAATGGCCCCCAAATATAATAGGATGTCTCTTACAATGGCCCCAAAATATAATAGGATGTCTCTTACATTGGCCCCCAAAATATAATAGGATGTCTCTTACAATGGCCCCCCCAAAAATATAATAGGATGTCTCTTACCAATGTATTTTAAAATATAATAGGATGTCTCTTACAATGGCCCGCAAAGATTTAAGAACAAGTATTCATAGTCTAATTTTCAAATTTAAACCAAAATCTAATCATTCAGAACGTTGGTATTGTCAATCGATATCGATCCTCACGTATATAGATCATTCCTATGAAATCACTTGTAGTTGGGATTTTTTTGGTTTTCTTGCGTCTGGGTATCAGGACTTCTAGCCGTATCGGGTAAAAATCAAAAATGGCTGGGTATTGATTAGCCCACCTATTGAGAAGTTAGTGAAAAATTTTCA
This sequence comes from Bulinus truncatus, assembly GCA_021962125.1. Classification (NCBI taxonomy): domain Eukaryota; kingdom Metazoa; phylum Mollusca; class Gastropoda; family Planorbidae; genus Bulinus; species Bulinus truncatus. Next base: position 36,083,221 of record JAGDYQ010000001.1, on the reverse strand, counting down.
AAAACACCAATAATGGAGCAACTATATTAAGGGGAAATGGGTTTCTTCAAGAAATAATCCCTATTCAAAGGGTTCAATAAATATTGCCCGCATATGTACCCTACGACACTGTGTATTATTGCAAGGGATTTGATCTCACGCTGGCGCTGAAGCAGTCCTATATCTCTCACACTTTGACTTTAAAAGGCGCAGTGGGGTATTTTGCGCCGGTGCCCAGCCTAGAAGGCGACGCTCCTGTATGGGGCCGCCACCCGAACCCACTAGGATCAATCAAAGGAATCTGCGTTCTTCATTAACTCTTCCATCATCATCATTATCAATACGCCAACAACAACAACAATGGCGGTAATATCAGCCCCCCGACCCCACCCCGACCACCTACCGGGGCCTTAATCATTACCCCACCAGCTAACAAAAGAAAAAAAAATCCGCTAAACTGTTGTAAGTCTACGCTTTCCTTGCCCCCAAACACAAACGTGGCGCCTGCAGTCCAGCAGTTAGCAGGTCAGGTGACGCCTATATGGCGTAAGGAAGGGAGACAACAACATCGGCAAGGGATTTGTTCAATCATCACACGGCGATAACAACGAACGTAAACAACAGTGCCGGCTCAGTGATTGACTGCGCCCTGGGCTAAGCTGACATTTTTTAGCATCCATTTTATGTATATGAATAATTTCTTTTTTAAAAAAAGGTGCCGGGGAAAAAACAACGACTGTGAGTTCACTGACGCATCTAAGGCCTAAGCACAATGCAGACCCTCTCCCAGCTGCCGATGTTATAAAAGATATATATATACGGCCTTGCATATGAATTAACATTATCACAGACTTATAACTAATCTACTTGTAAAACTTGTATGGTTATACGTTTAGAGTTTGTAAAGGAATATTTTAAAGCGTAAAACTCCCTTTTTCATCTATTTCAACATTAACCTATTTCCACATCATTTACAAAATAATTATAATATATATATATATATATATATATATATATATATATATATACTAGTTGCAAGTACCTGGCTTTGCCCAGGGTTTAAAATAAGGTTTTCTGTTTACTTCTGTTTTCTCCCTCTCTCGCTTCCTCTCTCTCTCTCTCTCTCTCCCTCCCTCCTCCTCTCTCCCTTTCCCTCCCTCCCTCTCCCTCCCTCTCCCTCCCTCTCCCCTCCCCCTCTCTCTATCTCCCTCTCTCCCCCTCTCCCCCCTCCTTCCTCTCCCACCGTCCATCCCCTCCCTCCCTCCTCCTTCCCTCTCTCTCTCCCTCCCTGCCCCCCTCTTTCTCTTTATCTCTTCCTCCCATTTCTTCCCATCTCTCTCTCCTCTCTCCCCTCCCTAACCCCCTCTCTCTCCCTCTTTTTTCTCTCCCTCCCTCCCCTTTCCATCTCTCTCCCTCCCCCTCTCTCCCCCTACCTCCCTCCCTCATTTCCTCTCTCTCCCTCCCCCTCTCTCCCCCTACCCCTCCCTCCCTCATTTCCTCTCTCTCTCTCCTCCCCCTGCCCCCCCCCTCACTCTTTATCTCTCTCTCCCTCTCCCTCTCTCCCACCCTCTCTCTCCCTCCCTCCCTCCCTCCACCCCTCCCCTCTCTCTCCCTCCCTACCCCCTCTCTCCCTTCCCTTCCTTTCTCTCTCCCTCTCCCCCCTGCTCCCTCTCCCATCTCCCTCTCCCCCTGCTCCCTCTCCCATCTCCCTCCTTTCTCCCCCTGTCCATCCCTCTCTCCCTCCTCTCTCCCCCTCCCTCTCCCTCCCTCCATTCTACCCTCCCCTTTCCTCTCTCCTCCCTGCCCCCTCTCTCTCTCTTTCTCTTTCTTTATCTCTCTCTCCCCCCCCCCTCTCTCTCTCTCTCCAACTATTATGGCTTCACCCCTTCTTCCAAAAATCCTTCTTTTGTTTCCACTTTATCTTCCTCAAACTGTACACAATCAGAGGGCATGAAAAAACATCAACAAGTTCTTTTCATCTCAAAGGCACAATGCAACTCTTTTTGCACTTGCAAGTTCATTCGGACATCGGGAAATGACGTCATTAAGGGGATTTTATTTATGGCATCATCGAGGTCACTTTAATATATTAAAATACTAAAAATGAAAAAAAATTGTTACAAATAGACTTACCCATCGTATGAAACGACCCCTGTCCTATAACTTATTTCCCCATGTAATTATGTGCTTATTAGCATAACAAATTTGACACATTATTTGGTTATCTGGATCTGCTGGGTTATAAGGGAACAGATAGGACAGACAGACAGACAGACCAACAAATGCCTCTTCTTGAAACATATATATATATATATATATATATTCTTATTACCATGAAAGCCTTTTTTTCCCTGAAACAACTTGATTTCACGTTGAGATTTATTTTTGTTTCAAAAAGGGCCGTCTACATATTCTTTTTCTATATATGTGGCCCAATGCACCTCTATACAGCCACATATGGCTCTCTTTATAAGTTGTGTGTGGCTCCCAATGATCTATTTTTTTTTTTTTTATTTTTTTATAAATTCATTTAACACATTTTAATTTTCTAAATTTCAATTAAGCAGTCAACGGTGCGACCCCTCTGAAATATTTTTAGTACAAATAAAACAATAATGGAATGGGGCTCTCGTCGTCACCATGCGCGGCTGCCATCGACTCCTCTATTGTCATTTTGGTGCACTTTGCACACTGAACTTTTTGCCTTTTTTAACTTTTTGATTTTATTTCATATAGAATTCAAACGTAGTTTAGACTAGAGAAAAATAATCCAAGACTAAAAGTGTATTAATGTTGTTCCCCTGTAACACCCCGTCCCCGTCTACTCCCTCCTCTAAAATGTTAGAGACCACGCCACCCAGGGTGAGACAGCATAAACTACTGCCAACAACTCCATCCTCCTCCAAGCGATAAAACAAAATCAGTGCTCGGAATTTCTTATTTATTTGTTTTCACATATCTTGCGCGAAATAATAGATTACCACCCGTTTTAGGGGAGGGAGGTCGGTGGGTTTTACATAGGGGGCCAGATTTTCGGAATATTACAGGTGGGCCCCCTAATTTGACTTTACTGCAGCCCTGACCCATCGCGGGCCTAAGCCATCACGGCCCTGACCCATCCCAGCCCTGACCCATCGCGGGCCTAACTCATCGCGGGCCTGACCCATCGCAGCCCCTGACCCATCGCGGGCCTGACCCATCGCGGACCTGACCTATCGCAGCCCTAATTTATCAGCGAGCATGACCCATCACTGGACCTGACCTATCTTGCAGCCCTGAGCGGCATTGCAGCCCTGTCCCATCGCAGGCCCTAACCCAACGCGGGCCTGACCAATAGTAAAGAAGTTACTGATAGAACAATGCTGTAGACACATTTCCTCTAGAAACGTCTAAACAAAATATTTCAACTGAGAGAAGTGGGGGGGGAAAGAATTATCAAAGAAAATGTGTGTGTGTGTGTGTGTGTGATGTTATGTCTGCGACTTCTATGTCTGCACACTGTCTGTCTCCCCACTGTCTGTGTGCCAGGTCTGTACATGAGTAGGTTTGGGTCACTTTTGACCTTCATGATGATGTGTATACACTTTTACCACCCCCGGCATCACGGGGTTTGGGGAAAAAAAGGGGGGGGAGGGGTCGGGATGGAGGGCGACGCGGATGGAGGATAGATTTAATTTTTTTTTTATATTGTATTTTTATTTTGAAATAAGCAAATAAACAGTCACACAAACACAGATCTAGATATAAATATATACATTAATGAAAACGTAAATCTTTCCCCCCCCCATCCGTGCACAAGCAAACAATTTAGCACGCATAGACATTTACATAACACAAACCACCACATACTTATACATTTACGCAAACACACACACACACATATTCATAAAACGCATTGAAAAACCTATTAACACGCTTACACCAGTGGCGAACCTACGGACTAGGAGCCCGGGGGGGGGCTTGTCCTCTTTGGGGGCCCCTGCATTTCGATATTCGACACCATGATATAAGATAATGTACTTAATATTTAAGATGGGGCCCGGGGGGACATTCGAATTTGCCCCCCCCTCTAGGTACGCCCCTGGCTCACACTCATATAATCACCAATGATACAACTAGTAAACGGCATGCTTCAAAACTATACGTTACTATACAAGTATAACGTCAAACATAGCATGATACGAATGTTTAATTAGCAATAAAATAGAACGATATGTCGTGGCTACGGAGACATTGATTCTATGTATCCAATGGCCGTCATATGCCGTAAAAAGAGGGGGGTTATCTTATCGAGGGATTTTGTGGTTTACTAGAATACATACCCTTGTATTTAATGTTTTCAGCGTTTGATATGGTCTGATATGGTTCCATATTTGTCAGTACATTCTGTTACTCCCATGTTACCCTAAACAATTCATACTCCCATGTTACTCCCAAAATGGTAGAGAGAAAAAAAAATGGTACCGAAAACGACCAGCCAAGACTATCGTTGGAAGAAGGTACTTACATTAGTAGCTACCAACATATTGGTTAAGTGTAGCGTCTGGGCGAGCATGACCACTGGACAAAGGGCAGTACTGAAATGTCTTCAAGTGGCATTCCTTCCTCGCCGACCACAATAATGGCGGGGATGTGGGAGGAGGGGGAGGGCATTCCCTTATTTCGTACCCCCCCCTTCATTGCCTGTCACACTTCGCCCCCCTCCCCACCTACCACTCCCACTCAGGGCTTTATACAATGAGTAAATGATGGGGGTCAGAATAAGTACACTTATTTTTTCACTGGCATCCGTCGACCCTGATTCGACATAGAAATAACAATTGCCTTGTCTAAAAATGTTGTTATTATTAAACAAACAACACAACAAATGAAAAGAACTGGCTGGATTCGCGTAAAAGTTAAAAAAAAAATGTGTATGTTATTTTTTGTACACTGAATGTCATTTGAACTTAACTTGTCATCGGGTGATTATTAAATTATACTATTTAGTTCTGAAACAATTATACCGTCTTTCTGGTTTTTTTTTTAGTTTTGCACAAGTAAATGTAGTTGAATTAATTTTAGAATTCTATGTAAGACTCAAAAATAGAGCATCAGTATTTTCGCGCACTGGTGCACTGGTGCTATGCTTCGTATTTATTTTAAAAGTGTTTTTTTTCCCATTATCTAATAATATAATAGTGATTTCGGCTCTGTATTAAATCGAAAGTAAAGAATTAATACAACAGTATTCCAGTTTAAAAATACAATCATAAACAAATCGGATCTGCCCGAAACCAAAAATAACCTAGCCTACCGATCAAGCCTAAGGGGATATAACTCTATGCAAATGTTTTGCTGGGTACAGCTAGTAAAGTTAATAGCCATAACTAAGTAGATGTTAATTCATGAACTAGAAATAATCTAAACTGTATATTGTCATGTAGAATTTACATGTCTACCTATTTTGAGCCATCCCACTAAACTAGAACAGGCCACAAAAATTGAGTTACAAGATTTGAGACAAAAACCCAACCAGCTACGCGCAGAAAGTAAACCTAATTAAAAGCTTATAAAAAATAAATAAATAGCTTGTCCAAAACAAAAACAAGACACAAATAAACCACACAATAGAATTATCGAGCCGTGGGGGGTTAATAAACATAACAAGGAACTAGGAAGGAGGGGAATGGGAGAAGGGGTGGGTGGTGGAGTCGTTTCCCGTGAGAGACATAAACATATGTACAACTCACCAGAACACAAATAGAAAAGACGTGCGTCACGTGGTCGCTGTCCGGGTAAGGAAGAACAAGTTACACTCCACTCCACAGGAATGGTCAATTGGTCATGCGATAAAAGTGTTTGGCCGTCGATCTGATGGTATACGGGTTCGATCTACGGTGAGGAATAATGAGTATTTAAGGTCATATTTCAGTTCCCGCTATATTATCACCCGTGATGGCTACATGGCCGAAAGCCTTGTTGACAGGGACGAAAGAAGGGCACCATAAAAACGGCCATGTTAGTGGTTGAAAGTAACGTGAAAATATCTAAGGAGATTTTCATCCCATCCTTACGGGGACTTCACACACACAGTGGCGTAGCGAGCTTAACTCGCGCCCAGGGGCACAATACCATTAAGCGCCCCCTTCCCCCATTGCGAAAACAATATAATATTACATATAAAATATACCATTAGGCGCCCCTATGATGCCCCCTTGCCCGCCCCTCACTACGCCACTGTTCACACACTACATCGAGCACATTCAGGGTATGAACCATAGAATATACATTTTACAATATGTTGTCTGAGTGTTCATGATGTATATTGGTGTTGCCAGATTGAGCATCTTTTCGCTAATTTGATTTTTTTTTTTAGTTCCTATGTAGCGCAAATAAAAAAAAAACTTGTTTACAAAGAGGCCAAAAAATAAATTATGTTTGCTAGTTTGGTTTCAAACATTCTGTCAACACTGCGATGGAAGTTATAAGAGGTTTAAGAAAGCTTTTTTTTTTGGTTGGGAAATATAGGTGGGGATAACCCATGCTCGCTAACAGTGTTGATCCAATGGGTTAAGGTTCATGTTCTTTGGTGTTTTTAGAGCATTTTCGAAAAAAAATGCTCTATTGTCCCCGTTTTGTCTGTCTGTCTGTCTGTCTGTCTGTCCGTCCGTCCGTCATCACCCTAGATCTCAACAACCATAAGTCCTAGACCCATGATGTATATATCATTTTGTAGGTCTTGGCCTGCCAAGAAATGGCTTTTTTCCATTTCGCGATCTGACCTCTCAGGGCCGTAAAAGGGGCCTTATAAAGTACCGTTTTTTACTATATAAGCTATATTAATAATGGACCACCCTATATCTCAGCAACCATAAGTCCTAGACCCATGATGTATATATCATTGTGTAGGTCTTGGCCTGCCAAGTGTACATTTTGCGATTTGACCTCTCAGGGCCAAAATATAAGAGTTTTTTATGTACCGTTTTGCTTATATTTTAAATATAAATAATAAAAGCTAATCAAAGGGGCGTAATCATTATTTATTTTTGTAACAGTTATTCAACATGACTTACTTCCTGTACTTTATACAAAACAACAATTGACGGAGTTTTCGGACGATTAAATGACTACAATTTAGAATGTTTCAATTATGAGTCCTATTTCAGTCACATATTCACTTTACAATTAAATCTACTGAGTCCTATTTCAGTGACCACAAACCACTTGTAGTTAGATTTAAGAGAAAATAATTTTGTTTTCAATTATAAAGAAACGTCTTTTTAATATCTTTTTTCAGATATATGCATTACACAATTGAATTTGTAAACATTTCCAAAATTTACAAATATTTACTGAAAGATAGCATACGTACTGATACATAATACGAAAATGCGCTAACACGTCCTGTGTCCAGAATGGAACAGGCTTAATTGCTTGTTTTTTTTAAAAGGTGTGGTATGGCATGTTTTATGGAGAGGTGTCTGCTAACGATAAAACTGAACTCATTAAGGTTCAAGTTCAGTGTTGTTGGATGAGGTCTATACTCTCTCTCTCTCTCTCTCTCTCTCTCTCTCTCTCTCTCTCTCTATCTCTCTCTCTCTGACTCTCGTCGCATGATAAACGGTCGGAAACCAAGCCAATTGACCTCAAAACGAAAGCATGACCTAATTGGGTCGTCAAGAAAAAAAAAGCAAAGTTTAATGAAAAACAAACACACACACACACATTTACACTCGCGGGTGACAAGAGTCTTAAAATATCAACAATAGGTCGTACTAAAACATCAAGTGCAAGGATGATGTAGGCCAGCCATGGGTTAACTATTGCCCGCGGGCCAAAGACGACCCACAGTCCGCCACTTGTTTCAGAGTGAAGCACATCGCAAGCCTCTAATGTTGTGATGTTTACTTTCCATTTGTATCAGTTCTCGGTCAACAGTCCACCCATCTGCTCTCGGTCAACACTCCACCCACCTGCTCTCGGTCAACATTCCACCCACCTGCTCTCGGTCAACAGTCCACCCACCTGCTCTCGGTCAACACTCCACCTATCTGCTCTTGGTCAACACTCCACCCATCTGCTTTCGGTCAACAGTCCACCCATCTGCTTTCGGTCAACAGTCCACCCACCTGCTCTCGGTCAACAGTCCACCCACCTGCTCTCGGTCAACACTCCACCCACCTGCTCTCGGTCAACAGTCCACCCATCTGCCCTCGGTCAACACTGCACCCACCTGCTCTTGGTCAACACTCCACCCACCTGCTCTTGGTCAACACTCCACCCGTCTGCTCTCGGTCAACACAGCAACCACCTGCTCTTGGTCAACACTCCACCCACCTGCACTTGGTCAACTGTCCACCCATCGGCTCTTGGTCCGGCCCACCCGTCAAATGTACGAGCCCAATGCAGTGCCAAACCAGGGGATTTGGGGTCCGGGGGGGGGGGCTTGGTCTCTTTGGGGGCCCATACATTTTGACATTCGACATCATGACATGAGATAATGCACTTAATATTTAATGTAAAAAAATGTGGGGCCCCCCTCAAGCTTGGGCCCGGGGGGGCTTTCGAATTTAGACCCCTCCCACCCTAGGTACGCCTCTGGGCCCCTAATGTGACCCACCGACTCAAAAAGGTTTTCCGAAACCCCTAGCTTGTGCGTGGCACAACGTCTCTAATTTATATCGAACGTAAGCATATCAGTGCAGAAGTATATTAGATGGGAGACATGTGTACATGCCAGTAATGGATGTCATGCCAAAGCTGTACCCCCCCGGTACCGAGTGATTAGTCCAAGCCAGGCCGCTGAGCTGTTTGCTGTTACGCTCTGTTTGCTGTTATGCTATATTTGCCGTTATGCTTAAGTCACGGAACCAATGGAGGTCGTATTAACCTCCTCACATACAGGGCAGGCCCCGATTCACCAGATTTCTTCCACTCCCCCCCCATCCACACACACACACACACACCCCACACACACACACATTCCCCATCCCACCCAGACGCAATGTATTCATCCTCTTTCTATCACCTACAGCTCAGCCGGTACCTCGCATTTTTTTTTCTTCTGTTTGAAAGCCAAAGCTAATAAAGTTAGCGGCAAGCCATGATGGCGAAACAAGCCCTTCACGCTGATCAATTCAAAATTGGGTCTGCATCGAATTAGTCAGGTCCTGTCAAATGTAGCCAAGCTAAAAAAAACAAAACAATTAATTAAAGATGTTTTTGTTTTTTTTTAATCATCATATGATGTCCCTGTGGGTATGTGATGTCATCTCCTGAAACCCACAGCCAAACTTACATAACTCGATATTCTTCGGCATTAATATATATATATATATACATATATATATATATATATATATATATATATATATATATATCGAGCTAACCGATGATCAATTTAGACGAGAAATGCTTTATTTAAAGCTCGGTCATGACAAAATTGATACATTTATAGAGTTAACCGGCTCATCCAATTACCCGGTATCGCGTTAAGCGAGTTGGACTATAAAATTATAAATCAGGTGACACATTATGGTGTGGCTAATTAAAACCATCTGAAAACAACCATTTAAATTTCAAGGCATTGATCAATTATTTTTTTTTTCCTTTTGCCATCTTTTAATCATTCCCAGAGCAATCAAGTCATCTGGATTACATGAGCAGACGTAAGACTGTGACTAGCGCGCTGGATCGTCTAGACAAGGAGACCTTTAACATGATTTCCAACTCTAGGCGACATCTAGACAATACCATAGACAAGGAAGGGAGATAACCGCCAGAACAGAAAGAGAGAGAGAGAGAGAGAGAGAGAGAGAGAGAGAGAGAGAGAGAGAGAGAGAGAAATTGAGATAAATCACACAAGAGAATCACACTTTAGATCGATGAGACATTCTAAGGGGAAAAACACAAGGAAAACATTTTTTTTTTACAGAAATCACGAGAAATTTATGTTTTATTTTGAAACAGCACCTAAAAAAAAATAAAAAAAAAAAGGTAGACATCTTCCCTTAAAAAGAAAGTAGCTATTATCGAATATACATAGATATCTGTATGTATATATGTCTTTAAGTATATCACTTCATATGTCTTTTGTATGTATGTATATCCGTCTTTCAGTATATCACTTCATAAGTCTTTTGTATGTATATCTGTCTTTCAGTATATCACTTCATATGTCTTTTGTATGTATATCTGTCTTTCAGTTTATCACTTCATATGTCTTTTGTATGTATATGTGTCTTTCAGTATATCACTTCATATGTCTTTTGTATGTATATCCGTCTTTCAGTATATCACTTCATATGTCTTTTGTATGTATATGTGTCTTTCAGTATATCACTTCATATGTCTTTTGTATGTATATGTGTCTTTCAGTATATCACTTCAATATGTCTTTTGTATGTATATCCGTCTTTCAATATATCACTTCATATGTCTTTTGTATGTATATCTGTCTTTCAGTATATCACTTCATAAGCCTTTTGTATGTATATCTGTCTTTCAGTATATCACTTCATATGTCTTTTATATGTATACATGTCATTCAGTCTGTAAACAAATCTAATGTGTCTGGCGTTACTACCAATATACAGACCTTAGGCTTTATGTCTGTCTGCAGTCAATTTGTCTGTCTGTTAAAGTATGTCCTTTTTGAGTATGTAAAAAAAAAAAACAAATTAAGTTCTGATATATCACATAATCCACCACACACATGTAAGTCCAGCAAACCCCAAATGTCCATGAATTATCTCAAAATCGCCAACCAAGGTTCTTTAGCTACAAGTATCGATTTTAGTCGCTTGATTGTTAGGGGAGAAGGGGAATAAATCATACGGATTGGGGGTGGGGGGAAGCAAAACAAAATTGATTGATACAATAATACAATTATCTCAGCAATCATAGTAGGAGATATTGGGTTACTTGTGGAGTAGACCAAAACACGGAGATGTTAGTTTTACTTTGATAAAATTTGAGGAGGAAAAAAAGAATACACAGACATACTTTGATAAAATTTGAGGAGGAAAAAAAGAATACACAGACATATTTGTATAAACAGAAGGACTAACAGACAGACAGACAGACAGACAGAACGATATATATATATATATATATATATATATATATATATATATATAGATAGATAGATAGATAGATAGATAGATAGATAGATAGATAGATAGATAGATAGATAGATAGATAGATAGATAGATAGATAGATAGATAGATAGATAGATAGATAGATAGATAGATAGATAGATGAATGGATGGATGGATGGTTGGATGAAAGGATGGATGGATGGATGGATAGGTAGATAGATGGATAGATAGATAGATAGACAGACAGACAGACAGATAGATAGATAGATAGATAGATAGATAGATAGATAGATAGATAGATAGATAGATAGATAGATAGATAGATAGATAGATAGATAGATAGATAGATAGATAGATAGATAGATAGATAGGTAGGTAGGTAGGTAGACAGACAGATAGACAGACAGACAGACAGACAGACAGATAGATAGATAGATAGATAGATAGATAGATAGATAGATAGATAGATAGATAGATAGATAGATAGATAGATAGATAGATAGATAGATAGATAGATAGATAGATAGATAGATAGATAGATAGATAGATAGATAGATAGATAGATAGATAGATAGATGAAGATGTATCATTGTAACACAAGAAAGTCGAGTCTGGACTCTTTAGTAATGATTAAGAAAGAAATACGTTTCGAGCAAGGGACGGATGTATGAGTGGTGTAGATGCTCGACTGCCGACCTGAGAGATCAGAGCTCGATCCTCAGTGAGAATCAAGGCAACTTTTCCTGGTGCTATTCGCTGTTAAGTCCCCGCAAGTCCACCCAGCTTTAAATGGGAACCTGACTTTAGTTGGCGGCTGGGCGTTGTGCTAACCCCACAATCACTTCATATGCCGAGGTTATAAAAACAGATGAATTCTTCACTTTATCTGCCCCGATGGCCCGTTAGGGTTATAGGAACATTTTTTACGGTTCGAAAATGCAAGTTTTACAACAAAAAAAAATGAAATATAACAAAGAAAATCAAACACGTGACGTAAGACAGACGGTCGGACGGACACATTGGGAATACACGAATCACATTGTTATTGATGAGAATTGGTCTGGCGCTGTACTGGGTAATTAACGTCAGGGGCGTGGTAGACCACGCAGTGGGGCGCAGACACAAAGATTCAAGAAACGAATTCAAAAACACTTCGACTCCATTATCAAAATATTTTCACTGGAAGAAACAAAGAAACTGGGGAGGAAAGGGGGTGGGGTGGGAGGGGGTGCAATTACGTCAATTACAGCCCCCCCCCTCCTGTTAGAATTTCACTTTGAGGGACAAGCAACCCCTGAAGCAACGCCTTCACGCGCAAACACAAACACATGGCCAACCCTCCCTACTACAAATAAATACACAAAAAGATAAATGCAAACGTATTAATTTGTGATAAGAGCCGAGTAGTATTTGAACGTAATTTTGAACGTAGTATTTGAACTTTGAACGCACAAAAAAATACACAAAGACCTTGTTTACGGCTGAGTGGTTCAGCAACAGCTCCGTGTTCATTAATGTGGTAATCCAGACTAGAAGCGGTTTTAATATGTCGTAGGTTCGACTCTCTGCTAAAGTCCAAAACACTAATACTACCTGTATCCACCGTGGCGTTTCCCCGGCCGTTCCACTCTTGAGTAAGGGTGTGGGTAGGGAAAGGGAAGGTGTGATGTAGAAAAGTAACTTCACAAACTACATCTTTGTGTGATAGCGCGGAGGGTGGGGTGGGGGGGGGGATCACTCTCAAATTACCCCCCCTCCCCCCCATCCCCGGGTAGCCATTTATTTTGACCCACTCAATAAGTCGTTAATACGTAAAAAAAAAAAATAATAATGATTCCAGGAAGCAGGGCCGTTTTAATGTATAGGTTTAACTAGACCACGGCCTGGGGCCCCTTAGCTTAATTGAGGGGGGAGGGGGGCTTCAAGTATTTAGTCCTATTTAATTAAATTCTTCAAAGGGCCCAAAATATTCTTTGCCCAGGGCCCCATCCAAACATCTCTAGAGATCTCTGCCTTTGGGCCCAACCACGGCTCTGAATTGACGAGTATTTATTTTAAAATTAAATAAACAGTTAACAAACCATTGATGACTTGTTTATGTCCATGTATTATTACAGGCTTTGATTTAACTTCACTTCTAAAAAAAAACTTTCTGTGTGTTTTGTCCTCAAATCTTTTGTAGTGTTTTAATAAAAGCATAGAGAGAGAGAGAGAGAGAGAGAGAGAGAGAGAGAGAGGGGGAGAGAGAGAGGGGGGGAGAGAGAGAGAGAGAGAGAGAGAGAGAGAGAGAGCTACAGATAGTAGAAAGAGAGAAAAGAGGTATACAATAAAAAACGATGATCGGGCGAAGCTCTGTAGATCAAACCATCAGATCGAGTTTAGTCCACCGGGCGTTACGCGGCGTTAATGGCGCTGAAGACACAAGGGGCGACAACTTGAACCCGATGTCTCTTTCAATCATTCACACTCGGGTGGCTATCAAGGGAGACAATCCAGAAAACAGGGGAAGGTAAAAAAAAAAGGGGGGGGGGTGGGAGAGAGGAAGGGAAGAGTTGCGCGACATTTGTTTTCGAACCGAACTGATGTCCCCCTTCATAAATTATTGCCACTGGAGTGGTGGAAAGGGGGGTGGGGACGAGAGTGGATTTAGGGGGAGGGGAAACAAGGGGCGTAAAAGCGGTAAAAGATTGGGGGTGCTTTTTTTTTTTATTGTTATTTCCTTTTTTTCCCCAGCATTTGTGATTTCTCACTGGAAGCTAAGAATAGATTTGTTATGTTTTTCAAACGCGAGCACATCAGACGATGGTGTTGATATCAGATGATGGTGGTGTTGATATCAGATGATGGTGGTGTTGATATCAGATGATGGTGTTGATATCATATGATGGCTATCCATTTTGAAAGCCACATCCAGACGTGGAATAACTACAGAGACGACATAATGCAGTGAGTGGAGTTACTGAACTTGAACTTGAAGCTGCTCTGTGGATCTTGCTTCGTTGTGGTCGCGTGGCGCAGATATTGTGAGCCTAGCACGCGCAGTGAAGGAATGGTGTACGAGTCCAAGTATCTGGGTCTTCGTGAGTACATCTGTGGTCATGGCAACCAGACATTCATTGGCGTGACTAGATTGGGGGGCTCCGCCGTGGGCGGTACTTCCTTGTTGCGAGCACCTAGAGGGCCGCATTTTCACCACTTTAAAAAACCGGGGTGCCACCAGTACTGGTTACGCTACAGAACATAGTTATTGTTAGGGAACGTAGAAAGTACGATGAATGGATGGATGTGTGGGTAGATAGATGGATGTGGGGGTGGATGGGCGGATGTGTAGGTGGATGGATGGATGTGTGGGTGGATGGATGGATGTATTGATGAATAGATGTTTTGGGTGTGTGGGTGGATGGATGGGTGGATGAATAAATGATTTGGGTGGATAGGTGGATGGATGGATTGATAGATAGATAGATAGGTTGGTGTTTCAGTAATATTAGACAGATCGATACAAGGCTCAGGAGACCTACTCTATACTGCGCGTACATTTATCCGTCTCCCTTTTTTTTTTTAAAGGGGGTCCACAATATTCTGATGCGCGAACTGACCTAAATCCTGTCCATACACAACTAGATCAAGATAGCAAGACCATTTTTGTACATACACTGACATCGTTTAAGATTCGAACACTTCGACCAGTGACTCACCCACTAAGCATACCATCTCGCCACACAGGTTAAGAGATAAAATAATAAAACCGTGAAGTGTAGTTGGACTGTTGCCAAACCCAGCTGCCCAGTCTAATAAATACCACTCGAATGGCTCCGACACTCAACATTTTACTTTCGTAAAAGAATGTATCAGTTAGTTGAATGACCCAATTACAATCAGGCAGTTCTAATTTTCAATTAATAACCTAGCTAGTCTAATAGTGCGAAATCGGTAAACTGTCAAATAATGTCCAGTACTTGGTCGATTTTTAGCGCAGTATCAAATTTAGGACAACATTGAAATATAATTGATGATGGATTCTTTTAACGCTTCATTGTGATAGATGTTTGTTTCCCTTGCAGCTGTGCTCGATTTGTCTGTTTTTCTCAAAGAAGTGGAACTGACTGGAGCAGAAAGTAGTCGATGTCTGATCTTGACACAAACCTATATCACAGCTGCTGACATTTTCGATTATCAAATCAAAATGAATAAACTGACTTATTCTGACATCTGAAAGTAGGACAGCAAATAAACCCTATACTTCAAAATATAAATAAGCACGGGTGACATAGTGATATGCCGAAATCAAACCTGCAGCCCTTGCAAATTTTCATTTAGTATTGCACAATACATATTACAGAGTGAACAATCAATATTTTTTTTTACTTTAATCAAAATACTTCTGCCGAAAAAAAGATATATCTGTTCAATAAGCCATATCGAATTACCAATAAAAAATCTGTATCGAGCATTGCGTTGATGTTACGCATAGAGTCGATTACGTAAAATAAAAATCGATTTCTTAATACAGCATAATCGATCGAGGCAAAACCTGCGGCTGCTTACCTAAGCTCTTGAGTTCAAATCCTTTGGGAAATGTATGCCTACTTTCTTAAGGTGGGGGTGAGTTCACCCTTGATACATGATAGCCATTAGCAGCGGACGTTCTTACGTATGGGGGGGGGCATTAAAATGAGACTTACAGAGACATCTTGGGGGGGGAGCATTCAATTGTATAGGAAGTAATAATTAAAGGGGCGCCTTTTATTAGCGATGGGCCCAAGAGGGTCACGTAGTTGGCACTGTCTTTAGAATCAGTATTAAAAAAAAAAAAGACTCGGTACCGCGATACCTCTCAAAGGGTAATTAGTTCTGAGGAGCGTCGGATGACAGGGGGGCAGGTGACCTCTATTTCACCTTCTTGGTGGTTCCTTATCGTACGAAAGAGCTATCTTTAGCTCTCTTTAGCTCTCATCGGGCTCTCTTTTAGATCACTTAAGCATGGTTACATCAAATCTGTGGACCTGTTAGTATGGCACGTAATCGAATCCAGCTTCAGGATATATATATATATATATATATATATATATATATATATATATATATATATATATATATATATTTATATATATATATATATATATATATATATTGAAAGTTAAATAAAACTGTGTCGATACTATGTAAACTAGCGAGTCTTGATTCGGCCATCGTCATTAGATTAAGGACCCATGCCTTATCGGGGGGGGGGGAGGGGGGGGGTCCCCGCCACAGATGAAATTGATAGGTGTGTGTGATGGTGTGATTAGAGAGGCCCCAGTTGGTGGATATCGTCATGAGCTTAAGATTAACTGGGCCCAGCCCTGCTAAATACCTTTTAATAAAATTTCATTTTTCTCGCTAATGAATCTCAAGGTGACAAAACTAGAACAACATCGGCTACAAGTGAGTTGCACGTGCAGTATTAAACACAAATGAAGTCAACAATAACAACAACAACAGATCGTAAGTAGTCTGAAATGTGGACAGAACCGAATACATCAAATGTGAAGATCTCTCCATGCCTTTGAAATAACGCAATTGAAACTACCAAGCGTCGTTGCTGTGTGTGCTGGCGGCAATCGTAATAGTGTGAGGCTGTATTGGTGAATGATTAGTTATCTCCTCCTTCCCCTCCCCCCCACCCCACCCCCCTTCCCACCCCACCCCAGGTAGTAAAAACCCATACCAATACTGTGCCTCAGAACACGTACCGTTTGTTTATCGGCTAAAGTAATCTTCTGCGAATCTGACACACTGATCGGCACTCACACACACACACGCACGCACACACACACTTGATTACGTCATAAGGTACGTCAAACCCCCTAACAGTGAGCTTAGTCCGCCCATTGCTTTTTTCCATCTCGGATGCAACTTTTATAAAAACAAATGGTGGGCCACACCAAACGTAGGACGGGCAATTGAATTACCCCGGTAACATTAATTCCTGCAAACAAAAAAAAAACCAAATCGAAAACAACCGCCAGTGTGTATAATGGAAGCAGCAGCAAGGAGAATTTCTGTATATGTATAATATAGTTATTTGGATATTTCCTCATAAAACAGAACATTTATGACTTGACGCAAATAGAACGTGATAGATTACTTGAGATTGATAAAGGGCCCTCCCTTTATTGTTGTTGTTTACATTATGAAGAAAGAAGGGGAGATTCAATTTGTATCTAGATGAGTGGAGGCGTGGGGAAGGGGTGGAGGGGGATACATTCTCAAAAATAAACAGTGGCAGTTTTGGGGGATACGTGTGTGGTAAAAGTTGAAAGAAGTGTGTTTATATGTGTGTTGATTGGCTGGAGATGATAGAGCATACCCCAAACCGTTAGGTATGTCTGTGCTGTCGAAGTGTGTTTCTGCTGTCGAGGTGTGTCTGTGTTTGTCGAGGTGTGTCTGTGCTGTCGAGGTGTGTCTGTGTTTGTCGAGGTGTGTATGTCGGGATTAGTTGATGCTTGGAGATTCTTAACCACTTGTCGAAAGCTATACACATAATAAATCATCCCTGTAATGATATTTTAGCACACTATGGAGAAATATGGGTTGGTAGTCGAGAGAGAGAGAGAGAGAGAGAGAGAGAGAGAGAGAGAGAGAGAGAGAGTGAGAGAGAGAGAGAGGGAGAGAGAGAACATATGGCGACGCGCCATAGAAAAATAAAAACGTAAGCACATGTAAAGCACATAATACTGAGTTTGTACTAAGTGACACTTCTAATGAATCCCGCGTCGGCACTCCAGATTGACATTTTAACACACCATACATATCCAGATAGACATTTTAACACACCATACACACTATTGAGACCACTGTCAATCGACACCACATTCATTTCTGCTGGTGAGTGAATCTTTAAAAAAAAAAAATAATAATGTGTCTGACATGAGCACACCCAGATATGACTTACACTCCTCACACTTGATGTTAGATCGGCACTCCAATGCATAATGGCTTCGATCACAAACTGGGTTCACACCATTGATACACACCAGACAAAAACGTCACTGTCGAATGCAATGTGCCAGCCCAAGAGTACAGACAGAGCACCCCTTCCCTTCCCCCTTTCCCCCGGCGCCCCAAGGGGGACACTCCTGTATTAGGGCATCTCGACGCGCACACACGGCGTCTTATCCGGATGGGGGGGGGGGGTGGCGTTATAATTGGGGCACGAAAGTAAGGCAACTCGGCAAGAACGCTCGAAGTTAATCTTATAAAAAACGATTAAGAAGTGGTCGAGCGGTTAGAGCGTCCATCAGTGTGTCGACGGGGGATACGATCAAAACTTGGGAAACATTATTAAACTCTTGAGTAATTATAAGTAAAAAAAAAGAAAAAGAGATATGGGAAGAGGTGAGGGGTTGATGGGTTAAATTAAAGAGTGACAAACGTACACAAATTGAAAAATAGGTTTTAGTACCCCAAACCGCTAGGTATGTCTGTGTTTTAGTAACGGCACTTTTGTATGGCACTTCCCAATTATATTCCTCATTGGACACATACTATTGGTTTGGACAGCAACATATAATGCAGTGGTCTGGGTAACGTACTAGTACTACACTACACTAAGCTTGTCAGGCAAAAGAAGAGAGAGGGGGGGGGAGGGAAGTAGTCCTTCCATTGTCTGGCAGTGCCGAACCTAGGGATTGTGGGGGGGGGGGGGGGTCGGGGGTTGACATTTGACATCATGACATGAGTACATGTACTTAATATTTAATGTAAAAAAAAACAATTTTTGGGGGGGTTCCCCTCAAGCTGGAACCCGGGGAAGGGGGGAGAGAGTTTCAAATTTGGACCCCCCCCTCCTCCCCCCCCCCCCACCCTAGGTACGCCATCTGTATTGTCTGGACATGTGCAGACGTCGTGCAGAACTCAGAATGGCACTCATTCAACAATTAAATTATTCAAATGATCTGATGCAAATTGTGTGAATATTAACAGTTTATAATAATAATAATAATAATAACAGACAATCCATTTACCTGTCACTTGACACAGTCTTTGTTGTTTTTTTTTTTATCCAGTCAGAAATAAATTAAATAAACAAAACTTCTGATGAAACTGATTAGCGAAACAATTAACACACAAAAAAAATAAGGTTACTTAAAAAACTTAATCCGTTTCACTTCAAGTTACCCAAAATCCGGAAAACCTACGAAACAAACTTTACAATCACAAGAGACGGGAATGTCAAAATCGAGTTATTTTAAGTGTGTAGTGTGTCGAAATGCTGAACAACATAACATAATGAAATACTCACAATAATAACAACAACACAATTTTTTACTTAGTTTTTTTTTTTGGTATTTTTTGTTTTTACGAGTTCATTTATTCAGAGACCCCACGTTAGGTTTCTCTCTCTCCTCTACTGGAACGTACTTGCAGTTGTTTTTTTTTTAACTTTTCCCACTCTTCCGCGCGAGTATTTTACCTCGCTCGACGATTACTACAGCTTGGCTCGCTAACAGTGTCTTACTCACGCGCCGGGGGTGGGGGGGGGAAGGGGGGGCTGTGTGGTGTGCGCTCCCCGTACTCCCCCCCCCCCCCACCCCACAACTCCCCCTCACTCCAACATCCATTTTGCTCACTCCGCTCTACGCTTGCCTTATCAATTTTGTTCGGTACATGAACAAATGTACTGGTGTATGTACTGGTTTATAATGCTTTACATCTTCAATGAGTGAGGGAGTGGTGGGGAAGGAGGAATTTTAGAAGACAGACTGAGACTGATGTATTCGTTTATAGAGAAAGAGAGAGAGAGAGAGACCGAGGGGTGGGGGGAAGAGGCGGACAAGCTGACAAATACAAATAGACTGACAGAAAATAGAAAAATAAATGCGATTGGCAGACATATAGATAGATAGATAGATAGATAGATAGATAGATAGATAGATAGATAGATAGATAGATAGATAGATAGATAGATAGATAGATAGATAGATAGATAGATAGATAGATAGATAGATAGATAGATAGATAGATAGATAGATAGATAGATAGATAGATAGATAGGATAGAATAGATAGATAGATAGATAGATAGATAGATAGATAGATAGATATAGATCTGGACAAAAACGTATTGTATTGAATGGCTGGTTCCAAACCAAACAGAAAACTACCTACTCGTGTTATTACCATTATATACATATCGCTATTGTTGTTGTTGTTTGTTATTGTGTTCATCTATCCCCAGCAAACAAACACTCAAATGTATGGAAGGTGCTGTGGGCCATAAGAAGGTGAGTGTGCGGCTGTTATGGTTTGCTGTGAGCAAGTAATTTAAGACCGACAAGTTAGGTAGGTCAACATATGGCTTACTAATTGGGTTACGTTCTGGCCCGAAGGAATAGTGAGGGTGGCATGGGGGGAAAGGTCTTGGAAGGAGCGGAGGAGGGAGGAAGGGGTGAAAGGGCTAAATATAGGGGGGAGGGAGAGAAAGGGGGGAGGGGGGTACGGCAGAAGAAAAAGAAGATTTGATGTTGAAAAAACTAAAAAAAAAAAAGGGACAGAGAATACAAGACAAGTTATCAAGCGCCCAATTATACACGTTTTGTTCCATCTACATTTACACAAGCCGTGTCTTTTCTATTACTCAGATGAACGGGTTAGAACTCAAGGCATCTTTGGCGGAAACGAGGAGAGGAGAAATGGGGTGATGGGGGTGGGGGGGGGATTTCTGGGTTTTTCGTTCGTTGTGGAGAGGTTGAAGAATGGTTAGGGGTGAAGGGAGAGAGAGAGGGGGAGAGGGCTTTTCAGCGGGGATCCGTGGGCACATGTCAGGTTTATCTTGAGCCGTTTGACGTTGATGTGTTGAGGCGTCCCCCTGACAGAGGGGGGAGGGGAATAATTCTTTACTTTTACCAACTGTCACCCCCACTTATAAAATCGTTATGACGAAAGTCAAGACTTTTTAGTAGGGGGGGGAGGGTAAGAAAGGAGGAGGAGCAGGATACAGGGGCGGAGGTGTAGGTGTGCGATAAGTAGATGGATGGAACCATTTTATTTCCGCAGCCGCCTGGTTTCGGAATATGTACATCAAGTCAAACACTAGTGTCGCCGCTGTCTTACATTGATAGATTGGATTTAACTTTTTAAAAATTTATGTTCGGCTTTCATTTTTTTTTATGTTTGGCTTTCATTTTTATTAATTTTTGGCTTTCATTTTTATTAATTTATGGCTTTCATTATAATTATTTAGGACTTTCATTTTTATTAATTTTTGGCTTTCATTTTTATTAATTTATGGCTTTCATTTTCATTAATATTTGGCTTTCATTTTTATTAATTTATGGCTTTCATTTTCATTAATTTTTGGCTTTCATTTTTATTAATTTTTGGCTTTTATTTTCGTTAATTTTTGACTTTCATTTTCATTAATTTTTGGCTTTCATTTTTATTCATCTATGGCTTTTTTTTTAGTATTTACATTCACCGTTATTTTTTTTTTCTGGTCTATAATTATTATTTTTTTTTTGTATGGAATGTTTCCAAGTTTCACTTTATGTAAATCAGGGGAGACAATAAAGGTGACTGGAGGATGTTTTCATTTTCTGGTTTACATTTTCAAGAGAGGAAAAAGTGCGCCAATTTATGATTCCAGGTCATATGTTAAATAACACAAAACTGCGTTAACAAATTTGAGCTCATTATGACTGTTCTACTTAGCAGAGCCGGATTTAGGTCAATTGAGGGCTAGGAATATTGTGAGCCCCCTATAAAAAAAAAAGTAGACGGGATAAATAAATTATGCAAGTGTCACATGTAAACTTTTACGGCAACTAAGAGTCAGGTGGCATATTGTACGTCCGCTGTTTAATCCGATTAATACACTGCCGAACCTAGGGGTTTGGGGGCCCGTGGGGGCGGCTTGGCATCTTTAGGGCCCCATGATAAGAGGTAATGCTCTTAATATTTAATGTAAAAAAAATTTTTTTTGGTGGGCCTCTCCTCTAGCTGGGGCTCGGGGGGGACTGTCGAATGTGGACCCCCCCTCCTCCTCCCCCCACACCCTAGGTACGCCTCTGAATTAATAGTATAGTGCCTCATCATTGATACGTATAATAATAATACACAAATATGACGGCGTTCATACAAATCTACATAAACTGACAGTGCGTAGACTGTATACTGTGTATTCTGTGGTGTAAAAACAAAACATTCCACTCGATCTTTATAAAGTTAACAAAATCTTAACAAATCTAAACAGCGTGACAACTGGAAGGCAGTGTATTTTATTTTTCTTTTTTTCTTTACAAATGTTTCTATGGAAATGGTTTGATTGCATAACTCACAACCGTGTTTATCGAGACAGTTGTCGATGTTGATTACTAATGGAACTAGTGGTGAGTGGCATGTACTAACAGAACCAGTAGCATGTACTAACAGAACCAGTGGCATGTACTAACAGAACCAGTGGCATGTACTAACAGAACCAGTGACATGTAATGTACTAGACGTGCGTCAAGTCAAGACAAACTAAAAACTTTGGTCAAATCTTTAACCATCAAAAATAATTGTCACGTTTTTAGAGTCATCCTCCCACCCTCCCACTCATCCAACCCCACCCACCCATTACTTCCCTTTCCTCCCCCAGAAAAAAACGATTGGTCAGTCAGCCAGTCGTCAGTTGTTAATTGTACGACAGTCTCACAGTTTAAAAAAAAAAAAAAACCCACAAGCAATGGGTTAAGAAAAAAACTTAAGTGATGTAGGGGGGGGGGGGGAAACAACTTTCTTCCATTACATGACTTTCATCGACCTCCCCCACCACCACCACCACCCCATCCCCCACCCTCACTCCCGCCCTTCTCTCTCTCACACCCATCTGCCCCACCCATAGCTGAGAAGTTTCAATAGATCATAACACCAGACAAACAATATTTACACAGGCTGACCGCCCCCTTCCCTCCCCAACCCCTGCTCCACAAGCCTATAATGGTGGCTTTTTTTTTTTACCCCCAGATTTTTTGTTCCCTGTATGTTCTGTACCAAGAGCCAAAAAGTCTAGCAATATAAAATTAAAAAAAAATACAACTCTACAACCCCCCTCCCCCCGCCCCTGAAGACCAATTACTGAAGTACTTCTTAAGCATGTTTGTACTAACACCGCTGACCGACAGATTCTCTACTCTTTGTCAGGACGACATTGGTTGTAGCAAGTTTGTAACGAGGCTGATCAGCCCGCGGGTGGATGGGGGTGAGGGTGGGAAGAGGGGAGTATGAGAGATGGGAATTGTGAGGCGTGCATGCAGGATCGGCGTGTCGGGGGGCATGCAGGACATAGACTCCCTCCCTCAAACAGACACAAACACACACACACACACACTAAGATTGGGGGCCCATCGTATATTTCAATTCATATTTCCTGGTCTGAAAGCAATTTTGATCAACCTATGGAAATGGATCTACATGTAATCCTCCCTCTTCCCTCCGCCCTTCGCCATTTCTTTCATTTATCCTTCGATGGGTTGGGCATTTCAAGGAGCGGATTTATAAGAGCATTGTTATTTGTGACAATAATATGACATAACGCGTAAGTCTAACTTGAAAAAAGTACTTTGAAAACACGGCTGTGGTCTAATCCGAATGTCATCGAATCATTCAATTAATGAATCCTCTCTAATCGTTCAATCAATCAACCAACCGATCGATTAACTGTGTATTCTATCGATCATTAATTAATTAATCATTATGACATTCAATAAATTTCTCAAATACCCTGCTTTCATCTATCTATCTATCTATCTATCTATCTATCTATCTATCTATCTATCTATCTATCTATCTATCTATCTATCTATCTATCTATCTATCTATCTATCTATCTATCTATCTATCTATCTATCTATCTATCTATTTATCTATCTATCTATCTTCCATCCATCTATCCATCTATCTATCTATCTACATATCAATCTATCTATATATCTATCTATCTAATTATCTATCTGTCTGTATTTCTATCGATCTATATATAGATACTGCTAACGTAAATAGCTCATAGTTCTATGTTTTTTAGAGCATTTTCGAAAAAAATGCTCTATTGTCCCCGTTTTGTCTGTCTGTCTGTCCGTCATCACCCTAGATCTCAACAACCATAAGTCCTAGACCCATGATGTATATATCATTTTTTGTAGGTCTTGGCCTGCCAAGAAATGACTTTTTCCATTTCGCGATCTGACCTCTCAGGGCCGTAAAAGGGGGCATTAGTACCGTTTTTTACTATATAAGCTGGTATTAATAAAGGAGCGCTATATCTCAGCAACTATAAGTCCTAGACCCATGATGTATATATCATTTGTAGGTCTTGGCCTGCCATGTGTACATCAGAAGTTCATTTTGCGATAGGACCTCTGAGGGCCGGGCTTCAGGTCTCTCAAGGGGCTTATATATTATATATACACCTTGTACGTTCAATAACCCGTTCATTTGGTGCGAAATACTGCAGCACGTAGTTTCACCAAGATTTATTAAGAAACTCATCAAATGAAATAGTAAGCTTGTGTTCCGAAAGGTTTAATTGAAAGTATCAGAGCTCCCTGCAACTCACAACAATTGACGGAGTTTTTCGGACGATTAAACTGACTATAATCCTTACGAATGTTTTCAATTATGAGTCCTATTTCAGTAACCACAAACCACTTGTAGTTAGATTTAAGAGATAATAATTTTTTTCAAATATAAAGAAACGTCTTTATAATTTTTTTTTACAGATATATGCATTACACATATGAATTTATAAACATTTCAAAATTTACAAATATTTACTGAAAGATAGCACTACGTACTGATACATAACAGGAAAATGCTGCTAACACGTCCTACAAATCCAGAATGGAACAGGCTTAATTGCTTGTTTTTTTTAATCTTTCTGTTTCTGTCTGCTTGTCTGACTTTCTATTCCGATAGATGAGTCTGTCTTCTCTCTGTGTCTCTGTGTCTCTGTTTCTCTGTCTCTATTATTTTTGTCTGTGTATACAGCCGTCTACAAATATGTAACTGTACCATAATGCCACTACATCCCTTTGAAGCGTTAAAATGCTTTAGCAGGGGCTGCCAGGCATTCTACAGCAGGCGCGAGGCATTCACAGCAGGGGCCAGGCGTTCTACAGCGGGGGCCAGACATTCTTGGGGCCAGGCATTCTACGCAGGGGCAAGCATTCTACAGCGGGGCCAGACATTCTGAGCAGGGTGAGGCATTCTACAGCGGGGCAAGCATTCCTGCAGCAGGGCCAGACATTCTGGCGAGAGTGTCATTCCCCCGCTGGGAGCTGAGCTAAATAAATGTTGCTGCTAAGTAGAGCAAACAAGCAGAGGGGGGGGTCAGACCATATCTTAAAGAGACCTTTCAGCCCGCCGCCCCCCACCACCGC
>JAGDYQ010000001.1:36037340-36057259 GCA_021962125.1 Bulinus truncatus | reverse complement strand
TTTTTTATCCAGTCAGAAATAAAATTAAATAAACAAAACTTCTGATGAAACTGATTAGCGAAACAATTAACATCACAGGGAAAAAATAAGGTTACTTAAAAAACTTAATCCGTTTCACTTTCAAGTTACCCAAAATCCGGAAAACCTACGAAACAAACTTCTTACAATCACAAGAGACGGGAAATGTCAAAATCGAGTTATTTTAAGTGTGTAGTGTGTCGAAATGCTGAACAACATAACATAATGAAATACTCACAATAATAACAACAACACAATTTTTTACTTAGTTTTTTTTTTTGGTATTTTTTGTTTTTACGAGTTCATTTATTCAGAGACCCCACGTTAGGTTTCTCTCTCTCCTCTACTGGAACGTACTTGCAGTTGTTTTTTTTTTAACTTTTCCCACTCTTCCGCGCGAGTATTTTACCTCGCTCGACGATTACTACAGCTTGGCTCGCTAACAGTGTCTTACTCACGCGCCGGGGGTGGGGGGGGGAAGGGGGGGCTGTGTGGTGTGCGCTCCCCGTACTCCTCTCCCCCCCCCCACCCCACAACTCCCCCCTCACTCCAACATCCATTTTGCTCACTCCGCTCTACGCTTGCCTTATCAATTTTGTTCGGTACATGAACAAATGTACTGGTGTATGTACTGGTTTATAATGCTTTACATCTTCAATGAGTGAGGGAGTGGTGGGGAAGGAGGAATTTTAGAAGACAGACTGAGACTGATGTATTCGTTTATAGAGAAAGAGAGAGAGAGAGAGACCGAGGGGTGGGGGGAAGAGGCGGACAAGCTGACAAATACAAATAGACTGACAGAAAATAGAAAAATAAATGCGATTGGCAGACATATAGATAGATAGATAGATAGATAGATAGATAGATAGATAGATAGATAGATAGATAGATAGATAGATAGATAGATAGATAGATAGATAGATAGATAGATAGATAGATAGATAGATAGATAGATAGATAGATAGATAGATAGATAGATAGATAGATAGATAGATAGATAGATAGATAGATAGATAGATAGATAGATAGATAGATAGACATAGATCCGGACAAAACGTATTGTATTGAATGGCTGGTTCCAAACCAAACAGAAACTACCTACTCGTGTTATTACCATTATATACATATCGCTATTGTTGTTGTTGTTTGTTATTGTGTTCATCTATCCCCAGCAAACAAACACTCAAATGTATGGAAGGTGCTGTGGGCCATAAGAAGGTGAGTGTGCGGCTGTTATGGTTTGCTGTGAGCAAGTAATTTAAGACCGACAAGTTAGGTCAACATATGGCTTACTATTGGGTTACGTTCTGGCCCGAAGGAATAGTGAGGGTGGCATAGGAAAGGTCTTGGAAGGAGCGGAGGAGGGAGGAAGGGGTGAAAGGGCTAAATATAGGGGGAGGGAGAGCGCAGTGGGGAGGGGGGTACGGCAGAAGAAAAAGAAGATTTGATGTTGAAAAAACTAAAAAAAAAAAAGGGACAGAGAATACAGACAAGTTATCAAGCGCCCAATTATACACGTTTTGTTCCATCTACATTTACACAAGCCGTGTCTTTTCTATTACTCAGATGAACGGGTTAGAACTCAAGGCATCTTTGGCGGAAACGAGGAGAGGAGAAATGGGGTGATGGGGGTGGGGGGGGGATTTCTGGGTTTTTTCGTTCGTTGTGGAGAGTTGAAGAATGGTTAGGGGTGAAGGGAGAGAGAGAGGGGAGAGGGCTTTTCAGCGGGGATCCGTGGGCACATGTCAGGTTTATCTTGAGCCGTTTGACGTTGATGTGTTGAGGCGTCCCCCTGACAGAGGGGGGAGGGGAATAATTCTTTACTTTTACCAACTGTCACCCCCACTTATAAAATCGTTATGACGAAAGTCAAGACTTTTTAGTAGGGGGGGGAGGGTAAGAAAGGAGGAGGAGCAGGATACAGGGGCGGAGGTGTAGGTGTGCGATAAGTAGATGGATGGAACCATTTTATTTCCGCAGCCGCCTGGTTTCGGAATATGTACATCAAGTCAAACACTAGTGTCGCCGCTGTCTTACATTGATAGATTGGATTTAACTTTTTAAAAATTTATGTTCGGCTTTCATTTTTTTTTATGTTTGGCTTTCATTTTTATTAATTTTTGGCTTTCATTTTTATTAATTTATGGCTTTCATTATAATTATTTAGGACTTTCATTTTTATTAATTTTTGGCTTTCATTTTTATTAATTTATGGCTTTCATTTTCATTAATATTTGGCTTTCATTTTTATTAATTTATGGCTTTCATTTTCATTAATTTTTGGCTTTCATTTTTATTAATTTTTGGCTTTTATTTTCGTTAATTTTTGACTTTCATTTTCATTAATTTTTGGCTTTCATTTTTATTCATCTATGGCTTTTTTTTTTTAGTATTTACATTCACCGTTATTTTTTTTTTCTGGTCTATAATTATTATTTTTTTTTTGTATGGAATGTTTCCAAGTTTCACTTTATGTAAATCAGGGGAGACAATAAAGGTGACTGGAGGATGTTTTCATTTTCTGGTTTACATTTTCAAGAGAGGAAAAAGTGCGCCAATTTATGATTCCAGGTCATATGTTAAATAACACAAAACTGCGTTAACAAATTTGAGCTCATTATGACTGTTCTACTTAGCAGAGCCGGATTTAGGTCAATTGAGGGCTAGGAATATTGTGAGCCCCCTATAAAAAAAAAAAAAGTAGACGGGATAAATAAATTATGCAAGTGTCACATGTAAACTTTTACGGCAACTAAGAGTCAGGTGGCATATTGTACGTCCGCTGTTTAATCCGATTAATACACTGCCGAACCTAGGGGTTTGGGGGCCCGTGGGGGCGGCTTGGCATCTTTAGGGCCCCATGATAAGAGGTAATGCTCTTAATATTTAATGTAAAAAAAATTTTTTTTGGTGGGCCTCTCCTCTAGCTGGGGCTCGGGGGGGACTGTCGAATGTGGACCCCCCCTCCCTCCTCCCCCCACACCCTAGGTACGCCTCTGAATTAATAGTATAGTGCCTCATCATTGATACGTATAATAATAATACACAAATATGACGGCGTTCATACAAATCTACATAAACTGACAGTGCGTAGACTGTATACTGTGTATTCTGTGGTGTAAAAACAAAACATTCCACTCGATCTTTATAAAGTTAACAAAATCTTAACAAATCTAAACAGCGTGACAACTGGAAGGCAGTGTATTTTATTTTTCTTTTTTTTTCTTTTTTACAAATGTTTCTATGGAAATGGTTTGATTGCATAACTCACAACCGTGTTTATCGAGACAGTTGTCGATGTTGATTACTAATGGAACTAGTGGTGAGTGGCATGTACTAACAGAACCAGTAGCATGTACTAACAGAACCAGTGGCATGTACTAACAGAACCAGTGGCATGTACTAACAGAACCAGTGACATGTAATGTACTAGACGTGCGTCAAGTCAAGACAAACTAAAAACTTTGGTCAAATCTTTAACCATCAAAAATAATTGTCACGTTTTTAGAGTCATCCTCCCACCCTCCCACTCATCCAACCCCACCCACCCATTACTTCCCTTTCCTCCCCCAGAAAAAAAAACGATTGGTCAGTCAGCCAGTCGTCAGTTGTTAATTGTACGACAGTCTCACAGTTTAAAAAAAAAAAAAAAACCCACAAGCAATGGGTGAAGAAAAAAACTTAAGTGATGTAGGGGGGGGAAAACAACTTTCTTCCATTACATGACTTTCATCGACCTCCCCCACCACCACCACCACCCCATCCCCCACCCTCACTCCCGCCCTTCTCTCTCTCACACCCATCTGCCCCACCCATAGCTGAGAAGTTTCAATAGATCATAACACCAGACAAACAATATTTACACAGGCTGACCGCCCCCTTCCCTCCCCAACCCCTGCTCCACAAGCCTATAATGGTGGCTTTTTTTTTTACCCCCAGATTTTTTGTTCCCTGTATGTTCTGTACCAAGAGCCAAAAAGTCTAGCAATATAAAATTAAAAAAAAAATACAACTCTACAACCCCCTCCCCCCGCCCCTGAAGACCAATTACTGAAGTACTTCTTAAGCATGTTTGTACTAACACCGCTGACCGACAGATTCTCTACTCTTTGTCAGGACGACATTGGTTGTAGCAAGTTTGTAACGAGGCTGATCAGCCCGCGGGTGGATGGGGGTGAGGGTGGGAAGAGGGGGAGTATGGGAGAGATGGGAATTGTGAGGCGTGCATGCAGGATCGGCGTGTCGGGGGGCATGCAGGACATAGACTCCCTCCCTCAAACAGACACAAACACACACACACACACACTAAGATTGGGGGCCCATCGTATATTTCAATTCATATTTCCTGGTCTGAAAGCAATTTTGATCAACCTATGGAAATGGATCTACATGTAAATCCCTCCCTCTTCCCTCCGCCCACTCGCCATTTCTTTCATTTATCCTTCGATGGGTTGGGCATTTCAAGGAGCGGATTTATAAGAGCATTGTTATTTGTGACAATAATATGACATAACGCGTAAGTCTAACTTGAAAAAAGTACTTTGAAAACACGGCTGTGGTCTAATCCGAATGTCATCGAATCATTCAATTAATGAATCCTCTCTAATCGTTCAATCAATCAACCAACCGATCGATTAACTGTGTATTCTATCGATCATTAATTAATTAATCATTATGACATTCAATAAATTTCTCAAATACCCTGCTTTCATCTATCTATCTATCTATCTATCTATCTATCTATCTATCTATCTATCTATCTATCTATCTATCTATCTATCTATCTATCTATCTATCTATCTATCTATCTATCTATCTATCTATCTATCTATCTATCTATTTATCTATCTATCTATCTTCCATCCATCTATCCATCTATCTATCTATCTACATATCAATCTATCTATATATCTATCTATCTAATTATCTATCTGTCTGTATTTCTATCGATCTATATATAGATACTGCTAACGTAAATAGCTCATAGTCTGTTTTTAGAGCATTTTCGAAAAAAAAATGCTCTATTGTCCCCGTTTTGTCTGTCTGTCTGTCCGTCATCACCCTAGATCTCAACAACCGTAAGTTCTAGACCCATGATGTATATATCATTTTGTAGGTCTTGGCCTGCCAAGAAATGGCTTTTTTCCATTTCGCGATCTGACCTCTCAGGGCCGTAAAAGGGGCATTAGTACCGTTTTTTACTATATAAGCTATATTAATAAAGGAGCGCTATATCTCAGCAACTATAAGTCCTAGACCCATGATGTATATATCATTTTGTAGGTCTTGGCCTGCCATGTGTACATCAGAAGTTCATTTTGCGATAGGACCTCTGAGGGCCGGGCTTCAGGGCTCCTAAGGGGCTTATATATTATATATACACCTTGTACGTTCAATAACCCGTTCATTTGGTGCGAAATACTGCAGCACGTAGTTTCACCAAGATTTATTAAGAAACTCATCAAATGAAATAGTAAGCTTGTGTTCCGAGTTTAATTGAAAGTATCAGAGCTATGCAACAACAATTGACGGAGTTTTCGGACGATTAAATGACTATAATTTCGAATGTTTTCAATTATGAGTCCTATTTCAGTAACCACAAACCACTTGTAGTTAGATTTAAGAGATAATAATTTTTTTTCAAATATAAAGAAACGTCTTTATAATTTTTTTTTACAGATATATGCATTACACATATGAATTTATAAACATTTCCAAAATTTACAAATATTTACTGAAAGATAGCATACGTACTGATACATAACAGGAAAATGCGCTAACACGTCCTGTGTCCAGAATGGAACAGGCTTAATTGCTTGTTTTTTTTTAATCTTTCTGTTTCTGTCTGCTTGTCTGACTTTCTATTCCGATAGATGAGTCTGTGTCTCTGTGTCTCTGTGTCTCTGTTTCTCTGTGTCTCTGTGTGTCTGTGTGTCTGTGTCTCTGTGTCTCTGTGTCTCTGTAAATATGCCACTACATCAGCCCCGAAGCGTTAAAATTCTACAGCAGGGGCCAGGCATTCTACAGCAGGCGCGAGGCATTCTACAGCAGGGGCCAGGCATTCTACAGCAGGGGCCAGACATTCTACAGCAGGGGCCAGGCATTCTACAGCAGGGGCAAGCATTCTACAGCAGGGGCCAGACATTCTACAGCAGGGGCCAGGCATTCTACAGCAGGGGCAAGCATTCTACAGCAGGGGCCAGACATTCTACAGCAGGGGCCAGGCATTCTACAGCAGGGGCCAGGCTAAATAAATGTTACTAAGTAGAGCAAACAAGCAGAGGGGGGGGGTCAGACATAACAAAGAGGGGGCCCTCCCAGCCCGCCGCCCCCCACCCCGCCGCGCGCTACGGGCCTGCACCACATTGTATGTCTTTCAAAACCAGTCTCAAATATGAAAAGAAGCGCTGGTCTACAAATGTCTCATTTAATCTGAACACTATCAACCGTTTCAACAGCTTCCAAACAGTCGAACTAAACTAAAAATTCTACCTAGTTTGGGCCCCTGCCTGGTTCACCCCCCCCCCTTTGTAGAACTTACGTCCTATCTCACTGTTGAAATACTTGAAACACACACTTCGACTCACAAACTGGTATGTTGTCCAAGAATCCAAACGAACCCGAAACTCATTTCCTTTCAAGTCACACACACAAAAAAAAAAAATTTGTGTTCACGTGAACTGAACATGTCCCACTAAAGTTCAACTATCAGACAGACACATTTATAAGACGCTGTATGACTTTCTCTTTTTTTTTTTTTTACAATTTTTAAGAATTTTTTTTTTAAATGATTATTTGGCTCACTGCGAGACGCTTCCAGCTGATTCCAGAC
This sequence comes from Bulinus truncatus, assembly GCA_021962125.1. Classification (NCBI taxonomy): domain Eukaryota; kingdom Metazoa; phylum Mollusca; class Gastropoda; family Planorbidae; genus Bulinus; species Bulinus truncatus. The sequence goes on along the minus strand of JAGDYQ010000001.1, from coordinate 36,050,409 downwards.
TGCGGCTAAAACTGGTCAGCTATTTTCTTCCTTCTTTTCTTCCCATTTTTTTTGTTAAATTCTTTCTTTCGTGTTTCTTCAAAAGCGCAGCGGGTTGTTGATGGAAATATAACATGGAGGCGGACATGTAGAAAAGTCTGCCTTACTGGTCACGTGAAGCACAACGTTTCTAAAAATAAACTCACTTCGTCACGGACAGAAAATAAAACGCCGACAAGGTTAAAGTTCACAGAAATGTTATTTTTAAAACACGGTAATTTAAAAAAAAAAATACTGAGAAAAAGAAATTTAAAAATAATAAAGTTTTCCCTAACCCATCCTAAAACTCACTAAACGCCCCCCTCCCCTTTCCCCGAACGCCCGTATACTTTAAACAGTAACCAATCATCAATGACATATATATATAAAGACACCACTGTACCATTAAAAGGGGCTGTGGAAAGATAACCCTTGCCAGAACATCAAGAGTTGCTGCCGCTGACTTGGTAAAAAAAAAATTTCTTTATAGATAAATTTGATTTACTAATACTTACAAATGGATTTTTTCTTCTTCTTCATTCTTTAACTTTGATGATCTAAATTTATTTTCATCTTCGTCGCTGGGGAAAAGGGGGGAAGGGGGGGTAGGTTGATGCGGCCACAGGAAATGGACAGTCGGCGAAGTCTAAGAAGTTCAAGATTAAAACCACTTTACGAACTACTCTGCGTACCGGTACCACTTATTAAAAATTCGTTCGGTTTAGTATATCATTAAAATAGTTGGATGTTAGGATACTTTAGTAAACATTAAGGTCCGTTGAATGATTGAAGTTTAGGATGTTCTGGTATTCTAGTACAATAAGGGCCCGTTGAATGATAGAAGTTTAGGATGTTCTGGTATTCTAGTACAATAAGGGTCCGTTGAATGATAAAGGTTTAGGATGTTCTGGTATTCTAGTACAATAAGGGTCCGTTGAATGATAGAGGTTTAGGATGTTCTGGTATTCTAGTACAATAAGGGTCCGTTGAATGATAGAAGTTTAGGATGTTCTGGTATTCTAGTACAATAAGGGCCCGTTGAATGATAGAAGTTTAGGATGTTCTGGTATTCTAGTACAATAAGGGTCCGTTGAATGATAAAGGTTTAGGATGTTCTGGTATTCTAGTACAATAAGGGTCCGTTGAATGATAGAGGTTTAGGATGTTCTGGTATTCTAGTACAATAAGGGTCCGTTGAATGATAAAGGTTTAGGGATGTTCTGGTATTCTAGTACAATAAGGGTCCGTTGAATGATAGAGGTTTAGGATGTTCTGGTATTCTAGTACAATAAGGGTCCGTTGAATGATAGAAGTTTAGGATGTTCTGGTATTCTAGTACAATAAGGGTCCGTTGAATGATAGAGGTTTACGGACCGATATTTATAAGGCAGACCGACATGCAGGCAGACAGACACAGAGACAGACGGGCATGAGGACAGACGGGCAAGCAGACAGACAGACAGACAGACAGACAGACAGATAGATAGATAGATAGATAGATAGATAGATAGATAGATAGATAGATAGATAGATAGATAGATCGATAGATAGATAGATAGATAGATAGATAGATAGATAGATAGATAGATAGATAGATAGATAGATAGATAGATAGATAGATAGATAGATAGATAGATAGATAGATAGATAGATAGATAGATAGATAGATAGATAGATAGATAGATAGATAGATAGATAGATAGATAGATAGATAGATAGATAGATAGACATGAAAACATATAGATGGCAGACAGTAACTAGATTTGCAAAGACAGTAACCAGGCTGACAAAACAGAAACTCAACTCCGCTAGAGTCTGTCTGACAAACAGGGCAGCACACCGCAGTGGGAGATACAGCCCAGACCAACATGAATGTAGACCACGGGTTTAAATCACAAGCCACACGCCGAGGTGCCTCACTGTCGACTGCCACCCTGATTATTGTGGGTTTAGTATTAGAATACAAAGATCCAACTATAACAGAGATGTAGTAAAATGACACAACAAAAAGAATGGCCCCCATGAAAAAATCTCATAGAGTTCTGTGCCTTCCATACCGAATTTATACTTTATAATTGTTTGTTTTAATAATCTCATGGAGTTCTGTGCCTTCTATACCGAATTTATACTTTATAATTGTTTGTTTTAATAATCTCATAGAGTTCTGTGCCTTCTATACCGAATTTATACTTTTATAATTGTTTGTTTTAATAATCTCATAGAGTTCTGTGCCTTCTACACCGAATTTATACTTTTATAATTGTTTGTTTTAATAATCTCATAGAGTTATGTGCCTTCTATACCGAATTTATACTTTATAATTGTTTGTTTTAAATTTAAGTCTAAATTTGTAGGCGAATTTAAATGGGCAGCTTCCTTAGTTTAACAATTCAAACTGACAATTTTAAGGTATTTTATTTAATTTTGTTTAGATTATCTTTTATTTAATAAATATATTGCAGTATGTTTTTATCTTCTTATCCGAATGTTGCTCACAGCAAGGAGAAGCTTTGCACCAGACTAGCCCCATGTCAACCTAACGGAACCAGCAGAAAGGGGAAATATTTCCACAAATTAAACCACCCTTTTTTTAAATAGTACACTACCGGCGGGTGGATAATATAACAGTGAGAATTTAGTTATTGGTGCGACACTCCGACGATTTTATGTATATATATATATATATATATATATATAAACCACTCGTCAAAACGGAAGTTGATAACGCAGCACAGACCACCGTGAAACGTGTAGCCCGCAAAAACTGAAATCAGGTGTGCTCAGGTAGTTGGTACACGTGCAACCAATAAACACACACATACGCGCGAGCTCACGGAGGCTCACCTAGACGCACACACACACACACACACACAACGTTGTAAGAGTGTGAGTCGTGAGTCGGACGATTAGGAAGGTCGCGATGGCAGCCACTTCCTAATAGCCTGGAGGAAGTTGGAATGGACGGGGATTTGAACCAGTGCCAAACACGATCAGGTTGATTAAAAACAAGGTATCTTTTTTTTTTTTTTTAAAAGTTCTTTCGATCTATTTTAGGTTTTCTTTTCTGTGGCGAATTAGCAATTAGCCAATAAGTAGTTAAGGTTTATAAATAGATATTTGTTTATGAGCGAACGTCATCTAGAGAGATTTCATATGTAATGATTAAAAATAGGCATATCAACAATCTATCTGGATGTGGTCTATCTTGTTAGTAATACTGCACCACTGCACTAGGTGAACTGGGTGCATTAAGACTTAGTTGGCTCACTAGAGCAGTGGTCCCCCCCCCCAAACCCCCAGGGGCCGCGGACCGGTACCGGTCTGTGAATCAAATGTTACCAGGCCGCCTAGACATATTAAATTATGTCCTTTATATTTATAATCTAAAATATAAATAATCAACTCTCACCCCCCACACACCCCTCAGAGGGCCGCGGTGAGATAATCGAACGTTGAGCGGTCCGCGGTGAGAAAAAAAGGTTGGGGACCACTGCACTAGACTTTAGTCGAACGCAGTTTTAAAATAAAAAAAATACAATTGAGAAGAATACTGATAAGTTAACAGCTGAGCAGATGTACCACACAATTTAGTACCTTTGAGGTGCAGAGTACAGTTAATGCAGGGGAGTCTGGTAAGGTACTGTCAGTCCAGTACAGAGATACAAGGGCACCCCCCCCCCCAGGAATTTTTAATGTTTATTTTTTAAATATTTCCCTGATTTGATTAAAAGTGCAGTTAAAATCTATATATATATATATATATAATAGACACGGTGTATAATTTATTGTTACATAGGAATTGTATAACTTTATAAATAATTTCGTGGTAATATTTTTTGATGAGATATCACCAGCTAAGTTTTTTTTTTTTTAGATCACGAATTACATGCTTTTTTTTTTTTTAACAAAAAAAAAAAAAGCCAAATTGTTTAATATTTAAACTAATTATGACCATTATTAGGTATAAAACAATCAATACTTATACATTACCGTATAATGCTCACAGGTGAACAATAATGCATTTCTGAATTTGTATTGTTACTCAATTTCCGAAAATAGGACTGGAACCAGAAAGTTTTTTTTTTTGATAGGATGGGGTGGGTGGTTCTAGAATGACTTCCAATGATGTTGGAGTAAAAGTACATGTCGAGGGGGGGGGGCTTTTTTATAACAATTGATTCTTGACTGGGGAAGAGGTGGGGACCAGGTTGGCAGTGAAAAACTAGTTAGCCAATTTGGCCTATCCTTAAAGGAAGGCTAAGTTAGTTCAGTTAAAACTAAACCTGGCTATTCATGCGATTGTGTTAATATATAGATGTGTGCATTTAGAAAGATTCGGGAACGTGCCAAATATGATATATAACCGTTAAGAAAAGAAATATCTATAAATAATGGAATGTAATTAATCAATCAATTAAACACATACCATAAACAATTGTATCTAATGCAACACCTGCGAATGAAATTTAAGTTCAATTTATTAAAAGATAAGGCTAAAAATGTAAACAAATGAAGATATTTTTAAAGTGTTAACCAAAAGAAGAGATAAAAAATATTGACAGCCGATATTTTGCACAGTTTGAGTATGAAATATGACATAACATATGAACAGGAAACTATTAATGTGAAATATGAAAGGGAAGGGGGGGCATACAAGTTCAATGACACAACACGACACCACCTTCTTGGCTGGGGCGATATATAAGTAACGGCAACTCTATGTATGAAGCCATCGTTTAAAGTTATCTCCCGTTACAGCTCGGATTGTGAGCATAAATTCCACAAGGCAACACAGGTGAAGACACAGACTCGCAGTTAAATGTGGAGGAGCCCAGGTGGCATCATCAGTGTGTGGTGGGGGGCCCAATCAAAATAGAGGCACAGACTGCCTCATCGGAAGGGAGACTCAACGTATCACATGTATTAGAGGCATACCTAGGGTATGGGGAGGGGGAGGGTCCAAATCCGTAAGTCCCCCAGCCAGGGCCCCAGCTAGAGGGGGCCCCCACATTTTTTTTAAAAATTAAATATTAAGTACATATCTCATGTCATGATGTCGCATGTAAAAATGCAGGGGTCCACAAAGAGGCCAAGCCTCGGGCCCCCCAAATCCCTAGGTTCGGCACTGCTTAATTGTTTCATTTCTCTCTCTCTTTTTTTTTCTTTACTTCTGCGCCCAAGGGCCTCAACCTAACTTAAACCGTCTCTAAACGAGTTATGCATAATCTCGACGTTCTGGCGTTTGAGGCGGATAGATCAGAATTTGACGCGGGCAAGAAAAAAAAATATATGTACTTAAATATTTAAAAAAAGAAGACGTTAGTCTACTGGGTGACCTCACAACAACAAGGTCAAGGTTATTCGTACGTCGTAGGCGTAGAAATAGTTTACTAAAGCTGCCATCTTTGACAAGGCAGCGAACTCTCGGCGGAACTAAAAGAGACACCTGCTGGTTTGGACAGGTGAACATATACTGTGGGCTAGTGTGGACCAAAACTGTCTCTTCACATCTGAACGTCCCCCCCCTGTTCTTCAACACGAACACACACACACACACACACACATACACACACAGAGCGTGTTCTTGCCATCTGTCAAAGTACCTACCTTGACGACTTAATTATCGCTACGGAAACTTTAGTCAAACACTCATGGACCGATAACTCTGAACTGTTTAATCATCTTTGGGAGAACTCTTGTAGAACGTCAAATTTCGAGAAAGGGTGTGGGTGTGTGTGTGGGGGTGGGGAGTCATTGTAAAGTGTCAGGACAAGGTTGACTAGATTGTCACCCCCCCCCCACACACACACACCCTCTAGTTCCTTAGTTTTTTTTTTAGTTTTTTTTATTCTTAGGTCTTTCATTTATATATAATATTTCCTAGACAATTTCCATTGCATAATTTTACATTGCACAACTAGTTTCTTTAATATTTTTTTAGTTTGTAATTAAAAAATAAATATTGTTCTCAAAGTCCTGACTTCTGAGACTTAAAATTTGTTATTTCTGCATGAAATCTGAAGTAAAACTTGATTAACTTTTCACACAAAAAATAAAAAAAAAAATTTTTCAAGATTATTTTACTGATTTTTTTTTTTTCAAACTCATCTACTTCATCTATACCAGTGGTCGGCAAACGTATCACCCAAAGAGCCAAATATGAACATTACAACAATTAAAAAAAAATTTGGAGCCAAATCTGCTTGTTTAGTAAACGTTTATTGCAATAATAATAAGTAGTACACTAAATAAGTAGTACACTAAATAAGTTGTATACTAAATAAAACTAAATGCCAGAGCCGCACTTAATGAGCCAAAGAGCCACATGCGGCTCCGGATCCGCACTTTGCCGACCACTAATCTATACAAACAGCTACTGGAAAAAAAAATCTAACGTATTTCTGCCTTGGGTTTTAATCCCCGAAGTTTACTGTCAAACTAAAAAAAATACAAAACAAACATACAGAAATTGAATGAAAACAATTTAAAATACATCATTGTTATGAACTTTTTGTGATATAGTGAAAAATTATTACCAGCTGTAAAAGTTAAGTCCCCTTAGTCCTAAGGGGCCATCGGGGCAGATGAAGTGTAGAATTCATCTGTTTCTATAACCTATACGGATATCACAACGCCCAGCCGTCTTTATTCCCCCCAATTAAAGTAAGGTACCCATTTAAAGCTGGGTGGACTTGAGGGAATTTAACCAGCTTGAACTAGGACCTTGAAAAAAATTCCATTGGTTCTCACCGAGGATCGAACCCAGGACTCTCAGATCGACTGTCGATCATCTACAATTCTACACCACTCGGCCATCCGTCCCAATTACAAGCTGATTTACTAGTAATGTATATATTTTGTTCACAGCAACTTGTCAACAACCTTTAACTATATTTGCTATGGAGAACTGATGGGGGACTCAGTGCCGAACCTAGGGATTTTGGGGGCCCGGGGGCTTGGCCTCTTAGGGGGCCCCTGCATTTTGACATTCGACACCATGACATGAGATAATATACGTAATATTTTATGTAAAAAAAGATTTTGGGGGCCCAACTCATGCTAGAACTCGGGGGACTTTCGAATTAGGACCCCCTTCTCCCTCCACCCTAGGTACGCCTCTGGGAGGACTGATGGTCGTGCGGTAAAGCGCTCGACTGTCGACCTGAAGGTACCTGGTTCGAACTCCGGTGATGACCAAGGAAATTTTTCAGGTTCCCCGCTATGTCTTCCTTGGTGCCTCCATTAGTGGTTTATAGGATCAAAGAGATTTCATCTCATCCTTTAAGGGTAGGGTTGCCATATTTTTTCACGGACCAACCGAGACAGTTCTGTCTTTTTTACTTTAGGTTTAGGGGATGTCGGTTCCGGGCCATTATGAAAACAGTAATGTAAAAAACACTTAAAATATAGAATAGATAATCTTTGTTATTTATTCATAATGGTACACAAACATGATTTTTTTTTACAAAACAAAAGTTTTCTTCTTGTTGTACCTCTCGTATTTTTCACTTCTGTAAATTTGTATCACTGTGTTACTTACCAAAATGTTACTGATCACACAAGAGCAGATTAATCATTCTCTGATCTAATAATTTTGCTCAATTATTTCCAAAAAACTGCCCTGAATCTAAACCGGGACAATTTCAACAACCGGGCGGGACACCGGGACAACCCAGTATATCCGGGGCTGTCCCGGCCAAACCGGGACGTATGGCAAGTCTATTTAAGGGACTTCACACATGAAGCTCAGCTCCCAGAGATTAAGGCAGCTATGGACAAAGGCGACTCATAAACCAAACTCCAGGTTTTAAAACTTTAAATTTTTTACCGCCTTCGGCTCACAGCGTTTTATACCAGACATTGGGCAAACACCAGGCCCGTGGGTCAAATACGGCCTGTAAGGGTGATTGGTCCATTTTCTCCACTCGTTTACATCAATGACGTTGACATTAAATGTTTATTGTTTATGTCCTGAACACGGCCCTTCTGTAAAATTGTAGGGTCCCGTGTGGCTTACGGTTCAAAATGTTTTCTCTTGGTTTAGATTGTTTTAACCTGATTTGAAAATGAAAGTCCACAAAGGTACACTGTCATAGCCATGAAATAATAATCATATATAATAAAGGCGATTTAAAATACAATCATAAAAAAAATCGGATCTGCCCGAAACTAAAAATAACTTAGCCTTCTACCGATCAAGCCCAAGTGGATATAAATGCACAGGGTACAGCTAGTATCCACATATTATCTGTACGACAGTACTACGACATATCTATTTTATGGTATGAATTTTTTTTTTATCATTTATGTCACCAAGCTTACATCTGACTCTGAATTAAACAAAGTTTCTAAATTGTTCAATAAAAAAACATAAAGCAAACATGGGCGAGGCCCGCGAGCCACGCATGAAGAATGGCCCGCGATTCATAACGTTCGCTATGGGTAACTGATGGGTAACTCTAAATGTATTGGGAACATATGCAATATTTTGTTCACAAACAAATTAGTTCGTTTTTTTTTTTGCCTGGGTTTTTTTTTAAACGCATAATTTGCAAAGTGGGGGGGGGGGAGTATCCTTGTTCTCATCCACCCCCCACCCCCTCACACTTCCCTACTTCACCCAGTTTACGTACACTTCACAATGTCGACAGTTTGCCTGGTGTTTCCCGTCGAAAACTTCCACTGCGACACAATGAAAAACACAGCAACAACAACATCACACACACACACACACGCAAGATAATTACCACTTTCACAGGATCATCTCAACCCCTCCGCTCTTCCTCACCCCCACCCCACCCCTACCTCCCCCCCCCCCCCAACAAGCCGTATCCCGCACGGTGATTCCGTCTCTGAAAATGAGCGTATCCGTTAAAACCAAGCTTCAGGCAATTAATCCCTGACACCACAACAAGAGTGAAGCGCCCGACCCTCCCCCATCCAATCACCCACACCCCATCCCCCCACCCTTTAACGACTCTCCTATAATTTCTTCCCCAACCCCCCCCCCTCCCCCAGTTCACGGTAATACTCAGTGTGATTACCAAGACAAATAATTGGAACAATTACACGCGGAACGGAGAAAGGTCAAACAGCTTTCACTTTGTGTTTTTTTTTGTACAGGCCCGCGCGGAGGGGGAGGGGGGGATGAGTGGTGGTGGTGGTGGTGGCAGCGGTGGGATTCTACGACTGGCCGTGGCGGTACTTGAGGTCACTGTGCTTTGAGAAGGGGTCAACTGGCTGTTGCGGTCATTAAATGATGATGTTGTTGTTTGTTTCTCCTGTGGTTGTTAGCAGTTGAAGTGGTAGTGTGTTAACAGACTGAGATGTGCTGAAATTTTTTTTGTGTGTTATTAGTGAAAGTAATCATGTACATGTGTGTGTGTGTGTGTGTGTGCGTGCGTTTGTGTTGTCACTTGACTAGTTTATTGTAGAAGTTGACAATGTCATTAGAACAATGTAGGACTCTCTATCCATCCATTTATTTACCCATCCATCAGCTATATATATCCAACCATTCACCCTTCTATCTATCTGTATATCTATATATCAATTAATTTTTTCCACATTTTTTCTTTATCTGCTTATATATAACATTCATATTATCAAAATCAGATATTTGTATCAATAAGATGATTATATTTCTATATGTTAACATTAACACTGATTATTTTGTCTCTTTCATCCTTGTAGGCATTACGGGGGATTCGATAGTTTTGATCTGCATCACTTGTAGGATTGGTCTAAAACCACTAGCTACTGAGCCAACACATATGTACGTCCTATTTTTAAGTCCACGTTGTCCAAAAGCTATTACTATCTCCTAGTCCTTCAATGGAACTGGGTCAGCACTATTTGGACATAAACTGTAACAGTTAACTTCTCAGGGATGTCCAGTTGGAAAAATTTGAGACTCTGGTGGCCTCATTGGACTATTTAGTTTAGATGATCGTGGACGGATGCACCATGTGTGCCCTAAAGCCACCGGTGCCGCTTGGATATGAATCATGCACGGATGCTCCATGTGTGCCCTAAAGCCACCGGTGCCGCTGGGATATGAATCATGCACGGATGCACCATGTGTGCCCTAAAGCCACCGGTGCCGCTTGGATATGAATCATGCACGGATGCACCATGTGTGCCCTAAAGCCACCGGTGCCGCTTGGATATGAATCATGCACGGATGCACCATGTGTGCCCTAAAGCCACCGGTGCCGCTTGGATATGAACCAGCAACATGACCCTCATGTCGATGGGCGGTTGGGGGGGGTCGGGGTCGGGGGGGGAGGCAATAAACTGATCACCAAACACCGTTTCATGTGAAGATCAGATCACATCAGAACCTTTCTTTACAAAAAACAAACACCCCCCCCCCAAGGTCATTTGTGTTTGCGAAAGGAAACTGCGATAAGCGAGCCGTCCAGCTGAAGTGGTTCAACTGACCACTGGCTATAATTCTTGCCATACCTGCCTGATATATTGTTTATTATCCGGCGGGGTATCAGAGGGGGGAGAAATGGCCGTAAGATATCACCTTGAAACGTGTGGGAGAAGTGGGGAGGAGGGGGGTCTAAACGGTCGATCAAAGGAGAGACTCAAATATCTATCCAGGGCTGTGGATGGTTTTCATGTGACCTCCCCCACCCCACTCGCCATCGCTTCTCGCGGTCCACAGAGGTCTAAAGTCTAAAAAAAAAAAATTCTTTAAAAAAAGGGAGGTTGGGGTGGGGGGGGGCAGACCGCGAACATTATAAACCGGAGGGCATCTCTGCCCGTTTTACAGAGATAGGAAACAAAGCCACGTTTGTTTTTGTGTTGATCTGGACAGTGGTTCGAATAGCCGCTGCCTCCCACCGTCAGCCCCCCCCCCCCCAGGGAGTGGGGGAGGCCTGGCAGACATATCTAGGGCAGCAGTGTATCTTGGCACAAGTGAGTGTCCAACATGGAAAGAAAAGAAAAAAAGAAAAAAAAAAATCATGGTGTTGGCCAGATGTGGGCAGATTGACTGACACAGGTTGTCCTGTCCACTCTTGGCCGGGGAGAAACTTGAAGACTGGACACAAGAAGCAATGTAGATTGTACGGAATTGGGTTTAAGTGGACAAACACATGCTGGACTTCATGTAGACTGCTCAGACTGTAAAACACAGAATGAGCTGACTTTAGAGACTACAGCTAAAAGAGTGTTTGTTGATATCACGTGTAGTTAACAAGCTATGAGAGTGTTTGTTGATATCACGTGTAGTTAACAAGCTATGAGAGTGTTTGTTGATATCACGTGTATTTAACAAGCTATGAGAGTGTTTGTTGATATCACGTGTAGTTAACAAGCTATGAGAGTGTTTGTTTGTTGATTTAATTAAATCTCATCGCTATTGTTAACATGCAACCATCTCTAGACACAGTTGTTTAAAGCGCTCGCATACAACAATATATTTCTCAACACTAACACCGCTAGTCTCCAATAACATGCAACAAACAATCTTTATACTCGGTTGTAACAAAAAAAAACTCCCATTCAACAATATATTTCTCAACACTAACATCCTCCTAATAATGTCATTCCTTTACCCCACGGCTGTTGTTGTTATACACACACACACACAAACAAACAACTATTTCTCTTTCTGTGATAAGCAACAACCACAACAACAACAAATCCTCCATACCTTGTAAGTTGTGTGAGGCGAGCTAACATGTCAAAATACTAACCCGTTAACAAGAAAACAATTTAGTCCGCCATCCAAAGTATTCACCCAGCCCTCAATGGACCCTCCCCCCCCCCCCACTTGCTATAACCCCCGAGGATCGGTGGGGAAAAGCATACCTAGTGCTCACCTCCGTAGGTGGCCGCTTACGGTCATAGAAAATGCCGGCCACATGTTGGTCAGATTCCGACGCTGACTGTCCATTTCGGTCTATTAGTAGTAACCTTTAGTACGGTGACCTGAAGTGCGGAGTGTAGCCGGTCACTTGGTACAGATAGATACTAGTGTGACTGGTTGATGCCTGGGAGATCATTTATGTGGGTCAACCAGGCTGTTATCTTTTACTTTAAAGGAAAGGCGTGATGGCGGACAAACAGCGTATCAGTGGTCATGTGTGTTGTAAAATCTTTTTTTTGTTATTGTGAAATTAGAGCGGCCATGGGAACAGTCCGCGAGCCACGTCTGGCCCACCGGACATAAACCCGGCCCGCTGCAGCCGTTTGTTTTGTTTCAGCATTAGCTTTTAATGTTGTGAAGTTTACCTTCAGTTTGTTTTTTAGTGAACCTCGGCATTAGCTTTTAATGTTGTGAAGTTTACCTTCAGTTTATTTTAGAGTGGACATCAGCATTAGCTTTTAATGTTGTGAAGTTTACCTTCAGTTTGTTTTTTAGTGGACCTCGGCATTAGCTTTTAATGTTGTGAAGTTTACCTTCAGTTTATTTTAGAGTGGACATCAGTATTAGCTTTTCATGTTGTGAAGTTTACCTTCAGTTTATTTCAGTTCTTCTCTTTGTGCAGCCCGCAATTCAAATTTTTGAACCTAATGTGACCCGCGACTCAAAATGTTTGCCCACCCCTGCACGATGGGCGGCGGGTCTTCAGTGGGGCCCACCTCACTTCTACATCAGATGCAATTTTTAATGGATGTGCTCATTTGTTAATCTATATCTTATCTATCTCCCGTCTATAACTAATCTATTTCCCCATCCATCTCTAACATATCTCCCATCTATCTCTGATCTATCTCACATATCTATATTTAACCTATCTCCCATCTATCTCTAATTTGTCTCGTATTTTCTGTACGTTGTGTGTTTGTCTTTAACTGCAGGGCCGGTGTCTGGACGATGGTACCAGGCTGTGCTTCTGATATGTGCGGAATTTTATTTTTTATAAAGTGGCGCGTGGGAAAGCAACGTGATGCGTCAACAAAAGGTGGCATAGGACTGGGGTGGTGGGGGGTTGATGCTATAGACCCTGAGGCCTGTCAATGAAGCCGATTAAATGTCAGCGGAGAATTTAGCGAAACGAACAAGGTGGAAAAGTGGCGTACTTTGAATTGG
>JAGDYQ010000001.1:36034642-36036840 GCA_021962125.1 Bulinus truncatus | reverse complement strand
ATTAGTCTGTTAGTTTGTTGGTCTGTTGGTCTGTTGGTCTGTTAGTCTGTTAGTCTGTTGGTCTGTTGGTCTGTTAGTATGTTGGTATGTTAGTCTGTTTGTATGTTGGTCTGTTAGTCTGTTAGTCTGTTGGTCTGTTGGTCTGTTAGTCTGTTGGTCTGTTAGTCTGTTGGTCTGTTGGTCTGTTAGTCTGTTGGTATGTTGGTATGTTGGTATGTTGGTCTGTTAGTGTGTTGGTTGATTCTGTAGACAGGGCCGCCTGCTGGGGGGGTCTCAACCCGAATAAATACAACTTTTTAATTATAACTTTTTGAAATTTACCTGTTGAAAACAATATCAGTACTTTTAACAAGATTATAAAGTACTTAAACACACAAATGTTACCTTGACTGGTGTCAAATTAAAGTGTTGTCCATTCTCTTTACCTACACTACTGATTATGTTTTAAAAAAAAGCAAATGGGCGGATAAGAAAGTTAGAATCCACACCTGGATAACGATCCATCCACCTTGGTCTGTCTCCGTGTCACAAAGAAAATTTGCACCAAACATTCTTGACTTCACAAAAGCATACTGTGTTTTTGAATACATTCTTCGAGTGCACTCACTAAACTGTCAAAAAAAAATGATTTTTTCTTGCCTCAATGTCATTTATTTCACAGTAACCACTATCTGTGTAGATTACACATTGGCAAACTTCAACCCGAGGGTGAATTATGGCCCGTTTGTTCTGGCCCGTATTCCTCTCCCCTTTTGCACAAGTTTACATGAATGAAGTTTACAATATTTATTATCATACTAGCTGTACCCTGCAAAAAACTTTGCATATAGTTATGTCCCCTTAGGTTTGATCGGTAGGCTAGGTCAGTGGTCGGCAAAGTGCGGCTCCGGAGCCGCATGTGGCTCTTTGGCTCCTTAATTGCGGCTCTGGCATTTACTTTTATTTAGTATACAACTTATTTAGTTGTTACGGGCTCTTTTGATGATAATAAACACACAGTGAAACACACAGGTATATCAACAGATAAGTCAACGCTTATTGATTTGAAATATAAACTAAATGAACTTTATTTAAACTACTCGTGACTGCACGACTATCTCATACAAACCCTAATACCACCCTCTGACTTAAAAACTAACTTACAACTTCTGGTCCCCGATCTGGTGGGTGGGGGATAGGGGGGGGGGGGGGGGATGGGTGTTTCGGACAGTAGGGCTTTGATCTCGGTAGGAGATCGGGGCGATGCGTTACGCACATCAAAGCCTGACTCGGAGGTTTGACCAGAGTCCAGTGGTGCTTTGATCTCGGTCACTTTAACTGTGCTACGCTGATCACAGGTGTGGCGATGAGGGAAACATAATATGGGGGTAGGGGGGCTGTGATGAGAGGGGGTGCGATCGTAACATCTCCCTCCTTGTCAGTAAGCATGATGCAATCATGCAAGATAAAATATACATCAAAATGTGTACTAAACCAAAAAAAAAAAATCATACATTTGGAAATTACATAATTATTAATGTCAAAATGACATGCTGATAAGATACACAAGAGACATAATTCTAAAATTAGATCTTCTAACAGAAGTGTCATCCATTCTACGGTCTATCAAACCAATTTGTTTGGTTCCAGCTAGACTATCTTAACTAAAAAAGTAGAAACTAAAATATAAGCAATTTACTTATATTGGTACATCTAACAGTTTACAAGAGATTGCATAACACAAAAGACAATTAATTATAACAGATTTAAGTAAAGCATGAACAAATAATATATGCACACAATCCCAGTACCATAAATAACACCAATTACAAACTAAGGGATCGTAATCTGTCGCTAAACAAAATGTCATCCCAAAGTTTCCTACTGTGGCGATGAGGGAAACATAATATGGGGGGAGGGGGGCTGTGATGAGAGGGGGTGCGATCGTAACATTAGTGTACTACTTATTTTGTGTAATAAAAGTTTGCTAAACAAGCAGATTGGCTCCCAATTTTTTTTGAAATTGTTGTAATGTTCATATTTGGCTCTTTGGCTCATAAGTTTGCCGACAACTGGGCTAGATTATTTTTTGGTTTCGGGCAGATCCGATTTTTTCATGACTGTATTTAAAACTGCAATACTGTTGTATTAATTCTTTACTTTCAATTTAACGCAGAGCCTAAATAGCTTTTATATATATTGTTTTTAAAAAAAAATGC